>OX382343.1:5927485-6527485 GCA_947507615.1 Hemithea aestivaria
ATCAAATTTTAATTAATAGGAAAAATATAAATAAATTTTATATAGATTTTAATATTATATAAAACAACTGCTCACTTATTTCACAGATGTAGCATTAGATAGGGAAACAGAAGGAGATCTAGTGTTATCAGACATGGGTGAAGGAGTTCCATTCAGGGCGGGTAGTTTTGATGGAGCTGTATCTGTGTCCGCTATACAATGGCTCTTCAATGCTGACAAGAAATCACATAAACCTGTCAAGAGATTGTATACATTCTTTAGTACTTTGTATGCTTCTTTGGTGAGTGATAGAATACTTAGAAAACTCTTTATGAAAACACTACAAATATACAGAACTTATGTATTATTAATTAGTATTGTTCCACTGGGTAAAAGAACTCTCTTATCTCTGTTCTGAGTTTAAGACATATATATATATATATATTTTTAACTTAAATGTAAACTTGTAATTTTTGTCTCACTGTTCAAACTTAACCTACTGATATCTACTGGACTGTTTTAAACTTCTTAATAAAATCAAGTTTTTTCTTAGATAGATAGATCAGTATCAGATTAATATTAAGATTTATGGTGAGGGGCGAGGTATGTAAAGTGAATTTGTCAAAATCAAATTACCTTGTTCCAGTCGAGATCAGCTAGAGCAGTATTTCAGTTCTACCCGGAGAATGAGAGTCAGTTGGAGCTTCTCACATCTCAGGCCATGAAGGCAGGCTTCTATGGAGGTGTAGTCATTGACTACCCTAACTCTGCCAAGGCTAAGAAGTTCTTCTTAGTGCTTATGACTGGTGGTGCTGCTCCTTTACCGCAAGCTTTAGGTAAATTATCAGTTTTATTATATATTCTATTATTTTAAACCTGGTAATAATATGCTGAAATTTACACCATACTTTCAAATATATGAGAATCTTGCTCAATTCTAACCATATATATGACAATTTCACTTGATCGCTATATTGGTCTGCCTGAAACACTCGTGTCTACAATCTACCTGTTTTCACCTAACATTTCTAAGATTCTTGCCCATCTTCAGCAAGCTATAAGAAAAATAATTCAAATTTAAATCGACATGTTTTATTTTACTTCTTATAGGTACAGATGAGACTGATCAAACTCTCCAAGTAAAATATGCAAAGAGAGAAGCAACTAGAAATATTAGAGGCAAACCTCTCAAAAACACCAGAGCATGGATCTTAGAAAAGAAGGAAAGAAGACGAAAACAAGGCAAAGAGACCAAAATGGACACTAAATATACAGGCAGGAAAAGAAGTGGGCGGTTTTGATTAATAAATAAGTCATTTGTATATAAACTACTTTTAATAAATAAATTATATTTACATTTTCATCTTTTTACTACATATTTCCATACTGTGTCTATTCCATGGCCTATAGTTTCAACTGGCACCATGTTAGGTAATGGGAACCTACATGCAACAACTACTGTGTTACTGTGTGTTTCATTAAGCACCTTTTTCTCAAATTCTGCCATCATTTGTTCTACACCAAATATCACTATATTATCATATGGCTTCAGGTCAAATGTCCACAAGTTTCTGCGATAAAACTTCGTACCTCGGCATTGAGGATCTGTAAAAGCTGCAATTCTTGAATAGTACACCAACCAAGGGTTGAGTTCCACTCCATCAGCTTTAAAACCTAACTTAGCAGCGGTGAAAACTATCCTGCCGTCACCAGATCCTACATCCAGCAATTTACCACTCCGACCTGCTAATGCTTTAGTAACTCCTAGAAGTTGTTCTGTCGTAGCTGGTACGTAGGGCAAGCATACTTTTCGTAGCGCGGGCGATACAAATGGAATACATACTATGCTCACACCAAGTGCTAAGCCTCCTGTTCCGTATATCAAGACTTTGCCAATGGGTGATAGCTTTGACGGGCTTTTAGACTTAGAGTCTTGAATCAATTCTAATTCCATTATTTTAGCATAAAATTACATTTTTCTGATGAAAATCTAAAACAATTTTAGGTTATGAAATTTTGACATTGACGTAAACAATAAACAGCTGATTGAATCACAGACAAAATTTCTTTTTTTTCAAGTAATGACTCGTATACACGTAAGTCACTAGTAATTTGCAGCTTCGCATTCTCCAAATATTATTTTCCTCAACTTTCTCGTGTAAACAATTTTTTTATTAACAGTGACGTTAATTACTCAATGACAGTTGACAGCACGGAGCATACATATAATCTGTGGTTGGCAGACCCCGGCGTGAGGTGTTTGCATTTTGCATTAATTCGTCTTTCGTATTATTTCTTAATCTAGTTATTATTTCAAGTGTTAGGTCTATTCTACTCAATATGACGGCATTCGAGGAGTTCGGTGTCCTCTCCGAACTAGGAAAGGCGATAGAAGAGATGGACTGGAACCTGCCAACAGATGTTCAGGCAGAGGCGATTCCTCTCATCCTCGGCGGAGGAGATGTGCTGATGGCCGCTGAAACAGGGAGTGGAAAAACTGGTGCATTTTGCTTGCCCATATTGCAGATAGTATGGGAGACTTTAAAGGATATTCAAGAAGGGAAGTCTTCTAAGGTTATTCAAGCGGTGTCGACGGAGTGGACGATGTCGTTTTTTGATAGAACAGACGCGTTAGCGGTGACGCCGGATGGCTTACGGTGCCAGTCTAGGGATCAGAAGGGCTGGCACGGCTGCAGGGCCACTAAGGGCGTACATACCAAGGGAGCTTATTATTTTGAAGCAACTGTTACTGATGAGGGATTGTGCAGAGTTGGATGGTCTACACAGGCTGTAAGTTACCTCTACACATTACAATATTCTTTTTATATTACCTTCAATACAAGTCGAAGTTGACAAAGCCTACTGTTTTATAAATTAAAGGATGGATTTTGGTTTATTGCAATTTCACAATATTACATAAATACCTAAATAAAAAACCTAGTATGGATAAATGACTAATTGAAAAAGATAATTTTTATGATAAATATCAATTATTCATACCAGAAATGAATAATTTATATATTTAAGAACTTTAATAAACATCTACTTTTTTTATTTAGGCCAGGCTGGACCTTGGTACGGACAGATTGGGCTACGGATTTGGTGGCACTGGTAAGAAGTCCAACGCTAAACAATTTGACGACTATGGTACTTCCTATGGCATGAAGGATGTTATTGGCTGTCTTCTTAACCTCAACAATGGTGAGATTCGCTACACAAAGAATGGTGAGGATCTTGGAGTAGCATTCAAGCTGGACCAGTCGAGGAAATCAGATTGCTTCTTCCCTGCTGTTGTTCTCAAGAATGCTGAAATAAGCTTCAACTTTGGATCTACACCCTTCAAGGTACACCAAAAAATATAATTTTAAGATTTCAGTTTCTGTTAAAAATTTTATGCCGTCAAAATGTATAATACTAAATGTACCTATATAATGTGTTACTGAAAAAAAATCTCTATAAAGCATTAAAGTGGGATATTCTATTATTACACTTTTATCATACATCATGTGACTGCAATTATTGTACTACTGGTCATTTCAGGCAGATTGTTAATTATAATTTGATGATGATGTGGCCTTAGATGATAGCAGACTTAACCTAAAAGGAAGGATAAATCTCTCACTGTAAATATATAAAGTGTTTTTAAACAGATTATGTTTTTGTTTCAGTATCCACCTCCATCAGAGTACATAGCCATCTGCCAAGCCCCCAAGGACAATGTCAAACAGAATGTGGTATCAGCATCCACTGTCACTGAAACTAAGGTGGTTAATAACGCACCACAAGCTATTATTATTGAGGTAAGTTTGTTGTTAAATACTACTGCACCTAGCTCTATTACCCATGTGAGTCACAATCGTGTGGAAAAATTGTTCTTCTAGTTTTCCATCTATATATATGATCTGAGTTTTATTGCAATCAACTATAAATAAATATAAAAGCAATGTAGGTCAAATAAAATAACAATTATTGTTCTTAACCTATTTCTTAATTCTAGCATACTTAGCACATCCATTAAATTTCTTTTTCTCTTCAAGAAACCTTTACACCACCTAGTAGAATCTTTAGAAAGACACATACTAATACATATATTATTGGCATTCACAGTACTATTATTATGAGCAATTTATTGATGCCACCTCATATTATCTCAAGCATCACACAAATATTTTAAATGCGAAAGTTTGTGAGTGTGTATGTTTATTACTACTTCACACATGTAACAGGTGGACCAATTGAGCTGAAATTTGGTATAAGTATAGAGATAGCTTAGTCCCACGACTAACACATAGGCTACAGTACAGCGGGTAAAACCGCTGGGCGCAGCTAGTAAAATATATATCAAACATATTTCTACAGCCATCCCGAGAATTAGCAGAGCAAACTTGCACTCAAATCACCAAGTTCAAAAAGTACCTGGACAACCCAAAAGTAAGAGAACTGTTAGTGGTTGGAGGCACTAATGTGAAGGATCAAATCAGCCAGCTGAATAATGGTGTGGATATTGTTGTTGGCACTCCCGGAAGACTAGAGGATCTTATTTCTGGAGGTTAGTTATTTTAACTACAATTAATAAATATTTCAGGACATTTCACACAGCGCCACTTAACCCCAAGCTAATCAATGCTTGTGTTATGGTGATTAGGTCCTGGTCAAGTTTCAGGATCATGTGCCGTTTCAGCCGGGTTTCAAGCCTGGTTTGCGTCAGCTGTACTGCTAGACCATTAGGATGATTTGCTAGTATGTTTTTGTAGATACATACATAATATAAATATACCAAAGTACAGTTGAGAACAATTTACTTGAGAACGTGTTTCGTGTTTGTTACAACTAGGTTGTCTGTAAGAGATTGCTCTATGCGATAAGACCGCCGATTGTATACCTTTAGCTTTATGTCTATTGTCTGCTTATGAAACAATTTCTTGTAACCAGGTTTGCAATTAAGTGTTATTGTATTGTATTGTTGATTTTTTTATATATTTTGTTTATAGGTTACCTAGCGCTTACACACTGTCGTTTCTTCGTCCTGGACGAAGCGGACGGTCTCCTCAAGGCGGGCTATGGGGAACTGATTGAGCGGCTTCACAGACAAATACCCAAGATCACTTCGGACGGTCGACGGCTGCAGATGGTCGTGTGTTCGGCCACACTGCACGCGTTTGAAGTTAAGAAAATGGCTGTAAGTTTTGTACTTCTACCTATTTTAATTATTAACTAACTAACAGTGATATTACATAATATAAAACAATGTCGCTCTCCGTATCCATCTGTCTGTTTAAAATAACTACGCAACGGATTTTGATGCGGTTTTTTTATAGATGGAGTGATTCATATTATGAACGTTTACATGTATAAGACATGCATAATACAGTAGAGAAACACTAATCATTTTCTGTAAGGCGCTACAAAGTACGCGGGTCCACTACTAATGAATAAAAAAAGGAAATAAAAGAAAACGGTTGGCGTTCAGTTCGCCGGGTCAGCAAGTTTTTTTAATAAAGTGATATTATTACAGGAGAAGTTGATGCATTTCCCCACGTGGGTGGACCTGAAAGGCGAGGATGCTGTGCCGGAGACAGTCCATCACGTTGTTGTCAACGTCGACCCGCAGAAGGATCGCCTCTGGGAAACTTTACGCAAGTGAGTTTAAAAGCGCCTATACAATTTGAACCTCTCTCGCTCGCACTTTTTGATACATTAAGAAATATATATCGAAATGTGTATCGATGTGTGTCGAAATGTATCTCTATGTGTATATATTCATAGAACTTTAACTTTTTGAAAATTCCTCAAGAGAAGGCTTGCTCTTTTAATATATCAAACTGAAAACACTTTTAAAATTTGTGCAATAATATTGTGGCTTGAGGAATTTTAAAAAGTTGATTCCATGAATTTATATTTCAAAATGTATTAAATAATGCGAGCGAGAGAGCGTCAAATCGTATAAGCGCTCTTAACACTTTAAACTTGTGCGATTTGAACGTGTGTTAAATTAAATCAAAAATTCATGTGACACTAACATTAAAATAATTACGCGATAAGTCCCGATTAATAAAAAAGCGAGTTTAAGTTTAGTAGTGAAGCTACAACAAATAGGTTAGCCGCACAACCTATGATTAATTTGACTTTTGACTCTGACAGTTTAAGTAGGATAACTTGTTCTGTTGGAGTATAAATCCCAAATTTTTATTATTATTTTAATAGAGTCCCTGGTCCAGTGGTCGAGCGTTCAGCTTGTAATTCTGAGGACCTTGCTTCAAATCACATTGAGTGGAAAGAATTTCACCTTAATGCTACCATGCTTCGTGAGGCACTTAAAACTGTGTGGGTCCCAACTGTTTCCTATAAGATGTACGTGATCCGTGTAATTTATTTATACAGGAACGTGCAAACGGACGGCGTGCACGCTAAAGACAACATCAAGAGTGGGAACACCACTCCGGAGACATTGTCTGAGGCGGTCAAACTGCTCAAAGGGGAGTACTGCATTCGCGCAATCAGAGAACATAAGATGGACAGGTGAGATTAGTTCTAATACATTTATTTTAGTTTCTCCATTGACTTTATTAAAGTAGGGACGGCCAGGGATGTGTGAGGCAAAGAGTGGAAAACTGTATTGAAGTTAAGAAGCTTAGATAAACCTAAAACAATAATGGAGGTTATATTGTTGTTAATATTATTAGAACTGTGAAAAATCCATCCAAATCAATATATCAAATTTTGAAAAACGTATTATGATAAGAAATAAGTATTTTATTCTCGCATTTCCCTAAAACTAGTGATCGGATTTTCGAATCTATACAAAACCATAATTTTTAAATTTTAACTTAGGACAAAATGCAAGTTTCACTAAAATGGGTTTAGTCATTTTTAAGTAAGGTCTAACACGCGCTGACGCAAGCGCTACGTGTGCACTTTCAATATCACGCAAAGTCGAGATTAATTTCACTTGTTTTCTAAAAATCATCTTATTTTAATACTATTGTATTCAGTATCAGTATTGAATACAAAATATAAACAGTCATGCATACTCCATACAATGTAACTAAAGGCATTATTCTTAGCTATAAGTCATTATTGTAATTATGTATTATTCATATGTCTGGAAAAGACAGGTTTCGGCAGAACAATGCATTACATTAAGATCTGATATTATGTACCTGAAATTTATGAATAAACAAATTCTTATTCTTAGTATTTAATAATTTTTTTTAGAATTAAAAGTGGACTCCAAACATGTGTATACCCTACTTTAATTTTCATTAAATAAATAAATAATACTATTTTATGTTCCCAGGGCGTTAATCTTCTGCCGTACAAAGCTAGACTGCGACAACATGGAGCGTTACTTCAAGTCGTTCGGTTCGGAGTTCACCTGCGTGTGCCTGCACGGAGACCGCAAGCCTCACGAGAGGAAGGCCAACCTTGAGACCTTCAAACAGGGGAAGGTCAAGTTCCTGATATGCACTGATGTAGCCGCCAGGGGTATTGATATTAGCGGACTGCCTTTTAGTGAGTATTCTTGTATTTTTAAGGCTGATGCAAAATGTAGTAGGCTGCACTGGATAATAAGAATCCTCCGGCGGTTATTATATTATGACGCACAGTACGCTACAGGCTAATAATATAGCTCGGTGCGGCACGCCTTGTTTGTGCGTTTATTTATAAAAATGTACTAAAGCGGACCACTGCAGCGGCTGCCATAGGTTTCGTCAAACTTTATAGTAGTAGTACTTTATAGTAGTAGTACTTTATATAGTATAGTAGTATCCATCTTAATTTTTTGAACTTTCCAAATTACAGAACTATAAATTTAATGTAAGTCAAAATAAATAGAGTTCTTTAAAATATTATAGATAATATAGATATATTAATGTAAGAGCACACAAAAAATAACCCACATACAAAATTCAAAATTTGTCAAAATTCTAAAGTTGCTCCGCCTTTACAAACAGAATTTTAAATGTTGTATGTAGCAGACTGCTGCGTAACTTTCAAAATCACTGTTTTTGCGCACAATGCAGACTCCCCGCGGCTTTTATTAACTGCATGTATAATCTAAAAGTGCGTAAGGAGAGAGATTTTTTACAAAATACTATGTTTATTATCTTCTGACCCACCCCTAAAAAAATGCCAGGTACGTTCTGGTGTTATCTGTAATGATGTAATACAACATTATTCTCCAGTGATAAACGTGACGCTCCCGGACGAGAAGTCGAACTACGTGCACCGCATCGGCCGCGTGGGGCGCGCCGAGCGCATGGGGCTCGCCGTCAGCCTCGTCTCCACCGTGCCTGAGAAGGTAATCATATCACTTCTCATTACTATAATCATCATCTTCATCAGTTTTCTAGTAGCCACTGCTGGGTATAGGCCTACTTTTGATTATTTTTAAACATGATAGGTTAGCTATTTTTAAACTTAACGATTCGTGAGTATTTAGATTCATCTTTGTAAATGAACGGCATAAACGGTCACGGCATAAAGCCGAAGTAAATACAAGTGAGATTATGCCGTTTATTTACAAAGATGATTCATAGGATAGCCTTTGACCACGATCTCGCGTGATTTAAGCGTTGATGCAGCCGTAGATTGTAGCAGATTAAACTTGGAAAACGGGTTTTTTTTATACGAAGCAAGAATACGAGCAAGACGGTATCCTGATGGTAAGAAATAACGCTGCCCATAATCAGCACAGTGATATCCAGAATTTCACAATGATATCAAATTCTAGGTGCACTGCGCCGACGCTTCTTACTTAAGAGTCATAATATAAGATGTTAAGACTCTTCAGCTCAGTAATTACACTAGCTACAGTGCCCCCCTACGGAAGCAAAGTTATGTTTGAACATCCAATAAAATCCAATATCTGCAAATCCGCTTATATTCTAGAGATTGATAGCAGATATAAACGCATAACGCAACACAAAAAAAAAAGGTTAGCACTCCGGGAGTGCCGGCAGAAGTGAAAACTTCAATATTAACGTTGTGTTTAATTATAAGTATAAAAATACTATCATTTATGAGGTAGAATACAATGTTTATTTATTGCGCTATCGTACACAAATATGACAATTTATATGTTGTTATTTATAATATTATATCGTTATTTATATATTACATAAAATTTTATCTCAGAAAAATCAACTTCCATCCATAATTTCGACGACTTTTACACCATCGTTATTATCAGAATCATCATCGCAAATTTTTACAACTGATACAATTGGTTTATGATAACTGAAGTAAGAAACAAACAGTTTTGATTCGAACCTATTTAAGTGTCTAATAAAAAAAATATAAAAATATAAATATAAAATATAATCTAAGCCCCCTGTGCCGCCTAAACAGAGCAGCACACTCAGGCACGGTAGAAAGAGTGGGAGATACTAGTTCCTCTCCCTTCCCCAAGATCTTACGCTTTTTCGATCAGCATCACGTGACCCTGACGCGAGTTTGAAAGTTTTTACCCATACAAAAAAGTGCTCAGCGCCGCTAAAGAAGTTTTCACTTCAAAAATGTTTGAACATCATTGGCCAGGCGGTAGAATAACTGGCACTGTTAAGGTACCCACCTAGTCAACCTGCAAAGGAAGTCTACCCTCGGCGCGGCGCGGCATTAATGACCACTTGGCGACACGATCACTAATAAAAAACTTGAGAGGTATCAAGGGACACCCGGATGGAACGAAGTTCGATTAATGAAATATCTGGCTTGCTTTCTATAAGAGAGAGAGAGAGAGAGATAGACAGAGAAACATGCGCACGCCGCACAGCTTACAATAGCAAAAAGTGTCGTGACAACTTTTCGTAAGAATTTTTTCCGTCTAGCCCCCTTTCACAACTCGCGATAAGGAACTTCGTTCCAATAAAATTAAAAAATAATCCTATTCCCAGGTGTGGTACCACGGCGAGTGGTGTTCGTCCCGCGGCCGCAACTGCTGGAACACGAGCCTCATCGACGACAGGCCTAAAGGGTGCTGCGTCTGGTACAACGAACAACAGGTAGTTGCAATCATATGTCGAATACTTTGTTGTAAGCGTTTATTGATTATTGGGTACTAGTTTATTGGTTGCATGTGTTATACTTACCTATATATAAACCTTCCTCTTGAATCACTCTATCTATTAAAAGAAACCGCATCAAAATCCGTTGCAGAGTTTTAAAGATCTTAACATACATAGTGACACACAGACCGACGGGGGCCACGATTTTGTTTTATACTATGTAGTGACTTGACAAAGGTGTAGATGTTTTATGGATATAGCATACCTTATACCTACTATCCGCCATATTGATATTTTTCAAAATCGTCACCTGAGACATAACCTTTATTCTAAATCGATAGCTGACATCAACACGAATGTGTGGGTCGTATCGTAATGTTTTTGTTGGTATTATATCTATGTCCATTATCTATACAGCATAATAAAAGCAACAGGCCTAAACTTAGGGTGAGATGGCGCTGTGAAAGTGCTAGAGTATCAATTTATTTCTTTCTTTCTTCATATATTAATTATTTCTTTTTTTTTCTTTATTAATTATTTCTCTCCATTCAAGGTTGTCTGGAAGAGATCGCTTTTAGCGATAAAACCGCCAATTGTTACACTTAAGTTACGAAATTGTGTTTTAAGATTCTCTGTATATATGCGGTGTTGTGGTTAGAGTATTATATCTATCTATATTTAATATAGGTATATTTATTGTAAAATAATGTTACCAGTACTTGGCTGATATAGAAGACCACCTGAACGTGTCGATCCAGCAAGTGGAGAAGGACATCAAGGTGCCGAGCAACGAATTCGACGGCAAAGTGGTGTACGGACAGAAGAGGACGCAAATCGGCACTGGATATGAGGTAAAGAACAATGAATCGACACTTAACATTATACCTGCTTGTCGCTGGGAGCGGTTGGAGGAGGAAGACGGAGGATCGAGTTGAGTGGCGTGCAATGGGGGAGGCCTATGTCCAGCTGTGAACGAACGTAGGCTGATGATGATGATAAGGTAAAATGACGAGAGAAGAGAACTAAGTTAGGCTTATACAAGATTCGGCGCCGTGTAGAATCGCTTTGAACCCCAGTGCAGGGTGTAATGAGTAATTTTTCCAATTATGACGCTCCGCAGGAATATCCAAGAATTTAATTTGATGACCCATCTTTATGTTCCTTCGGCGGGGAAGTCCTACTTTTCTTGGTTTCTAGCTACATAGGTACCGAGTACCGAGAGAATAATTTCTGACATAATATAAGGACGATTATAAAATATAGGTATTTTAGATTTAGGTATGCATTACAGTGTATTTCATTTCGCAGGACCACGTGAGCCAAATGGCGCCGGTTGTACGGACACTCAAGGAACTGGAAGCACAAACTCAGCAGTACTACTTCAAGATGCATCATAACGTTTCTATCGCTTAGGGATATTAGATTATATGTCTATTTATTAATTTGTTACAGACTGACTTCTGACTTAATAGATCATATTATTATAAGGCCGGTCCATACAATTAAAGTCGTATAATTATAATCATGTATTTCGAAATAGGTACTTGAACTTAACTTCGAGATTGGATAACGACTCCCTAATAAACTTAAAAAAAACATCTGCAGACAATAAAATGCGCAACTTTAAGAAAAATATATATAAAAGGGACAGTAGATGCATGTTAGAAAGAGACGACCTAATAACTAGCGTTCTTTGGAACATGAGAAACTTTGCGTATGCTAGCTTTTTAGGGCTGCCCATAATTTGATTGTATGAAGTGTATTAAGTATAATAAATAAAACAAACAAAACCAAAATTCATATTATTTATTTCACTCATTATTAAATCGCTACTGATTATAATATTACTGGGCAGTGCATAGCGCCCGCGATTTCAAATAAATATTAAGTCTCATAACACTGCCATGTAGGAAAATAGCCGTTAACAATACTGTCATTATAATCGTCAAATTTGTTATTTATTGTGGTTTATTGCAATTCCCTAACGCTTAACATTAATCTTTACATATGATATCGATCTGCCTGAATACAAAAATAGGTTTCTCCACCATAAGGCGTACAGGAAATAATCACCTACACACTAAAAACCAGAAAATGTAGATAAATAAAACTTATTTTCAACAAATCAATTTAGTTCGTCCACTCTTAATATGCATTTGTTTTTTTTTTTGCCAAGTTAAATGTTCCTGGGAGATAATGGAACGGCGCGGTGTGCATATTAAGACGAAACGATATCTAAATGATTATAACCAGAAGTGGAGTTAACTACAAATTTAACAATATGTATAGCGTTACATTATAATTATGATATAATATTCGATTCATCATTACCATAAGAGCATTTTCGCATTACTTTCGAATCCGTTATAATGACTGATTTCATAAAATTGCGACGGCTACTTCGGTCCTTTATTAACAGTCCAATGACTGATAAATATCGGTTGAGCTCAGTTTTTTGGTATGGTGACCTACGCACCATACAAAAAAGTTCTACAGCTAAGCCGGACTGTCATTTGACGGATTCGTATAAGTTAGTGCGGAAGCGCTCAGACTTATAAAATAAGCAAAAATTATATGCAAGTATGTGAAACTTAGTTCATAAATCACACTGTCTCTAACTTTCATAATTGATTGAACACAATAAAGACAAATAAAAATTCATAGTAAATAAGTGGGGAGGAGCCATTTTGAGGCTTAAAAAAATATTATGTCAAAAAAAAATTATATCGCGGCGCAAAATGTTGTCATAGTAAAAGGGACGAAAACGACAAAATTAATCAACGAAAACAATTCAATAGCACAATTTCTTCGATTTAATTTAACACAAAGCTGATTTGTGATACAATTCGTCAACGGATTATAATGAAAAATACATGAATAGGAACTACGCTACTTTGTTCAGCCAAAATATGTCTGGATCAAGTACTCGTATATTATTTTAGGAACTCGGGAGTATGAGATTTTTATACAAGGTTACATGCACTAAGATTGAAAGAACTTCAATAAATGAGCTCGTGTCATGTTTAGAACAGTAATAAATATTATTTTAGCTAGGTAATATGACAGGGTTTGTCTAGAGGAGCACTTAATTAAGATATTACACTAGGCTATATAGAGCTACAAATGGAGCCGCGTAAATAATCTACTAAGACGAAATTTTAGTGGACTACAAAGCGAGTCATCGCCCTAATTATTCGGAGTCTTCGTCTTAAGTTTTTACAATTACGATTGCGCGCGTATTTTGACGTACTTATTGCGTGTGCGCACACATGAATGATAACGCTTGCCATACACGGACAGCCTAAGAAGTTAGTGAAAAACCCGAACTGCTTGTGCCGTCAAATTTAAATACTTTTATAAATTTATAAAAACTGCACAATTAAATTTCACCGCTTTGTCTACGGCCTTAAGCAGCAATTGCCCGTACACAGAAGACTGTAGATTACTATACAGTCGTAGCTTGATTTGATTTAGCTTAGTTGGTACTGACTGCTTCTAGCTATCCGTGTATATTTGACCTAACCACGCGTACTCGTGAATTGCACGAACTATAATTATAGTTATTATAGGCATAAATAACTGCAGCCTAACTTATAACATAGATAAAAGTGCACTATCGGTATAATAACATTATAATATTACTGAAGGTCGGCCAGTCGTTAACTTCAAATCAAATTCAGCATTTATTTTTACCACAAAAATTAAGTGGTATTTCCGACAATAAATCTTATATACAATAAATGTATATTGCTGCTCTCTTTCCCACTTATACATACTTGGTATCCTTGTCGTCTCTCAAAGTGGTCCCAACCAATCAGAGCTCGCAATTTTTAGTATAGAATCTGCGTAATCTTCGCATATGTTTCATGCAGGGTTACTGTACTATTCTTTTTTAACAAGAATGACCGACCTCCATCAATAATTAATTTAATCATAACATTTTATATTAAATATTTATAAATAATAATTACTTATTTGGTGATCACGGCTACCCCACCAGCTGTGTTATACAATAATTTACTTCTAATATTACATATAAAAATTTCTTAATATTAAACCTTTCTACTCGTATCAAAATCCACCGAACATCGTATCGTGCGCCATACAAATAAGCGTCATAAGTTCTAATGTTAACAAAAAATGTGATATAACAACCTAAAATGCATTACACGATACTGACACACGTTCCAGGTTGTTCGTAGATAACACTACAAAAGAACATAGGTTAGTAAATAAAGCATATTAGCAATATCAAAGGAGGAAAAAATTACACATAAGTGTGAAAGGTATAGTGATATATTTATGAAATAGACCTTTTTCCATTATTTTTCGATATTTTACCGTTAATTGCACTGTACTCAACGCAAAGCACATTCTTTACTTCTGCTAATCCAATAAGAATTGCATCGGCGTTGAGTTGATATAATGGGCTAGCGTTAGCCTATTAATAAAATTTCATAGTTCTCATCCCAAGCTAACATCTATAAGTCATCAATGTTTGTTTCGCTCCAACAAGTTAACATCTCAAGCGTTACCCACTTATTATACTAAATTATATGTAACTCAATAGATATTAGGTACAAAATGTAGAGTAATATACGAACAACCATTACCATTCAAGTTACCTACATTACGAACTAACCAAGGATGCAGTCTCTATCACACATACGCTTATATTATTACATAAATACTAACACAAGTCTTCGCTCATGTTCAACGTTTCTAAAGGAAAATGCATGGAGATCGAATATTCAAGAATCTATTCTGTGTGGACGATCCTTTCAAATATTTTACTATAAAATATAAATGGACGTTTTGTCATAGTCATAAATGAATCGTTTGCCGTATGAAACTTTAATTTTAATGTGTAGGTATAATATGAAAACATTTCCAAAGCGTAAAGGTTGCAGTTCATTTATACAACATCGCTTCTTAAAATTCGTTAATTTACTGTAAGAACAAATTTTAATAACATATTGTTTTGAAACAATCATATTTGTTCCATAAAATATGTATTTTAGTTTGTATAGTTTTTGAAACGAATGAAAATGATAAGTAGGTAAGTGATCATTAAATAAGTGTGATTATTATAAATTTATTTTACTCTGTTAGCGATAACGGTGGGCGGTTTTCAATGAATATGACAAAAGCTCAAAACTTACGGCACATTTCAATAATCAATAGTAATAATATATGTATGATTTTTTGATTTATAAGATTTTTAACTTTGGATATATTTAGGAAATTTCAAAACAAACCAACACTCGGTGAGCAATCTTACAACCTCACGTCTTTCTGTATTATTTAACTTATAATTAAAAATTAAACTATTTTTTATAATAAATACAATAACTATTCGAGTTTGTGTCGTGACCTTTGAACGCATAATGCGGGTCAATTTACAATATTGGCATAATAGTGCAGAATGCAGAGTAAAAATATTTTGTAATAATATTTTAAAACTCCTTGCACTATTTCTTCGACCAAATCACTAGCTTGCTGCAAGAACAATATTACTCATGGAAGGTGAGCATTTCACCGCCTTTCCATAAATTCTAAAGAACATAATTTACAGAAACGGATTTCAAAATTATTTTTTAAAGTGAATAAAAAATCATGTTTTCAAACTTACGTCGTTCTTGCCGCAAGCGAGCGAAATACAAGCTTTATGACATTATGTCAAAATTAACGCTCAGTCATAGTCATAATGTTTCCATCGGCTAAGCCCTAGGCGAAGTCTTGTTCACCAATAAGCCGATTCAAAGTCTTGAGACTTGAAATTTGTGGAATCTCGTCATACATCCATCACCAGTTTGTACTATGTACCTATTGGCAGCGTCTCGGGCTTTGGTCTTTAAGTTTAGTCCAAAGAGGAGGCACCTCTGAGCCTTGAATGCTTTCACTCGGTACGATTTTAGCGCATCTTACACATATGTGCAACAATATAAAACTTAAGGCGTTAATCCCACTTCCCATTTAGTTGAGTTTATTAGGAAAAATTATTTATGTTTCTTTTGGACTTCTCATTTTTTATATCGGTCTAAACAAGCGTTTAGCTCACCTTTTGGTAAGACATATATTCACGATGTATATGGGTAGACCATCCCTATTTTTTACACTTCAACACCTCGTAGAATATTGATTCTTTGTCAACAATTACACTCTAGTAGAATCTGTTTCCCCTTTCAATGTCTTTGCAAAAATAATTCTGCAGCTTTGACCACAAATTGTATCCATTACAATGAATTACAATTGTACCCACATGTCGAAGAATTGAACAGTTTAAGTCATAGCCGAGATAATAAGCGCTCTATCGAAAATACCCTATCTTCCGATAACTTGTTCGCTTTTCTTTGTCATAGAAAACACGGTAACACCCATTAAAACTAGCAATTGGTGTTAATACATAAGAAAACAGTTCACGTTAACCTTTAGTATGCCTAAGCTATCTTATAGAACATTTATAAGGTTTCAAGAGTTAACCGACTTTAATAAATGTTCTAAATAGGATCCAACTTTCCAACAAAAAATGTTTAATCTTGGTCTAATCATAAGTCCAAAAAAAACGAAAAATTACTCCTCATTTCAAAGATAAATTAAAACCAGTATATACTAGAACAGATAGGTAAAAAGGTAATTAGAATCACTTTTTTGGTTCATGAAGATATACTGGACTGTTTTTTAATTGATTGAAATGTTGTGTGCCAGTTGGTTCTCGGCAAACGAGCATGTCCTATTTAATATAACATTTGAGGACATTATTCCGTGTTGTTTTAAACAAATATACAATTATCTTTGTAACCGCAGACCTATATAGGCATACCAAAGGTTAATCTCCAGTCCTTATGAGTGAAGGCAGAACACACATAAATAACATTATGTTAGGCCACTTGTCTCACTATACTCTTAACAATACAATATCCAATCTCAAAGAGAAGCATTTTACAAATAAAATTCATGATAACTACCTTAAGCTAAATTAATAAATATGTAGTAGTCCAATTGAGATTTCAGTACCTGGAAAAAAATGGAATTATTAAATACTACAATGACTTCAAGGGACTGCGCAGACGGCACACTTTTTGTACGATCGAGTCTGCGGCGTACAAAAAGTCTGCATGGCGCGCAAAAAGTCTGTTGCGGATTTTTCACAGACTCAACGCACACGACGCACATCTTCGATCATTCTGTCGGCAGAGCTGTAGGGACGTAGACAGGCCCGGATTTAGCCAAAATGCCGCCCTGGGCAGTGAGAAAATGCCGCCCCCCTCCGCCGAAATATTATTTATAAACGCTCATCGGCTAGACATTTTGCTAAGAAATTTGTTGTCGAGTTCTTTCATATTATACGTAATTATGAATATTTATACAAAAAAATATACATCTAACTACGAAAGCTGTGTGTATAGCTTGCTTTGAAAAAGAGAAATTATAATTGAGAAATTTTATAATGCTAACTACAATAAGACCGCTGATTGTGAATTGTGACACATAGATTATAATACCGGGTTTTTATGTTTAAGTTTATTTTTCAATGTTTCAATAAAGTGTTTTATCTACCTATCTATCTGTCTACGACAGGTGTGCGTAAGACTCGCTTGGAGTGGCAAGAAAATTATAATATTATGTTGACTAAAAAGACTGCGAGCAGCTTGCTGCGAGCGAGAAAATTTTGTATATTTGACTACACAACAGTGGGCGCATACTTCACCCTGAGTGCCAAAATCGCTGTGAGCACCGAGAAAATTTTGTTTTTGTGACTATATAAACAATGGATGCATAGTTTGCTCCGAGTGTTAAAATAAAAAAAAAATATTATTCAAAGCGCGAGAAGCTAGCTGCGAGCACCAAGAAAATTTTGTATATCTGACTGCAAAAAGTGAGAGCGTAGTTCGTTTTGAGTGCCAAAAATAAAAAAAAAGAAGGCGAGCAACTAGCTGCAAATGCCGAGAAAAGTCTTGCTACGAAAAGTGGACGGATAGCTCGTTTGGAGCAAAAATCTTGAGTTTGTGTGGCCAGTATTCCAGACTTCTTATTATGAAAAAAAAATTGTAATAATAACCAGCGTGATTGAGAATACAAATTTTAATTCAACATCGGATGTTTATGGATTAAATATTTTTTTCTCGTTTCGAAATTTGCCGCCCTCAGTAAATTTGCCGCCCCCTGAAAATTTGCCGCCCTGGGCACTCGCCCCGAATGCCCCTAGTGTAAATCCAGGGCTGGACGTAGACGCTATGGAAATCGTGCAGAGATCGCGAAGTATTATTTTGTACATGAAGTACAGAAAAAGAAGAAGAAAGAAGCGTTACGTCCACCACTAGCAAATGCAGATTGCAGACTAAAGTGTGTGTCGTCTGCGTTAGCGCGCGTTGAAGCAAACGTTCTATTTTTTTCACACACTTTTTGTACGGAGCGGCGCGACGCGGCGCGATCCGGTCTGCCCGAATTACACGGATTATTTGTGTGCCGGACTTTTTGCGCGTCGTGTGCGTTACTGCATATAATTGCATAGGTTCTATTTTCACAGACTAAAAAGTGCGTCATGGATAGTCTGTCGTCTGCGCAGCCCCTAAGTTTTATTAAAAAGTAGCAAAAACATTAATTGACAAATAAGAGAAAGGGATTTATTCATGTTATCATTTTAAATAATATAGGTTGGTCCTTCTTGCTCGCATACTCGCTATAATGAATTTGTGTTTTGGAATTAACTTTTAGATTTTTTAGGTGCAAAATCTATGGGCTCTCGTCTTTTTAATTTTTCAGGTAATTAAGTCTCTTCTCTGTTAGCTTGTTATTTAAATTAATTAATAAATTGAATTGAATGGGCATATAGAATTTTAGATTTTTTTTTATATTTACAGTCTTCTCTACTTTCAGCTTTTCAATAACTCATTGATTGCGAAAATGAGTACAATAAGATGAACAATTAAATATATAGAACCCCATAATCTGCCTTTCAGCGTGCAATACATCTCAGGTTATATTATATTTACATTGGCGATCACAATGAGCCAACCATGGCCGCAGCTACCATGCCTACAAAACGTAAAAAAAAACAAGGTAAATACCTTACCCAGGTCAAAGTGCAAGCCAGGGGTGATGCTGCAGCGACTCCTTAGAGCGGTCTCCGTAGTCGTAGGTGAGCTCGTCGCCGGGACAGATGTCGTGCGCGGCCAGCAACACCAGCCGCGGCCCGTCCACCCACAGCGCCTTCGTCAGCAGGTTGCCGTTGCGTGAGTGGTTCACTAGCCGGCCCAGCCGCCCTGACTCTGCGGTCGCGTCGATACTGGAACAATTGGGATTGTTAGGTAACTGCAGTAGTGTCTATAATAGAACAATTGGGATTGTTAGTTAGGTAATTTATTAAATGGCTAAGGCTGAGGTTTTAACCCGCTAAAAAGCAACTTATGTGCTGATCTAGTCTGAGCTCCATGTTGACTTAAAAACTTTTTTATTTATTATCATTACACCTTTGACTACTAGCCCAGTCAATGAGTGCCCAAAAAGGGTGTGTGGATCGAAAACTCGAAAGCAGAAAAACTAACTTAGGGACTTTGTTTGGACTAGTTAGGAGATAAACATACTAAAAGTCCCCACCCCTCCGAGGTGAGTCCGAGGGGGGGGAGGCCGAAGAAGGTGTTGTATTACTGGCTGTTATACACATTGTAATCAAAATTTGAATCATTCTTTTTATATATTCTTATTGATGTATGTTTTGTCACTTCAATAAAATGAGTCAAATACAACATTCGTTATCAGCACGAATTTATAAGTAAATACAAGAATAAACTGTTTTTCTGCATTAAAAGTGAAAAGAAAGTTTTTCTAAAGTATTACGTGCATCATATGTGTATTTTTTGGACATTGACCAGCTGTTCGTGAGTTATAAAATTATGTCAAATAATAATTCCCTTTCTTGCATAAAACCTTTAGTTAATAGGGAAGGCTACTCTACATGGAAGTTTAAGATGCGGATGTGCCTTATTCATGAAGAATTGTGGGAAGCCGTCGTAGGTTACCAAGATAGTAATGTATCCACCGATAAAAGGTTAAGAAATGATCAGAAAGCTTTATCGAAGATTTGCCTTACTCTGGATGGACTGGCAATAACCCACGTAAGGTCATCAAAAACTGCAAAGGAGGCATGGGACGCTCTTTCGTCCGCATACGAAGACAAAGGTTTGGGTCGACGTATAAGCCTTGAACGTAAACTCTATAGATGCAGCCTTGAAGATTATAACTCAATTGAGATGTATATAAATGCCATCATGTCTACTATACAAGACTTGGCTGACATCGGAAAAACAATAGAAGATGCATCAATAGCTGCTATTCTTCTGGGAGGTCTGAGTCCACGATATGAGCCTTTAATATATGCTCTGGAAAATTCGAATACACATATAACTTCGGACCTTGTAAAGACAAAATTATTGAATGAATTGAATAAAACTGAATATGATAATCCTGATACTGCTCTTCGTTCCCGGATGAATCAAAGTAAATCTTCTGCATCCAAACCTAAGAAGCCTATTGTGTGTTATGACTGTAATGAGCCAGGTCATAAGCGTCCAGACTGTCCCCATAAGAAGGACAAGAATAAGAAATCTGTAAATCATAAGAATGCTCTCTGTGCACTGAATGTAAATGAGAAATTAGATAATGAGAAATGGTATATAGATTCTGGAGCGTCAGCACACATGACATCACGAGCTGATTGGATGGAGAATGTGAAGGATTCCCCTATTGGAACTGTAACTATAGCAAATGGTGATATACTGGAAACCCAAGGTGTTGGTGAAGTTTCGATTACCAGTTGCAGTGATAATTTGACATCGGTCAAAAAGATTCTTGATGTAGTTCATGTGCCAAACTTGGACTCGAATCTTATATCAGTTAAGAAGGCAGTAGATAAAGGTTTTAGTTTAGTTTTTGATAAAACTGGTTGTAATTTTTATGATTCTGATGCTTTTACTTGTAATGGAGATGTAATTTTACATGGTTCTATTTGTGGTGGACTGTATTCATTAGATGTTACAGTCAATTCTAAACTCAATGAACGATTATCCGCTTTTGAAACGCACTCTGATGTATCTTGTTTCAAGCTTTGGCATAGACGATTAGGTCACTTATGCCGCATTGGAATGGACCAACTTAAGAAGGGTCACGCGGTGGGTGTTGATTATTCAGAAGTCGATAAGGAACCTTGTATCTCCTGTATTGAAGGTAAGCAGAATAGGAAAACTTTTAAGAAAGTTTCACATAAAAAATCAACTTCAGTTCTGGATCTTATTCATTCAGATGTTTGTGGTCCCTTGCCTGAATCTTCATTTCAAGGCAATAAATATATTTTATTTTTTATAGATGATTTTTCTCGTATGACTTTTGTCTACTTTATTTCTTCAAAAGCTGAAGTAAAGAATAAGTTTTGTATTTTCCAGTCCTCTGTGGAACGGGA
This sequence comes from Hemithea aestivaria, assembly GCA_947507615.1. Taxonomy (NCBI): domain Eukaryota; kingdom Metazoa; phylum Arthropoda; class Insecta; order Lepidoptera; family Geometridae; genus Hemithea; species Hemithea aestivaria. The sequence continues at coordinate 5,948,930 of OX382343.1, forward strand.
AACGGGAGCCAAGATAAAGACACTGAAGAGTGACAACGGAAAAGAGTATGTTAATGCAGCTTTTTCGAATCATTTACAAAATGAAGGGATTAAACACCAAACTACTGTTCCCTATAGTCCTCAACAGAACGGTATTGCTGAACGGACGAATAAGTCCATTATGGAGAAGGTAAGGTCTATGCTGTCAGAAAGTTCTCTTTCTTCTGCCTATTGGCAGGATGCAGCAGATATGGCTGTATATCTTAAGAATAGATCTCCACATCGTGCTCTCGAAGGCAAGACGGCATACGAGAAGTGGTATGGTATGGTCCCAAATTTATCACATCTACGCGTCTTCGGATGTAGGGCTCTAATTCATGTCCCCGACTGTAATCGGAAGAAATTGGATATGAAAGCATCGGAACACATCTTTGTCGGATATTCAGAAGATCCGAGAAGCTATTTCTTTAGAGATGCTACGTGTCCTAGAAGACTTGTGAAGAGTAGAGATGTAACATTCTTTGAAGATCATTTTCATGATTTAAAAGGTAAAGGTAATACTTGTAAGACTGGTAATGATTTATTGGAACCAGCATACTCGTACATACCTCTTCTGTCTGAGAATTCATTAAATAGTTCAGAGCAGAGAAATACTGTCACTGTGGAACAGTTAATAAAGCCTAATATTGCACCAGTATCAGAAAATTGTGTACATGATAGTAGTGAGGAACAGTGGCATAATGCTGATACATCAATTTCTTCAGAAGAAATTAATTCTGATACTGAGGTTGTAGAACCAAGATATAATTTAAGACCAAGAAAACCTAATTCTTCTGCTAACTATGTATGTGTGCAGACTTCATCCTCTGAACTGGATGAACCTTTAAGCTATTCACAAGCTATTAATGCAGAAGATAGTGAAAAGTGGCGTCTCGCAATGTGCGATGAATACCAATCATTGCTTGAGAAGAAAACTTGGGTACTCGTTGATAGACCAGATAAAAAGGTTATTCCATGCAAATGGATATACAAGTTAAAGAAAAATGCGCAAGGTGATGTTGTTAAGTATAAAGCAAGACTTGTTGCAAAAGGATTTAATCAAGTATATGGTGTTGATTTCTCAGAAACTTTCTCCCCGGTTGTCCGGAGCTCCTCTTTACGCATGTTGTTTGCGTTGGCTGCAGAAACAGGAATGAAAATGCATCATTTGGATGTTGATACTGCGTTTTTAAACGGAGACTTAGAGGAAGAGGTCTACATGAGTCAACCAGAAGGTTTTGCTAAACCTGGTCAAGAAGATAAGGTATGCTTATTAAAACGTTCACTTTATGGCCTAAAACAGGCCCCAAGGACATGGTTTAAAAAGTTGACCGAAATATTGCAATGTATAGGATTTAAACAAACTCCTTCAGAAGCATGTATTTATACCAAGAAGGTTGGTAACGAGTTACTTATTCTGGCCTTTCATGTCGATGACATTGTCGTATTTTATAAAAAAGATTCTACACTTGACTCTGTCATATCTGACTTACAGAATCATTTTAGTATGAAAGTGATTGGGCCATTGAGTTATTATTTAGGTTTAAACATTGATTGGAAACCTAATGAGATAAAAATACATCAAGCTACTTATATCCGGAGCTTGTTAGAAAAATTTCAAATGGGTGATTGCAGATCTATGCATACACCTTTACAAAAGGAAAAATTAGTGCCATCTAAAGGTAATGAGGACTCTACTGTATATCCTTACCAGAAATTAATTGGCTGTTTAATGTTCCTTGCAGTCAATTCTCGACCCGACATAGCTTTTGCTGTTTCGTATTTGAGTCAGTTCAATACTAAATACGACAAAACTCACTGGATTGCGGCAAAGCGCGTGTTACAGTATTTAAAAGGAAGTATCGATGTGGGTATTACTTACAGGAAAGATAGAGGAAATTTAGTTGGCTATGCGGATGCAGATTGGGCTAATTGTCCCATAGATCGTCGTTCATACACTGGATTTTACTTCTCTTTGGCTGGTGGAGCAATCTCATGGGAGAGCAAGAAACAAACAACAATTGCTCTTTCCTCTAGTGAAAGTGAATATATGAGTTTAGCGGGAGCGGCAAAGGATGCTGTATTTTTAAAGCGGCTAATGTTGGAAATAACAGGTGAGTCAACTGTTGTAACAATTTATAATGATTCACAATCTGCTCAAAAATTAGCAATAAATCCAGTCCACCACAACAGAACAAAACATATAGACACTAGGTATCATTTTCTACGTGATTTAGTTGCTAAGAAAGTTATCAATGTTGTCTTTAAACACACAGAGGAGATGTGGGCTGATGTATTCACTAAGCCGCTAGCACGCATTAAGCATCAGAATTGTATAAAAGGGATAGGTTTATGTTAATTGTCTCATTTTGATTACGGGGGTGTATGTTGTATTACTGGCTGTTATACACATTGTAATCAAAATTTGAATCATTCTTTTTATATATTCTTATTGATGTATGTTTTGTCACTTCAATAAAATGAGTCAAATACAACAGAAGGACCCATTTTTAGGTTTTTTGCTTATATGTCAAAAACTGTGCATTGTACGATATTTTGTTGTACTACATTATTAAACCTCATAAAATTTTCTACAACTAAGGCCTTGACACTTTTCATCTATCTCCAATCGTTGGCTAGCTATGAGCTTCCAAACATGGTCTATTTTGAAGACGCTTAAATTAGTTTTCCATACAAAGTCGGTAAAAAATTCTTACAAATAAAATTTGACCAACTTCTGGTCGTCGTATCATAATGAAACTTTGCAAATGTCTAGAAATCTGATGACAGTTTAATAATCTGGTACCACTGAGCTGATTTGATGATGGAGCCAGGAGATGTCTAATGAAACTCTTCAATGGTTATTAGTAAACCCGTCGAGTTTGGGCACATTACATTCGAATCGATGAGACTTTTTCATAACACTTGCTGTCGAGGGTCTGATAATGGACCAGGAAGTGCCTACGTTTCATCGATTCGATTGTAATGTGCCCAAACTCGCCGGTTTTACTAATAGCCATTGAAGAGTTTCAGTAGACACCTCCTGGCTCCATCATCAGATCAGCTCAGTGGTACCAGATTATTAAACTGTCATCATATTTCTAGATATTTGCAAAGTTTCATTATGATACGACAACCAGAAGTTGGTCAAATTTTATTTGTAAGATTTTTTTACCGACTTTGTATAGAAAACTAATTTAAGCGTCTTCCAAATAGACCATGTTTGGAAGCTCATAACTGGACAACGATTGGTGATAGATGAAAAGTGTGAAGGCCGAAATTGTAGAAAATTTTATAAGGTTTAATAATGTAGTACAACAAAATATCGTACAATGCACAGTTTTTGACATATAAGCAAAAAACCTAAAAATGGGACCTTCTTCGGCCTCCCCCCCCCTCGGGCTCACCTCGGAGGGGTGGGGACTTTTAGTATGTTTATCTCCTAACTAGTCCAAACAAAGTTACGAAGTTAGTTTTTCTGCTTTCGACTTTTCGATCCACATTTCTTCTTTTACTGGACTATACAATCTCGCGTGATGTTAAGTGACGATGCGGCCGTAGATGGTAGCCGACTAAACCTAGAAGGCGGGATAAATCCCTCCCTAGCTACCTGAATATGATGCCAGAACACGGTCACAATGTCTGCTTGGCGACACGATTTTGGTGGGTGGTACCTAGCCACAGCCGAACCCACCAATATAGCGAGGGACTGCATTCAAGGATCTGCGGATTTCCAGTTCCCCATCACAAAGACGATGCGGGAGTGCCTCCGGGTTGTTTTAGTGGGTATACCCACCCGTGCAGTCGCTCTGCATGGGGAGTCCCACATAACCCTGCAATACCCCCTTATAAGAGGGTATGCGTTATGCATTTTTTCCCGGCGAAAACAAAAACCAGTACAGCAAGTGAAAACATCAGAATACACTCACCAATACTGTTGGTCTCCGTGCCTGAAGTAATACATGTAGCAGCCAGCGTCCGGGTCCTGCGCGTACAGACGCTCCCGCTCGCGCGCCTCCGCCGTGCCGACCAGCTCGCCCGAGTATTCCACCACGAACTGGCCGCGGCAGAAGTGGCGGGTGGCGATCACGCCGCGGCCTTTACCCTCGAAATATGCGACCTGAGGATGCAAATAATAGAGATATATTAGTTAACTATTGCTTAATGTATAATAGTCCAGCTTATTAACCTCAACTATAATCTCTTCTGGCAGAAAGTATGAGACTAGGCATACATCAACATTCATAAGAAATAGATGCATGCAATTTTTTACTTTTGCCGCATGGGATTACCACCTCCATATTAAATTGAGCTAAGGAGGTGTACTAAAGCTATTGCTTGATATAATATAGGAACATAAATGTACCATAAATAAAATTCAGTTAATCCAAAAATCACTTAAATTATTTTTTAGGACTAAAAAGACGGTCTAAAAAGGAAATTCAGAAAACATGTTTGCGTACATTATTTTATTTTAAAATTGAGATCGTAAGAATTTTCCAAATCACTATATTTGGTTATCTTTTATGTAATCATGATATTATTGTAAATTGTTTAATGTGAATGAGTCATTATCTATGATTTAGGAATTATCAGTATACAAAATCTAAATGAATTATTGTAGAGACATCATAGTCACTTTATCACACTAATATTATTTAGGCGAAAGTATGTCTTGCATGCGCGTAGTAAGTTTTCACGCCTCTAAATCTATAAACTATTTTTTTTATTCCATCACTTTTTATCAAAATAGTAAATGGCTTGTTTTTGAAGGGTTTGGCTGTTGGTTTAACTACTCTAGGATAAGGACTAGAAGATAAATCAATTAAAAGTGAATCTTTAATAAATATTAAACCAATTCAAAGCTCAAATTCAATAATATTTGGCCAGACACACGTTTTATTCACAACTTGCGCCTGAGAGATTTTAATAAAATTTATATGAGATCATGTGGCGAGAATAAAAGATATATAAAAATCCTTAGAAACAAAAATAATAATTTTCCAAATCAGTTCAAGCCTCAGAAATTGGTGACCCAACCAATTTTGTGAAACAGTTATTTTTTTAAGTAAGCTAAAAACAGAAAAGTTGATTATTTCATCAACCTTATCAGATAAGTCCATTATGGGAAGTAACACAACATAAAGTGCAAGATAGTGGCAATTCAATATTCCATAACGATTATAATATAATGTAGCTAACCAACCGGTTAGATAACTGGCCTTGAAGTGTTGCAGAGATATTATATGACAGACAATTAATTATCTTGATAGTTGCACTTATTTTTCTTATACCTACCTATTTCCATTGCTTAGTTAATGTTTAAAATTGCTATTTTGGTGATGGAGTTACACATTTGCCTTGTGGTTTATAACAAACCCTGGCTATATTGTGGTTTTGTTATGAGGATTTTATCTCGTTATTTTTAATTATAAAAAAAAAGAAAAAAAATATATAATTTCTTGGAACCTTTATAAATGATCACAACCAAAAATATTGTTCATGTTATATATTATTAGTATTCTACATAATACCTATGCCTTTGACTATTCTGCATGTGTGAAGCATGTGAAGTGACAAAACAGTCAAAGCTGAATCTGATCCATTTCTTTGCATCTAAATGCTTTTCTAGTTACTATAAGACTGATTGAGAACTGATCATTTCTTTTTGTGGTTGAAAAATAACCTAAAGTAATGGACAGGCATATTGCTTAAAATCAATCAACTTTGGGTAAGTCTCATCTACTAGTAGGTATAAAAAAAATGCAATTACCTGCAAACCATCTTCTCTCTGTTCCCTCACAGCTCTTTCCAAATCTCTCATCTTCTCTGCCATCACACATTTTGAAGTCTTTCTTACACTACGCCTTACTGGAAAATACTCTGTCAGTTTGTGATTCGGGCCATTTGTCAGTTTCGGTTCCACTTTATTATTTGCAGTCTTTTCTATGGGTGGGGGTGACGGAGGGGGTTCGACCTTTGGGCTTTTGAGTTCTTCTTTGAAGTATTCTGTGAGTTTGTGGCTATCTGCGGCGCGCGCGGCCGCTCGGGCTGTGCGCGTACGCAATGTATGACCATTAGTCATGTTTGTTATCCCGTTGCTAGTCTTCAAAGGCTTAGATCTCAGTTCTTTCTTCAACGGTGGTTCAGATTTCACATTAGCATTCTCAGTCTTAGTCGGCGTCGCTGGTATGATCCTGTATACAAAATGTTAGTGATAAAACTGGCCTATATTTTTATCGCAACCGCAAACCATTTGTGAAATTGTGTCATGCTCATGCTGTTAGAATAATAATATACTTTTAGGTTGAGTTTTACAATTCAGTATTCAGTGCTTGTCAGCAGTTAACTTGAGACTGTTTGTTTATTTTTTTCACACTTTATCTTTAACTTCATTAGAAAATAATTAGAAATATTTTCTAATTAACAGGATATTGCTTTTATTAAAGAAAAATATGCTCAGAAAAAACTTTTAAAGGTTACTATGGTTAATGACACCAATAAATAGGTATGTTACATTAAAATTATGAAGTGTTAACCAAATATAATTAGTTTAAGTATAAGTTAAATGAGTTAATGGATAGAAAATCTGGGTACAATTAGTTTGATAAGGTGTCAGTTGGTAAATTGTTCTTGTAGCCGTTACCTGCGCTTTCTATAGTTGCGCGTAGGTCTAACAGGCTTCTCCTCACACAACTCAATGCGGTGCGGAGTCTTCACACCCTCCTGGCCGGCCATCAAGCTACTGGCTGAAAACCATTACCCATATTAGTTACTAAAGAAGCAATACATACAAAGAAATATAGCAGAAGTATGAATATGTATAATAATAAAAAAATATACACCGAAATGATACATGATGAGGATGCTAATAAAATAATCCTAACGCATGTTTCCTTTTCACACCTAAATAGCTGTACCAATTGAGCTGATGTTTGGTATGGATAGTTTTGTAGACTGGAATAGTTAGGCTAATTTTTCAGCAGGTAAAAATATGGGTAAGCAGGTGTTTTAATTATTATGATAATGGATGATAGAACTCACATTTTATGAACATTTTATTCATCTTTTAATATTTTAAGACAAAGTTTATGTTACTATAGCTGTATGTAGTGTTGTTACACCAGCCGCAAGGTGAGGTATTTTTCATGTTATACTAGAATCTAATCTCTATTTGCTTATATTACTTCATCCACAACTTATTAGTTTTAGCGTGACTAAGTAATTAACACATTAAGAACTTTGGCATTTATAATTTAATGTAGGTAGTTAATAAGTGTTGAAGAAATATATATTAAAATAGGTATATGTATGTATTTCTACCCTTCTAAATGTTTGCAGCATGCAAGCAATGTGCCAAGGGGTATGTCAAGAATCTTGGTACTTATGAGAATAAGGTGGGTGTTTGTGAAAATGTGACCAAATAATATTGCCTACCTGCCAGTGTTAGGTTATCTATAATAGCGTGCAATTTTATAAAATTTACATAAATGCATATCATGGGGTTACAAACAAAGGATGCACAACATAACACTGAGCTACATCAACCAGTTTCAACTATGTGTAAATACTGTAAATAGTGCGTACTAACCTCGAACCATTTCCACTTGAACTTGATAATCACTTTAATAAAACCAAACAACACCATCGAAGAAGTAGTCTAACCTGACAAAAACAAACCAGATTGACTCGAGTTACCAATATTTTGTAATAGACCTTGTCATATTAGGAACGTACAAAACTATCATGTGATTTCATGTTTTATGTCACGAATACATTGTTTTAGATACAGTCACCGATTGTCTACACTAAAAATTTAGCCAATATATAAATAATTTTAGCATTAGCGATGTAAAATCCAGTGAATTCATTCAATAAAATTCAGAGCGACTCCGAAAATGTCAAATTGATTGATATTTGATAGGATTTGAAGGAAGAAAATGGACGCTTGTTTTTCTGATTGAGTTAGCTGCTGATTGGCTGAAAGCAATAATCTCGACCAATGAATTCGAATTTTTTGACCATAAGCAAAATCCATAGACAAGTTTTGCACAGCACTGTCACTTCCGACAATGTTCGCGCGCCATAGTGCTTGACGTTCCATTTCACGCGACAAATGTTCGCGTCTGCGCAGAGTCGAGTATTTCGTACAACACGTTCCTTGCAGTTGTTACAAAGTGTGTAACCGGCTGTTTTACTAATTGTCTGTGGCCTACCTACGTAACTTTTTTAATTTTTATATCTGTATAAAATTTTATGGCGGGTCGGGGAAAATAATAAAATTTAATTATTTATTTATTTTTCAGGGGACGTATCGGTGTATTTATGAATTATGTGCGAACTAAAAGTGTGCTATATATGGGACGAAAATTTAATTGATCAATGTGATCGGTTACCTGCCGTGCTAGGAAGAGTAAGTTGGAATACGTTCTTAGTTTTTGGCTTTATTATTTATTAGCTGCGCCCAGCGATTTTACCCGCTGTACGGTAGCCTATGTATTATTCCAGGGTCTAAGTTATCTCTATACCAAATTTCAGTTCAATCGGTCCACCCGTTTAGGCGTGAAAGAGTAACAAACATACATCAATAAATACATTCTTACAAATTACAAACTTTCGCGTTATAGTATAAGTAAGATTTAAAGCCTTTCTTATTATTATGCATATTTTCCATTACAGGCTAAATTAGTGCACAATTTGATAGAAGCCTATAGTCTTATGAAGAAAGTGAAAGTGGTCCGTTCTGCACCAGTATCCTACAAAGACTTGAGAGAGTTTCATTCTGAGATATATTTGGATCACTTGAAGACATTTATTGAAGTTGATGAAGAATATATGACTAATGAGCAAGATGAGGAATTTGGAATTGGTATGTTTTATAGTCTACTAGCTGCGTCCAGCGGTTTCACCCGCAGTACTTATGTAGCCTATGTGTTATTCCAGGGTCTAAGCTATCTCTATACAAAATTTCAGCTCTATCGGTCCACCCGTTTAGCCGTGAAAGAGTAACAAACATCCAGACATCCATTCTTACAAACTTTCACATGTATAATATTAGTAAGATAAGCAAAAGTGCCAGAGTGCCAGCTGACTAAACCTAGATGTTGCTAGACTCTGTTGGCTAATGTTAGGTGTAAACACCTTTATTTAGAAAAGTCTTTTTCTCACTATAGAATTCTGGGCAGTGAAATATCAGTTAGTCAGTTTATGTTTGATCAGTGTAGCTATTCAGGCTTAAACAAATATACTTTATTACAAAAATAATAACCCCAGGCAACATCTCAATAGAGAAGATTTATTTACACACATTGTTAACTCTACTCCCCTAAACTCCTGAACTTCTGAGCGGCTCGATCTGGCCACAACCACCTCATTGGAATTTAGGTTTAAACCTTAATCCCGCGAGTGGCTTGATCAGGCCGCAACCACCACATTTGAATTTAAGCTTTAATTTAAGAATGCTAGAAACTAATTCAATCCACCCCCGCTAAAAAACAATTGAAGCACTAGTAGCTGAGGAGTTAGATCCTATAGCATCTTATTTATTAATTTTATTTTCAGTTTTTACTCCGTTCCTCATTGAGGGTGGGATGAGACGTTGTACAGCTTTATTTTCCTTTCTTATCTGTTCATGTGTTAGTTTATTTGTTGCGCTGATATGCACTTACAATATATTTTTATTTAATTTTTTTTTCTATATATCTTTATTCTTTTACTCTGTACCTTTTTTCCTATTCCTGTTATTGTCTGTTATTTAAGTTATCTAAAACACTTATTTTTATATCTGTTATATAGCATCTTATTGGTTGTTCTAGGCTATGACTGTCCTCCAGTGTCCAACATGTTTGAGCTAGCCACAACTCTGGCAGGAGGCAGTGTTACGGCAGCCAAATGTTTAATGCTGGGTATTGCCGATGTAGCTATAAACTGGTGCGGTGGGTGGCATCATGCACAAAGGTACATCCTGTTTTGACCAGGAATTATAAAATAATACTATTATTATCTGGCTTCATATAGAAAGGGTGGTCAGAATATTAATTTATTTTCAATTACTTGAAAAGCTTTTCTTACTAACACTAGTCAATGAGTTTTTATTTGTAAGTAGGTTCTAACAACTGGATCAATGATGTATGAATTGATAAAATTTTAATGTACTTAATGTAGTTTATTAGGCTTTAAACTATATAGATCTGATAATCCCCATTTTTGTGTGACATAAGAACCAATAATTTAATCACTTGTAAACCAAATAAATTAATGATTGTTTAATCCAAAATGCTTAATGATCCAAACATATTATAATTTGTAACATGTTATATTGGAATCGTATTTGGCGCTTCGCCGGCACCTGCCGCGGCATTTACACAGACACATATACACACTAAATATCAACAGAAATAATAAAATTTGCTTACCATTTGCTAAATTTAATTTCAAAGTATATTTTTGTATAATAAAGTTCACAAAGTTTTTTAGGTGGTCCTTATATTTTCGCCCAAAAATACACTAGCACAGAAATGATGCAAATCACTATAATCAATATTCAATATCTACTATTCTGGTACAGTTTGTTTCAGTGGTTTCCTATTAGACATAGATGAAACTTGCATAGTGAATACTATTATAGTAAAGTGTGTTTGTTTTCAGGTTTGGTGCTGAAGGATTTTGCTATGTAAATGATATAGTAATTGCTATTGAAATGCTAAGGAAGAAATATCCTAAAGTACTGTATATAGACTTGGATGTACATCATGGTAATATTCATCATCATCATCAGCCTACGTTTGTCCACTGCTGGACATAGGCCTCCCCCATGGCACACCACTCAACTCGGTCCTCTGTCTTTCTTCTCCACCCACCCACAACGATCTCGCCCATGGGCGCCCTACACTACGTTTACCGAGACATGGTCTCCACTCGAGAACTCGTCTACCCCAACGGTTGTCGGTTCTACGGCAAAAGAGTTGGTTTCATGGTAATATTGTGAATAGATAACAATTTTTCAGGTGATTCTATCATGTTCCGAAATATACTTTGAAGCTCCTTCCAATATTTATGGCTGACTAAACATAAACTCCAAAAAGAAAAACACCTACCCTACTTAACATATCCTTATTAATATTGGTCAAAATTTTTGCTTAAATATTACAAATACAAGTAATACTTAAGTATTACCAGTGGCGGATTTACAGTCTAGGCCGCCCTAGGCCCCAGTCCATGTAATACCTGCACCGACGTCGTATATAACATGTCTACTCCTACTTACTCCTTAAACAGTGGCGGATCCAGAATTTTTTTTCTTGTGAACAAGGTAGATTTGTACATTTCAACGTTTACCTACAATTTGAATCTCTAAAATAGGAAATGTTATATCTCTGACAAGAACGTGTGCGTTAAACTCGTTCCGAATAGAATAAAATTTTAAAAACCTTGTAATGCGCGAGCAGCTTGCTGCGAGCGCCGAGAAAATTTTACGTTTCAGACTACAAAAGATGTGCAATCAGAGCCGGTTTTAACATTACCAGCGCCCTGGGCGAGATTTCTACGGCGCCCCTTAAAAAGCAATTCAAACCCATACTAAAAAGGAAAAAATTCCAGATTTTTTTTCTGGGCCGATTCCGATGGGCAAAATCATGGGCGTATCTAGAAAAAAATCCACCTTTCTAGCTTGCTGCGAGTTCCGAGAAAATTTTGAATTTTTCAGCACGAATGTTGTGCGTTTAGCTTGCTCCGAGCGGCAAAGAAATTAAATAAGTATTCTTATTCATAAAAGCGCGAGCAGCTCGCTGCGGGCGCCGCGAAAATTTAGATTTGTTCAACACGAATGATGTGCGTTTAGCTTGCTTCGAGTGGCAAAGAAACTAAATGTCCTTATTTATAAAAGCGCGAGCGCCGAGAAAATTTTGAATTTTTCAGCACGAATGATGTGCGTTAAGCTTGCTTCGAGTGGCAAAGAAAGTAAATGTTCTCATTTATAAAAGCGCGAGCAGCTCGCTGCGAGCGCCGAGAAAATTTTGAATTTTTCAGCACGAATGTTGTGCGTTTAGCTTGCTCCGAGCGGCAAAGAAATTAAATAAGTATTCATATTTATAAAAGCGCGAGCAGCTCGCTGCGAGCGCCGAGAAAATTTAGATATTTTACAGCACGAATGATGTGCGTTTAGCTAGCTTCGAGTGGCAAAGAAACTAAATGTCCTTATTTATAAAAGCGCGAGTAACTCGCTGCGAGCGCCGAAAAAAATTTGAATTTTTCAGCACGAATGATGTGCTTTTATCTTGCTTCGAATAGCAAAGAAAGTAAATTTTCTCATTTATAAAAGCGCGAGCAGCTGGCTGCGAGTGCCGAGAAAATTTTGAATTTTTCAGCACGAATGATGTGCGTTAAGCTTGCTTCGAGTGGCAAAGAAAGTAAATGTTCTCATTTATAAAAGCGCGAGCAGCTCGCTGCGAGCGCCGAGAAAATTTTGAATTTTTCAGCACGAATGTTGTGCGTTTAGCTTGCTCCGAGCGGCAAAGAAATTAAATAAGTATTCATATTTATAAAAGCGCGAGCAGCTCGCTGCGAGCGCCGAGAAAATTTAGATATTTTACAGCACGAATGATGTGCGTTTAGCTAGCTTCGAGTGGCAAAGAAACTAAATGTCCTTATTTATAAAAGCGCAAGTTACTCGCTGCGAGTGCCGAAAAAAATTTGAATTTTTCAGCACGAATGATGTGCGTTTATCTTCCTTCGAGTGGCAAAGAAACTAAATGTTCTTATAAAAGCGCGAGCAGCTTGCTACGAGCACCGAGAATATTGAATTTTTCAGAACGAATGGGGCGCCACGTGCGCCCCATTATAAAGCCTGTGGCGCCCCTTTTATCCGGCGCCCTGGGCGGTCGCCCAACCGCGCCCCACCCTAACGCCGATACTGTGCAATGAGCTCGTTCTGAATGGTGAGCAAAATACATAATATTGCGCGAGCAGCTAGCTGCGAGTGCCGAGAAAATTTTATATTTCAGGCTACAAAAGATGTGTTCTGAGCGGTGAGAAAATAAATATTCTTATTACAGAGCAGAGCCGCCGAGAAAAACCCATGGCCCCTTGAAGCCTTTAAAATATTTACGTACTTTTAGTTATTTCTTGTCATCAGTGATTTTTTTGTCACGATTGGCCGCCCCTAATATCTGGCCGCCCTAGGCCCGGGCCTACTGGGCCTTAGGGCAAATCCGCCACTGAGTATTACTAATAATATTAAGCAAAAAATGGGCTACAAAGACCAATAAGCATTTTTTTTATTTTTCCATCTGTCATGGCTTTACGCCCTTTTAGTGGGGGACTTTAGTGCAAAACCTGTTTTTTTCTTGCAGAAGCATGAAACTTGGCACATTGATTCCTTATGTCAAAATAAGCTGATTTCGATCGGTAGCCTAATGGAAGGGGCCCTCTGGTAGCGGGGAGGGGGGGTGGAGGGTGCGCTCCACCCGGCTTTGTTTTAAAAATTCTGGAAGACCACGCATAGCTAATACGTCAAGTTTGGTATCAATTTCGGATAAATCGAGGACGTAGATTTCATTTCTAGTAAAAAAAAATGACATTTGTGATGATTTGTTTAACAAAAAAATAAAAAATTAGAATTACGTAACTTCGTTTTTATCGTTCAAATTACTGTAAATTCAAAAATACTAGTTTTTTTAATAAACAAAAAATATGTTAATAAAGTCTAGTTTATGTAGATTATAAAATATATAATTTTATATTACTTTTTTTAATAACAAACCGTATAAAAAAATCTTTTGCTGTCCCGGGCCGCAATTTTCTTTTAACCGCCATGAAAAGGGTTGTTAGTAAAAAACTTACTATTACATGTAGAAGTTTAAAACTTGCCACAATTACAATTCCTTACGTTAAAATAAGCCGTTTAGAATCAGTAGCCGTCGGTAACCAGCCTTCTGACAGCGGGGTGGGGGGGTGAAAGGGGCGCACCACCCAGCTTCACTTAAAAAAATCTGGAAGACCATGTATAGCTAATACGTCAAGTTTGGTATTTTAATGTAAGGAATTGTAATTGTGGCAAGTTTTAAACTTCTGCATGAAATAGTAAGTTTTTTACTAACAACCCTTTTCATGGCGGTTAAAAGAAAATTGCGGCCCGGGACAGCAAAAGATTTTTTTATGCGGTTTGTTATTAAGAAAAGTAATATAAAATTATATATTTTTTAATCAACAAAAACTAGACTTTATTAACATATTTTTTGTTTATTAAAAAAACTAGTATTTTTGAATTTACAGTAATTTGAACAATAAAAACGAAGTTACGTAATTCTAATTTTTTATTTTTTTGTTAAACAAATCATCACAAATGTCATTTTTTTATTCCAAAAATGAAATCTACGTCCTCGATTTATCCGAAATTGATACCAAACTTGACCTATTAGCTATGTGTGGTCTCCCAGAATTTTTAAAATGAAGCCAGGTGGAGCGCCCCTTCCAACCCCCCTCCTCGCTGCCAGAGGGGGTGCTACCGAGGGCTACCGATCGAAATCAGCCTATTTTTACATTAGAAATCAATGTGCCAAGTTTCATGCTTCTGCATGAAAAAAACAGGTTTGACCCATTTTTGTCGCTTAGTGACTCCACTATTTGTGACAATTTGTACTACAAATTTTACACCATTCTAAAAATGTACTATATAGCAGATATGTAAAATGCATTTCATGTAAAACACCTTTCGTTTTTTAGGAAATGGCGTTCAAAATGCATACAACATAAGCAAATCAGTATTTACTCTATCATTCCACAAGTACGAGCCTGGTTTCTACCCTGGCTCAGGAAGATTAGAAGACATAGGTAGCCTCCTCGGTAAAGGATATTCGTGCAATGTGCCTTTACAAGCTGGTTACTGTGACGTCACATTTCAATATGTTTTTGTGAGGTATGTGCCAATAAGTACCCAAGTTCTTTCTCTCTACTACTCCTGATCCAATTGCCTCCTGATTTTTAATTAATATATTATACCCTTGACATACTTTTGGTTGAATCCAATCATAAACTGCTTACATTTTTCCACGCTCATTTCCTGAATTGTAAATTGAGAAACAATGGGTAATGAATAATTTTATCATTATTCATAAAATATAATATAAAAATATATTATGTGTAGGTGTGTATTATTACCTATAGGTTACAATCTGTAAAATAAGAAAAAACTCGCATTAAAAAAAACTTAATTTTTTTTATAACACTCAAAGACATTTACATAACAGATTTTAATGTTACGTTCCAAGAGACAAAATATGGAGTCATCATTGTAAATTAACGGCATAAACTCACTTGTATTTACTTCGGCTGCGTGCCGACCCTTTCGATCCTGTACGAGGATTTTCCTCAGGGAGCTACTGCGGTTACGCACCGGCGTCCGCGCCCCGCGCTGCACTCAAGTGAGTTTATGCCGTTAATTTACAATGATAAATCTGAATACTCACGAATCGTTTAGTGTAAAAATATGGACTAGTATTGAGATCTCTTCTGATTTCATAATATACCTTTTGTTGGTCGAGTGTTCCTGCGGGATGCCATAATGTCGGGGCAGCGGGTACGCCGAAGCACTCATCCGCGGCTGATTTCATATACCTACTCCTAGTCATGGACAGAACGGGCTAAATAATGGGGACTGGATGTTTTGCTAATCCCCAGTCCTCCGTCATTAAGACGATACGGGAGTGCCGCCGAGTTGTTTAGAGGGTATACCCGTGCAGCGTGCAGTCGTCCTGCACGGGGAGTCCCACATAACTCTTCTTTTTTACCCAGGAAAGATGCGTTATAATATCGTCAGGGCGGTATGTGGGACTCATCCGCTGAAGATGGGCGCGGCGGGGATACTCACTAAAAACCTGGGGGTGATCCTGTGGGTAGCTATAATGCCGGGGCAGCAGGTACGCCAAAGTACTCGTTCGCGGCCCTTCCCACCACGTCGGGAGGGTACGCGCAACGCGTTTTTCTCGGCGTTAACAAAAAAAACTTGAGAGGTGTCAAGGGACACCCGGATGGAACGAAGTTCCTTTCGATTAATGAAAATATCTGGCTTGCTTTCTATAAGAGAGAGAGAGAGAAAGAGAGACAGACAGAGAAACATGCGCACGCCGCGCAGCTTACAATAGCAAAAAGTGTCGTGACAACTTTTCGTAAGAATTTTTTACCGTCTAGCCCCCTTTCACAGCGCGCGATAAGGAACTTCGTTCCAAAAAGGCTATCATAATATTACTTTTTTTCCAGTGTATTCAAGTGTGTGCATGAACATTTCACCCCCGACGCCATAGTATTGCAATGTGGAGCGGACGCCCTCGCTCAAGATCCGTACGGCGGCGCCAGTTTAACAGCGCGCGGATATTCTGCTTGCGTTCGAACTGTGCTTGATACGAAACTACCCACTGTTTTACTGGGCGGAGGTAACTAATTTGTAAAGTAAAAATGTATGCCAAGTATTTTTTAATATGTAATTCTACTTGACGAACGAAAAAAGCACTTACGGACAGGGTAACTAACAACACTGCATACACAACATAGCAGATGTAGTTCAGATAGCCGTAAGCGTTAAAACTAAAAATGGGTAATGGGTCTAGACTATCACTCCCTGCAGAAACAGAAAACGACGCAGCAACAGCCCCAGAATGTGTTGGAGAGCTAAAATTGACACCTACTTAAAGAATTGACCCCACCCAAATAGCAAATGAAAGAGAAGGGAAGCCTTGCTCTGCAATTAGACAATACAGGCAATATAATATTAACTTGATAAAACTTTTATCTTGAAAAAAATAGAAGTATTTTATGTTTTTTTTTTTTTGCGACGACCTTTGTGGCGCGGTGGGCTAATACCCGCCTGCAACGCAGAAGGTTGCGGGTTCGACTCCCGCATGGGACTAGTGTGATCCACAGATACCTATTTGTTTCTGGTTTGGGTGGCTTTCTGTATCTGTTATAAGTAGGTCCTATCTATTTACAAAAGTATATGACCACCATAACACACAGGCGCGGATCCAGACCATAATTTTGGGGGGGGTCATCGGCAAGAATTTATTTCAAACTAAGAATTTTTCGGGGACTCTTTTCAGCGTAGTCTTGAAAATCTTACATTTTTCAGTACGAACGATGCGCGTTTTGTTTTCTCCGAGTAGCAAGGAAACTAAATATTCTTACTTTTATTTACACAATTATACCATCAAACTTTACAGACAATAAATAAAAAACATTATAAACTAAACCTACAATCTAAAACTTATAAATACTTAATCTAAATTTAAATCTAATAATCCTATGGTGGAGGGATAGGTAGCTAGAATGCTGGCGGCATTGCCCCGCTGAATACATATACTTATTTTTTGTGCAAAATACACGCCAGCATTCCGGTCACCCGATACCTCCACCAAACGTTTGGCCAGTTCTTTATACAGCTCCCAAGCTGCCGGTCCCCATGGACCCATAGTTTCAACCCCAAACGGCAAAAACATATAAGCTCTGTCCAGATTAGCATATTTCTGCCGTTTGAGGTTTTCAGCCTTACTAGCCGCGGCACCAGCCAGCAACATTGTTCCTGAAAGATGGGAAGGTGCCAGAGTATCGACACACGTGGCGTCCCATACTAAAGGCCTACCCATCTTCCAGGGAATGAGAGTCATGCCGTCAGGCCTCTTGCCGTCATCCCGCATTAGACCGTTAGGTTCCAATGTTGACGGGACGCCTGCACTCACAAGGGCCCGACGGATGATATCGTTTAGGCTGGCGTGCCGCGACATGCGTCCTGCGCTCTTAACGCAGGACAGTCCATGGTAACCGTTACGGTCTACCTTTTCTCCGCATACACAGTTGTGGGGAGCTGTACAAAGAGCGCCGATACGTAAGGATGCAGCCAATCGGAAAGTATTATATTCTTACTTAATATTAACTTAATATTCTTACTTATAAAAGCGCGAGCAGCGAGAAAATTTTGAATTTTTCAGCACGAATGATGTGCGTTTAGCTTGCTCCGAGTGGCAAGGACACTAAATATTCTTACCTATAAAAGCGCGACCAGCTCGCTGCGAGCGCCAAGAATATTTTGAATTTTTTGTCACGAATGATGTGTGTTTAGCTTGCTTCGAGTGGCAAGGAAACTAAATATTCATATTTATAAAAGCGCGAGCAGCTAGCTGCTCGCGCCGAGAAAGTTTTTAATTTTTCAGCACGAATGGTGTGCGTTTAGCTTGCTCCGAGAGAAAGGCATGGAAACTAAATATTCTTATATATAAAAGCGCGAGCGCCAAGAAAATTTTGAATTTTTCAGCACTAATGATGTGCGTTTAGCTTGCTTCGAGTGGCAAGGAAACTAAATATCCATATTTATAAAAGAGCGTGCAGCTCGCTGCGAGCGCCGAGAAAATTTTAATTTTTAAGCACGAATTATGTGCGTTTAGCTTGCCTCAAGTGGCGAGGAATCTAAATATTCTTATTTATAGAGCACGAGCAGTTCGAGATAATTTTGAATCTTTCAGGACGAATGATCTGTGTTTCGCACACTCTGAGCAGTATGAAAATTAAATATTCTTATTTATAGAGCGGGAGCAGTTCGCTCCGAACCAAAAAAAATACTATTATACATGCGAGCAGCTTGCTGCAAGCGCAAAGAATTAGCTGCGCGAACAGCTTGCGGCAGTTAATATTATAATACTAAATATGAAAAATACTGTGCAGTTTGCTACGAGAACCTACGGATAATTCGTAGGCGAGGACCGGAAAAAAGTAGCTTGGCAAAAAAAAAATTAAAACACCGACATATTGTATGAACAATTGTATGAACTTGTATGTAAAGCTTGCAGCTAAGAGAAAATTTCCTAATTCTAACTATGAAAGTAGCGTAAAACCAGTCGATATGATCGGTTTTTTTTTTCCGACTAGGATTTTGGGGGGGGGGGTCATGACCCCCTTGACCCCCCCCCCCTGGATCCGCGCCTGATAACACAAGCATTAAGTTGCTTAGCTTGGGGTTAGGTGGCGCTGTGTGAAATGTCCTGTAATATTAATTTATTTTTTCAGGTGGCTACAACTTCCCAAATGCAGCGCGATTATGGGCTTCGCTCACGGCGCTGGCAGTTGGAGAGACCCTGGATGAAAATATCCCAGAACACAATGACTGGCCTCAATATGGACCCGACTTTAAGTTGGATATTAACCCTACTTTAGCCAAGGATAATAACAAGAAGACTGACTTAGATGTATGCATACGTGTTATAAAAGGTATAAAGGTTTTTTAAAAATAATTCTGTGATTGGTTAATTGTAGCGCGGGCTTTTCCGCTTCGCGTCATTGGAAACGCACCTTGAAACAAATAACTTTCTCTTTCAGAAAATTTGGAAAAAAATCTTCAATCTTCAGACCAAGCGAAACAAAAAGAGACTGTATGTGCTTCAAAGGAATCAAATACTTTAAATAGTTATAAAAATAAAATCTGTGATATAAACAAAAATAGTTCAAAAGCTGAGACTGATGTTTATGATTTTGATGAATAAACTTGATATAAAAAAAATCTATTTATTAATTTCAATATTATTTTGAAAATATCACTATTCCCCACTCTCACTATAAACCACTATACCCACTTGGCCCAATATACTAAATCACTATTCCCACTTGACCCAATATACCAAACCACTATACCCAATAATAAATCACTATTACGCACTTGTCCTAATATACCAAAACACGATATTCACAACCAGCGCAGAAATCAGACATAATTTTACTAAAGCGTCAGCGAGAAAAATGGGTGTGAATGCCAATAAAATAACTAATGTAATTCGAAAAAAATATATTTTTAAAGTTTACGCACTGAACTGTTCAGCACAGAAGTTACCAAGTAACATAATTATAGACATTGAAAAACTTATTTGGGGTCATTACCACAATAGCGCCTTAATAACTTATTTTCGCATTAGAGATAACATCAAAATGCAATATTTAGACTGGCACACGACTACAGGGCTCAAAACAATTTTAAATGCTGTAACAAGGTTTATATATTGTAACCTCTTTATTACAAAGTGCCTGAAGGGGTTTAGACTGACAAACTGATTCATCTGGCAAAAGATTACTATAGTCCATTCAACGTAACGTTTATTAATACAAATTCGATGATACATTTCAAGAAAAGGTGCGACAATATTTTCTGGATCATAAATTATAACTTATTTAAAATCATAAAAACAAATTTTGAACAATTTGATAAGTACTCAAGTCTTAAAACTTTATACGAATAGATATCTAATGCACATACATTACACATTTGTTCAACAGCTTGAGGCTTACATTAACCCATCAAGCTATTTCATACAGCAATACTTTACAGAAGCTAGCAATAACAAAGAGTAAGCAAAATGAATTATATATTCTAACACTCACTGTAAAAATTACAAATACTAAGATTTTAAATTATAGACATAATGCCTACACTGCACTTAGAATGAAAACTATATGATTGCTTGTCAAAATGTAAAACCAGAGTTGAATAGGTACAGTAGGTGGGGGGGGGGGGGGGGGAACCCTTTAGGCCCCCCTCTTTTAAAGGTCTCTGCTGTAATCTTATTAGCTTTTTTATGTCGTGCATTCCGACAGTTCTGCATTCTAATCTTCCTACTATAACTTTCTACAACTTGAAAGTTTTCAGTTTGTAAAGTTGAATTTATCTGAATGTAAGTGACCAGTCAAAGAGTATAAAGTTGTTTGAGTCTAATAATTGTACCCTAACATCTCCACTGTCACCATAAGGTTTAGGACATCCCTATTCTAATTTATATGCACCCACATGTGGGTCACAAAAAAGTGACTTAAGCTTTATTGTGGGGCACTGGTCATTAAACTTGTTAAGATAATTGTGCCAAGTGTAGTAAAATACGTCTATAAAATTTAAAATGTCTGACAAAAACAATTGTGTATTTTCCTCAATGATAATTATATTTTTTAATACAAAAATACCTAACCATAATACAAGACCTGAAGGATGTTTGAATATTGCCTAGATTTGTTTGTCTTGATTAGTGCTTATATTTATTGCAAGCAGAATAGTGATTGACCAAGCAACGCCACATAGTACTCTTTAAATAAAAATAATTTGGATTCATAGCAAAGAGTTTGTAGGTTTTAAAGAAATTTTTAGACAATTGTGAAATTATGTGAAATTCAAGTATTAGAAAATAAGAACTAAGATATTGCAGCACACAAATAAACTATTTATTTCTATGGTTTTCTATAATAAATATAGTTTCTGCTGTAAACCCAAATTATATTATTATAAGGATATTATTGTCTATTCTAATCAGATGGCCGCTTTTCACTGTGTTTCTTAGTGAATTCCTCTGCGTTCTTTGTAAATTTCTTCTTGTCTTTGAGGAATTCTTCGGCTAGTTCAGCTCGCAACGGATGCTCAGGCTCAGGATCATTGACAAGGGCCACTAATGCTTGGATTACTATAAAAAAAAAATACCATGATATATATTTTATTATAATTGATCTGGAAGTTTTCTCAATACACAACTCGGTAAGACATATTGTTTTGTTTTCAACATACTATTGCTTAGATAAATTACTTTGTACACAAGTTTTACCCAATTAGGATCAGAAAGACTAGCAAAGTGTTGAATTACATAACACTAAAAAAATTAAAGAGCCAGTATGCTTACTGGTAAGCTTTATATTAAGTTATAATCTTTTTCCAAATAAGAGAAGTTTTATGATCATCATGAAAAGGAAACCCTGTCATTGAATAGTTAGTAGAATATTATGCTAAATTTACTTTTGTAAAATTGACACTAACCATTTACAAAAGGAATAGTAAGTTTAGTATACCAAAACAGAATATATTTATTTATGTGTTCACATGAATGAAATGTGCATGATGCTCATCTAAAATTAAGCAATAACCTACTTTTTACAGTCTCAGTTGTATGGTTACCTAGACATTAGTAGAAGTAGCTACTAAAAAACTTTGTTTTTTTTATCTGCAGTGATGGAGATTATGTTGTTTCATAGCATCAGTTAACATAAAAAATACAATGTTTGAGTGCATCAGCACTGCAGCAACCATGTTTCAACCTCAAACTAAAAATTCATTTATTTAAATAGGCTACAATGGAGGTTTTTTGCAAAGTCAATTTTACATATTTCTACTGCTGATTCACAAGGCACCTCTATGAGTTTAAAAACACAACAATCATGTTTATAGTCAAAGTATGTCAATAAAATTTGAATAAACATATTTGTTTACCTTGATCAGTCTTGGTGGCTGGTTTCCAATTCTCAGCGCTAATGATGGGGAGGCACACTTGGCCCTTCTCATCAATGTTGGGGTGGTAGATCTTTGTTTTGAAGCTTATCTTGGGGGGCTTGAACGGGTACTCTGCTGGGAAGTTGATTTCTATACGGAAGGCACCTTTGTTGTATGGTGGATTATCCTGAAAATCAAACTCATATTAATAAAGAAATCAAAATACATATAAAAAATTTAAATTCATAATGCATGTACAACAAAATGCATTGCATGAATATATTTTTTTTATAAAATAAAATATGTATGTACATGCATAATCTAATATTTATTTAATTCTAAAATCCTTATACAACAATAGCGTTTTAATTAAGTTTTCTCTCTAATAATATAAAGGAGAAAGTTGTTGGGGTGTATATGTATATCATGTGTAAACAGATTAAGCTGAAATTTGGTATGTAAGTAGCTTGAACCCTACAATTGCATATAGCCTAAACTTTAGCAGGTAAAACAGCATGCAGCTAATATATTTAAGTTTTGTAATATTTGTAGATAAGTACTAAGTTTTGTATATTGATATGATGTCATCAACTTATCTTGGTAATATGTATCAATGACTCATACAAAACATTATTACTAATGCAAATATTTTGTTCTGTGGTTGATCTTATTTCATTTGGTTTATAGGTAAAGTGTATACCAATAAATTTAAACCTTGTTCAGAAATGTAGAGTGTTCAAGTTACAAGCATCCATAAAAACTGTTCCAAGATTTGTAAAATTCATATTATATTCCAGATTTTCTGAAACTATAATAAGGTAAATGTAGATTTCAGAGTGGGGAACTATTTGTTATTCCAATTCTTTTTATGCTATATTCCTGTAGGAATCAATGTTTTTAAAGAAATATAAGGCAATACATAAAATAGGTACGCACCGGAACAATAAGTCCTTGCCATGTAAGTATATTAGACTCATCGACTTGAATTTCTCTGAAAGATTTCATTCCCGATTGTCGAATATCATTCAGCTCCTGGAAAATAAGATTTTTGTGCGTAAAGTTCATCTATCATCACTCAGGTTAAAGTAGATAGGAATCATAACCTACTCTTAATTATATTGCAGAACAATAACGGTACATTATTATTGAGGAAAAATGGTACAAGAATGAAAAAATGATGTCTCACCTTTTGGAGTCTCCTCGTTGCAGCCATTGTATTTGGGACGATATCTGTCAATGTACAACCTCGGAATTTAGCAGTAACACTTAAGTTAAAATTGAATATAACTATTTACAGGTCCACGTAAACACCATAGTTAAACAAAACGATGAAAAAATAGAAGATTCCACAATAATTCTTCACAAAATCGTATTTGCAAATTGTGCACCGATGACTACCCATACGTCGGCCGTCAAAATTGCGTTTCCATTTTAGTCCTCATAGATATTATACAATCGAAGCAAGGCATATTTTAGGATCCAAAATTTTATCACTGTCTATTTTATAAATAAAAGTACATAAATCTGCTCTTAATTCATAATAATCTTAGTTAAAAAAGTAAAATTAGTTGCTTTTTTACATTTTTAATACAGTAATCTTTTTCTTTTATTTAGGAAAATTAAAACGCAAAATTTGTGCTGCCATCTATTGGGGAGTAGCGGTAAACTATTTTATCATTCGACCATAGATTAAGTAATGGTAGACGAACGCTATTCATCAGTAGGACTACTAACTACTATAAAAGTAGGAATCGTTTGCCAGATTCCACCTAATTTACATTACTCAGTATAACGACGAGTAAAAAAAATTCCTCGTCAATACACTGGAGGCAAAACTATGCGCTCACGAACCACGAGTCTGTCGTCCTTAATATATGAGCTTCCGGCTTCCAGAGATTACATTTAGGGGTAGTAATAAAAAAAACGAATGTTTATAATAAAATTTTATTTTCGACATAACTGTTAACGGATTATACTGACAATATATGATGTAACACGTAATGTATGAAAAACGGACAGTCCAATCTACTATTGTGGTAATAATAATAATGTATTACTGTGAAAAAGAAGTTTGAAATTGGGCATTTGTTAACACAATAAAATAGTTTGTGACTCATTTGCTGGGCCAAAAGCACAACAGTTGTAACAGAATACAACTTGATGCCCATTTCATTTAAATATGTATCTGTAATTTAGCAACACTAAGATTGTGTGACAATTTATTTTTACAATTGTTATTTTAGCAAAAAATGAAAAATTTATTAATTTTCGTGGCCGCATTCAGGAGCTGTGAAGCCACTGAATGCGGCCACGTCGCCCAGTAGTGCCGGAAAGGGGGGAAGGTCGACGACTGGTGTTTAGTCGTCGTGGCCTCGTTCATCGTCGCGACGACGGTTACGACGGTTGCGGTTCCAGCCTTCTCTGGGCCGCTCTCGCTGTCCGCGCCCTTCGCCGCGTCCGCCCCCGCCCCCTCGCTGGAAGAACGAGCCTTGCTTCTCGAAGATGCGCTCATTCGAGTCCACTAGGTTACCCACCTGAAATATTTATACATTTTATTTAATATTGTTCATAAATCAACACAAGTACAGAGAGCACTCAATGTGCATATTCTTTGAGGAGACATTTGTTATTCTAACACGACTCAGCTGGTCGCTAGATTAGCCTAATAGATACAACAAAAATAACATACAAATCTTGCTAATATTATATAAACGTGACAGTTTGTAAGAATAGATGTCTGGATGGATGTTTGTTACTCTTTCAGGCCTAAACGGGTGGACCGATTGAGCTGAAATTTGGTATAGATATAGGTTAGAGCCTGGAATAACACATAGGCTACATAAGTACTGCGGCTAAAAACCGCTGGGCGCAGCTAGTAGACATTAAATTTCAATATCATAGCATATATGCATAGATAGGGGCGCAGATTGGTTATCACACTGTACCTATTTAGAATGACACATGGCAACATAACATTCTGTGTAACACATCTTTCTAGAGTGTTAAGGACTTCATCTTTGCGTGCGACTTTCTCTTTTACTAATTTTTATTAGAAAATTCGTCATATTGCTGAGCGAGTTAGTTGCAAGACGAGGCCCACAAACAGATTACTTCTTAATCTTAATAAAGAAGATATATAAACAAACCTTATCAGCAAGTTGCAGCGCCAGCGCTTGCATCCTAGTAGGCTCCGACCGGTGCAGGATAGCACACTCGCTGGGATCGTCCAGCGAGGCGAGCAACTCCTCGTTGATGATCATCTTGGAGACGAGCGAGTGCACTCGCTGGCGAGGCAGCTCGAACATGTCCGCTAGCGACCGGAGCGATAGAGATGCGTACACGTGAGCGTAAGTGAAGAGGTATGTGCGCAGTGATTCCTCGCGGATGAGACGCCCGAGCATCGCGCGCACGTTGTCTGCGCCTACCATTAGGTCCCACACCTGTGAAACAAATATTTTTAGAAGAGGTCAATATGGATGTGTCATTAATGGCAAGGGATGGGGCCTGTGTTTAACAATGAGATAAAACACACATGAAGCAGTCACACAGACTAGAAATGTACACATAGAAAACCAGCCCAGGCTATGCTTTCTGCATTCCTTTCAGTAGAAAGTAACTCATACCAAGAGAAAAGAGCACTCTATTCAAATGTAGTATTCATAAAAAATTTAAGAGTTATTGTTCAACAATATCAAACCAACATATCAAAAAATGCGGTAATACAGTACCTTAGCGTTCATCTTCTCGTTGACAATGAAGTTGAGGCAAGCGCGCCAGTCCCCGCGCCTCATGGCTCTCGCGGCGGCCACGGCGTGCTCCCTCATAGACTCGGGCGGCCCGACCAGCGCCTGTCGCTCACTGGCTCGCAGGTTCTGGTAGAACGTCTTACTGATCATACGGCGACGGGCGTCGAACTCGTGAGCTGCCATGTAAGGTATCTCAATCAACATGGCCGACACCAAGTACACACACTCCAGAAGCTCCAAGTTGATGTGCATGTGGAAAGGCATCTGCCGCTGCTTCTCAATCTTTTCCTGCTCCTTAGAACGCTCGTGCTGACGCTGGGGTAGCAGACCCTGAGCGAGTAACTCCTTCGGCTTCCCGGTCATCATCAGCTCGGCGAGGCAGCCGTGAGCTTCCTTGACATTCCCGCGACGGAAGGCGCACAGGCCCAGGTTGGCCATGGTGCGGTTGTAGAGGATCTGCGTGCTGGGGTCGGAGTGCTGGACAGTCTCCTGCAGATGCGACATGAGCAGCAGGTCGCGCGCCTGGAACCAGTTGTCATGCAACGCGTGGTGGTAGATGTGCGACAGGATAGCGCGAGTCCTCAGCCGGTCGGTTTCGTCGTTCCCGTAGATGTACTTGCAGAAACGCTCCATCTTCTTGATAGAAGTCTCCTCGCCAGGCGGCAAGTCCTTGCGGACGGCGCGTGGGTCGAACTTGTAGTACAGATGGTCGATTTTACGCAAGTAAGCGCGGCAGATTTCCTGTGGAGACCCGTCGCGCTCCACGACTTGACAGACGCGATCGATCAGGGCCGACACCCGAACCTCGTCCTTCAATCTCTCCACATACTCGTTGGAATGAGGGTCGCATTCCTTGAGCAGTTTAGTGAACTCGTCGTCGAGGCGCTCCAGGGCGGTGAGCACGCATCCGCGGACGCGGTACGGTGGCGCTATCAGCTGCTCATTCTCCTCTGTGATAGTTTCACTGAGGAACATCTCTTCGTGCGCCAGCAGCAAGGTGACCATGTGGTCGACGTTTTCAACAAGCCTAGACCAGTACTCGGGCTTCATGGCGTCGGACACCTTGGGGTTGTAGTCAAAGAGCGCGGCAACAGTGGCGGCGCGAAGCTTCAGTTGCAGAGCGTCGCCGAGGTTGTGCTGTGCGGCCACAGTCCTCAGTTCATGCAACAGTTCCAGTTGTGCGCGTCTGTCGGTGCGCTTGCGTCCACGAGCGGCGCTAATTTCACCCAGCTTCTTCACAACTAAAGCAGCATCAATGTCACTATCCTAAAATAGAATAGAAATCATTACATCCACTTCCTAAACATCCACACAAGTATTTTTAATTTATAAATGACACAAACCTTAGCAAACATCTTGGGCTTGTCAGAAGTGGCAGCACCCTTCCTGACAGTCTCCCATTCACCCCCATCATCAGCCTGGTCACGTTTGATGGACTTGCCGGCTCCTCTCTCGCGTCTCTCCTCTCGCCTCTTGGCGCGTCGCTTGTCTCTCTCCTCATCATCCTCTCTCTCGGTGTTTCTCTTGAGGAACCGTTCACGGAAGGCGGCGGCGCCTCGAGCCTCGTCGTCGGAGCTAGAGCTTGAGTCAGAAGAGCTGGATCCCCAGTCCATGGAATCTGAAGACTCATCATCTTGGGGCGGTGGTCGGCGCGGAGGCTCAGGGGAGCGACGCGCGCGCGGCTTTTCCTTGGGTTTCTCTTCATCTTCAGACTCATCAGAGGATGATGAATCTGTTAGTAAGAATAATGATATAAGAACAAGAGGAATAAAGAAGGAAGGAAGTAGAAGTGGAGTATGTGTTGATAAAGAGAGTATGTGCTGATTTCCTCCCTACTTTTGGCCAAATAATATCAGAAAGAATAGAATAGAATAGAATAATACTTTATTGCGTACCCAATAATGACTTGTTCTACTTACTTAAGAATACTTGTTTTGTGCATTGCACACTCTATAATTTATAGTTGTGTGAATATAGGTACTTACTTTTCTTTATTGAACAAACCTGTTATGTAACAGAACCACATCTCTCAATAGAACATCAATCTTTTAGATAGGTGTAGCAGATTAGAAAATGAATGATGATGATGAATGTGGTAGATATAGACTATTCAATAAAGAATGTATCAAAAAAAATGTTATGTCCATCGGTAGATTATTAAAGAATGTACACCATTATTATTGTAAATTTTAATAAGAAATAGGTAAGATGTTACATTTTATAAGTGTGATGTAGCACATACTCCCTACTTAAAAATTTATGTGTTACTGATAATTCATATTGAATAAACACATTGACTACAGAAAACACAACAGCTGTGCTTTTGAAGTTAGAATGTGAGTGCTGAAAAACACATAATATGTACATGTTTTGTCAAAAGAAGAGTGCATATTATCTTCCAGAAGCTGATTCCAGAAGGAAGAGGGGCTAATGAGGCCGAGCCTGAAACATCATGATTCAACTCAACAAATCCACTTATAGTTTGAAAACTGATTGTGGATAGGCAGAAGGGAAAAAAAAAATGTTTTGTCAAAGGATTTTCCCATACTAAATTATTTTCAGGACTCTGGGATAGGTCTATAAAACGCCACTGCAGTCAATGTGTTGACCATAACTGAATTGATTAAATTTTTTTAACCTTGTCATATTTATAATTTAAAATCTCACCTTTTTGTTCATCCTCGTCATCAGGCTGGTCAGGATCTTCACGGAACTTGGAAATATCAGGTTCAAAGTCCTTGGTGTACTTCCTTAGCTTCTGTCTCAGAGAAGTAAGCGCCTTGCTGTTGCCTTTAGACAGAGTTTTCCTAGCATCTCGGTCTGTCCAAGCTCCAGACACCCAATCATCAAGCTCAACTAGGGCCCTAATAAAGAACCGAGGAGCCACTCCATTCTCCTCTTTCTGTACTACCGGAGCTGCTCTAGTATAAGCTTTTTGAAGTTCCTCAAAGGAGGATAGTGCAGATGCAAAATCCTTAATCTTCTTGTGGTTACGTAGAGAGTGAATGATCCCTTCTATTTCTTCGTAACGCTTCTCTTTCATGGAGCGCACCACACGCTTAGTTTCCTCCTCGTCATCACTGAACTGTTTGGAAATAAAGTATTATAAATATGTCATACTACATAGGTACTGTTTTTGAAAATTATTCAAGTACAAAACATCTATCCAATAATTATTGTAGGAATTGAAATTATAAAATCATTGCTGCTTGCAACCATTGCATCATAAAATATTGATCAGA
The DNA here is from genome assembly GCA_947507615.1 of Hemithea aestivaria. Taxonomy (NCBI): domain Eukaryota; kingdom Metazoa; phylum Arthropoda; class Insecta; order Lepidoptera; family Geometridae; genus Hemithea; species Hemithea aestivaria. The sequence continues at coordinate 5,978,206 of OX382343.1, forward strand.
GGTGAAAGATGAAAATCAGCTAATTAGGTACACACAATTTACATTAAGGGGCCGTCTTACCGTGTAGACGGGTGCTGGTGCGCGTACTACTGGCTCGTCCTCGGAGGAGCTCTCGGACTCTGAGTCCGTTCCAGTTGCGAAAAAACGACTCATGTTTCCGTCTTACACTATCTGCAATAACACATACACATATTTTAAAACATCACCAATAACACTTACCTTATGATTAACAACTATTTAACACAGTAAAAGGACAGAAAACAGAAACATATGCCGAAATCAATGCGTAAATCCACGTAAAAGGCCGCTAAACATTTTTGTTGTTGAGGTTAGACCGACAATAAAAAGTAGTTTACTTCAAAAGTTAAGATACACGAACCTTCTGTTGTAATAAAATATCTTATTTATTGTGGAAAAATGAGAGAAAATAAGCAAATTCATGAAAGATTTCTACAAATTATAATAAAAACTGGAAAAGCCTAGCTTGACCACGACACCCACCAAACGTCAAAGTCGAAAGAATTTGACCACAGATTAAACAGCGCGCACTACACAAGCCACAGACTAAATTAGCAACTTTTGAAAAGCACTTAAGCCGCGTTTCCATTTCGTGTTTTGATCGATACAATCAACAGCACGAGCTGGAGACGCAGCTTTAACTTCGCAAAGAATTTGTTGTTTCAGGTGACAGTGACAATTAATTAAAATTGACAATTGACAGACCAAATAAAAATGCACAAAATGGCGAATGCGTAATGCGAATAAAATGGGAAACTAAGTTTCCTAATTTCCAAACTTCCTTGTCGATGTATTTTTATTTTCCAAGTAAATAAAATATTTTCAGCGACTTAACATTTGAAATGTTTTGTGGAACAATTGCTATCAATGGAGTTCACAAGTTTACTTTTACCACATACTAAAAACGTCTGTCGAACCTGCCTCATGGAATCGGAATCTACGATGTTCATGAATATACAAGATTTAGTTGAACATGATGCGATAAAAATAAAGCTCATTGATATATTGGTGTATATAAATTGTTTAGAGGTATAACTATTTTTATAAACTTACGCGTATCAATAAGAAACGTACTAGGTTACGTTGCCCTAAGTCAATTTATTATTGTTTCAGAACAATGATGAAGAGAATTGGCCTCAAGTTGTCTGTTCTACTTGTGTCTCGACCGCGCTAGTGGCCTACAACTTTAAGATAAACTGTTTGAAAGCTACCTCGACATTGTCCCGTATTCTCATGATACATTCACCGACCAGTTTCCAAAGGACTGATATAGATGCTATAGACATTAATGTTGTTTACCAAGACCATGAATATGATGTTCCTCTTTTTAGTAACCATCCCACCTTAGACTTTGAGTCTACCTTACCAGCTAAGAAAGAACTGACCCCATTACCCCCAGTTACTGAGATAACTTCAACGGAGCAGCCTCCTAGACAAGAAGGAGAGAAGAAGTTCCACTGCACTTACTGTGATAAGTCATTTACCAGAATAGATGGATTACGCCACCATTTGGCTAGACATTCAGACACCAAAAGATATCTGTGCCCTAAATGTGGTAAAGGATTTCACACATCCAGTGGGCTGAGACAACATATGATTTCACACAAAGATGTGGCTCAATACAAGTGTGGTTTTTGCAATAAGACCTACAAGTCGCGACAATCTCTCAAGGAGCATTTTCGTTTGGCTCATTCTAGCAACAGATCAGTGTTTATGTGCATAGTTTGCTGCAAAACATTCACAGCAAAATCAACCTTAGTAAGTCACCTGAATATTCACAGCGGGAAGAAGTCATATCCATGTCCTTATTGTCCTAAAACTTACACTAGAGCATCATACTTGCAAGCTCATAGTGTGGTTCACACCGGGGCAGAGAGACCACGACCATTCTCTTGTTCTCACGAAGGCTGCAACCGAAGTTTCTCCACTAAGAACAGCTTGTTGGTGCACATCGCTCACACACACAACACTGAGCGGCCATACAAATGTGACAAGTGTGGAAAAGGGTTTGCTACAGCGTCCGGGCTAAAAATGCACCAGGGCACTCATGCAGAGGGCATCAACTGCGACATGTGTGGCAAACACCTCGCTAACAAGAGAGTGCTACAAAAACACATCAAATCACATGATGTGGATGCTAATGATATGATTCTTGAAACTGTAGTTGATAATGTTTTCTTTGACCAAGTTTATTGAGTTTGGAATTAATACACACTAGAATGTGTAAGGTATATAATATAGTGTTGTGAAAATTGTGAGATAAGTGGCAAAATATGCCTAAAATGTGTCTGAATGCAAATAAAGCCTAGGCACATTAAAATGGTAAACTTACTATCAGTATAAAATGTGATATTCAGTAGAATTTCAGTCTGTAATGAAAATATTGCAGTTCAAATTGATTAAGAAATAAAAGTGGTTTATAGTACGATTTCAAGATCTTTCATTTTTAGACTTTCACCCTGTTTTATCAGGTTTTTATGTAATGAACAATTTGGTAGCTAAGTAATTTGGAATAATTGATTATTACTATCAATTGAGGTTTTTGTCACAAATGGTTGCATATAGGTAATTTGACCACTAGGTTAATAACTAAATAGTGTAATCACCCTGTGACTGTTCACAGGGTGATTAATTGGGTTTTTGGACAAAATGTCTAATGTCAATGGTGTCTAATCACTCTTTATGTAAATAATTAAATGATGTAGAATGGTAGTACATACATGAATACATACTGCCACTAGAACACAAAACATGGTATGGTGCTGATAACTAAAATGTTTATTGATATAATAATATTATGTTATCTAAGTATTACAAATTCGTATAAACAGTGCACTTATTATAATTTGGGATTTTATATTACTCACATACAACAAAATAATTGATTACCCACTATCAGCAACTTGATAACACCCACATGAAAAATATCAATTAAAAATAATGATTTCCTGAGATGAGTTTAACAAAAAAGGTAGCTTAAACAGGCTATATTTCTAATGATAGCTTACATGAGATTAAACAAAATTCCTTCCCATTTGAATGTCTAGATCTTTAAATTGCTATTCAAAATTCAAATGTAGTTCTCATTATAAAATGTGATTCAAGAAGAAAGGCTAGTATTTCTAATATTATAATAAATGTCAAAGTAAGGATGTATGTCTGTTAACTCTTTACACCTAAACAGCGGAATTGATTTAGCTGAAACTTTGTAGGTATACAGCTAGCTGAGTAACAACATTGGCTCATAGGCTCTTTCTTAGTGCGTAAAACTTTTGGGACAAGTATGTTTATAAAATGTAGAGAATATGCACAGATACACAATATTATAATGATACATAAAAAAACCTTCCTTTTTTTTAAAAGTTGTGATGTAGCCTATATCTTATTTAATATAGAGTAATCATTTTAATGTAAAATTACAATATGTACAGAATTCCATGTATTGCTTTCATTTTAAGATTACATTAACATTGAGGTGAATCTTAACTCCTTTATTGATTAATGTACAATTATTTAACCTCTTAACAAATTTCAAAAATAGATCACTAAATAATTATAGATATCTTTAAATTTTAAGGCATTCAACAAATCGAACATAGTTTTTGATGTAAATTTATTTTACCATTAAATCTAAAAATCTAAACACTTCTAAAATGTGAATACAATAACAGCCAATAGTATGCATTAATGCCAATTTTTTTTGCCTCTATTCTTAGATACAATCCTCCATAAAGTTCTATTAACATAAAATAAACAATCTAGATTGGCCTAAAAGGAAAACAAGGTTACATACAATGTAAATTAGATATAGTACAAACATAAATTCCTAAGTGATAAAACATAACCCACACCTGACATGCATAGCAAATAGCAATGTAATGAATCGTTAACTATTTCCCAAGAAGTTTATTCATTTGTTTGTTTTGTTTGCCAATCTTTATATCAGCACCCTCAACTTTATCTTGTATTGTGTCTATGAGTTCATTTTGTTGATCTATTTGGTTGCCAAGATCAGCACCGAGTCCTTTAAGTCTGGAAATAGTTTGCAGCATCTCTTCTAAGTTGGCATCCAAGAGGTCATTCACACGTTGACCATTAGCAACAGGTTCTGCAGAACTCTGAGCGTCTAGTCCACGCAATCTAGCCGCTGGATGGGTATCAAAGTTATTCACATTACTTTTTTGAGGAAAGTCATCCATGGTATCTTCATACTTGCTGCTACTGGGGCCGGCGCTGCGCGTACTCGGCGACGCTGCACTTCTCGACGGCGGGGGATCAGACTTACCCGAAATATAATTCTTAAGGCCGTAGAACACAGATTTAATACCGTTGATGTGTTTCTGACTGTAATTTAGATTCGTATTGATTTCGTCCAGTCTCTTGTTAGTGTTTTCGAGTTGTTCGCGTTGGCGGTCCAGTTCAACGGCAGTATCGATACCTATTTGTTCGGAGTCTCGTAGCAGACCTATACTTCTTGCGGAGGAATCCAATGTTCGTTGTTCAATTTCTCTTTGTTTCTGCAGCATAAGTTGCTTTTGACGTTCTAATTCCGCTATGTGTCCACCGTAAGAATTAGTGGTAGGTTTCGGTTGGGTGGGCGGTATCCTGTCTCTGTATGTATTGACAAACGTGTCATCGTCGACTTCGTCCTCGAACATGTTCTTAGAAGAAGTAAGATAGTTATGTTTCGCCATATTCACAGTTTAAATCAGTAGAGTAATAGGTATTAATTACAGACTTTACAAGGGAAAAATAAAACTAACAAATAGAATTTCACTGAGTACCATTCACTATCACTGAGCCATTAATTAAAATTAATATTCTCTTTGTTGAACAATAGGAAAGTGACGAATGACGAAATGTGAAATGATAATAATTGACAATGACATTTGCTGTAAATTGACATTATCATTTATGAGAGCTAGTGTGTGGCCTTCGATCAAATATGCCGAATAAATTCGGTTGCTGATTGCGTGCATTAAAAATACTATCTATATCTCACAAGGTCTTCGACCTTAAAAACATTATGAATGATGATGTGAGTAAAGTGATAATGTGCAAAAAAAGAAAACCAGGCTGATTTTAGACAATACATAAGTGTGTGAGTTCGTACAAAAAAAAAAAGAATGACAAGTGACAAGCAGTGACAAGTCGTAAGCAAAATTAAAGTTGTCAAAAAAAAAAAATGACCAAAATAATGTAAGATTGTGTAAAAAGAAAAGGAATAAAATGTAAAAAACAATTATAAATACATAGTATAAACAACAGTTTTTGAGTTTTTTTATACGTAAAACAACAGGAAATTTAATCATAATCATTTATTTCTAGTTCTGCTGAAAATGATGTCTGGAAAAGGTAAATGTTTATTGTAAGATAGTTCACATAGTTTTCTATCAAATAAGGTATTAAAAAATGTAACAATATATAATAATAAATAAATTAACGTTACAGGCATTGCGGAAACGGAAGAGCAGAATAGAATAAGATTTCAAGTAGAATTGGAATTTGTTCAATGTTTAGCAAATCCTAACTACATTCATTGTAAGTTGTCTTCATTACTTGTATTATTAAGAACTGAATCATGCAGGTTCATTCACTTTATATTATTACTTGTACATGTACAATAATTAATAATTATCGTACATCTGACAACCCTGGGTTCACAAATTTTGTTTTTCACAAATTTTTTATATTATTATTTGTCCAGTAAGTAACAATTACAGCTGAATAAATTCAGCAAAAAAATAAAACGAAACCACATCTACAATAGGTACATACTCTTTATTGAGCACAATAGACTTAACACTAAATTAAAGTACTAATATTAAGGTCCATAATGCATGGCCTTACTATTTTTCTTACCTTTTCATACCTAAACTGTTCCACAGAATGACGAAATTAGGTATTTGGGTAGCTTAGGCCCCGGAATAACTCCTAGACTACTTTTCAGTAAAATAGGTGGGCACAGCTTTTGCTATAATTTATAAATAAATATAAAAAAACAATATCTGAGTCCTTCTAGTAAAGATTTGACTATAATAATATTATATCTAGACATCTAGATGCTAGGGTTAGACCAAATTTATACAGAAAACCAAATTAATATTCTAGAGTGCAGTTAATAACTAACTGGGGTAGACTTTCTTTGCAGGAGGTCAACTAGGTGGGTACCCCAACAGTGCCAGTTATTCTACCCACAGAGTACTATGAATATACTGGAATTACTGATTCTACCTTCTGAGCAGTGATGTGCAAACATTACTGTGCTGTGGTAGGAGGGCACTGTAGCAAGTGAATTACTGGGCTGAAGATTCTTAACATCTTATGACTCTCAATTATTAAGAAGTGTGGGCTAAGTGCACCTGTAAAATCCTGGGTAGCACTGTACTAACTGTGGGCAGTGTTATCTCTTACCATCAGGAGAGAGTCTTGATCATCTTCTTACTTTGTTGTATAAAAAAAATTTGAAAAATTCAATTTGCTCAGTCAATATTTGATTGGTTTCAGTTTTAGCGCAGCGTGGTTACCTGAAAGAGCAGACATTTGTGAACTACCTGAAGTACCTACAGTACTGGAGAGAGCCTGAGTTTGCTCGCTATCTCAAGTATCCAATGTGCCTGCACTTCTTGGAGCTATTACAGCATGAGGCATTCAGGAGGGAATGTGTTTCTGCTCAGGTTGGTATTGAAATGAAATATAAATAAATAAATAATAAATATTTCAGGACATTTCACACAGCGCCACCTAACCCCAAACTAAGCAATTTAATGATTGTATTATGGTGGTTAGGGTAACGGATATAATACTTATATACTTTTTTTTTGTAAATACATACTTATAATAGATATTTAAACCACCCAGACCAGAAACAAATACCTGTGGATCACACAAACATTTGTCCCATGCGGGAATCGAACCCGCAACCTTCTGCATTGCAGGCGGGTATTAGCCCACCGCGCTACAGAGGTTGTGTAAAATCTAATTATTTACAGAGAGTGGGATGAGAGTTGCCTAGGTGGTGATTGGAAGGTGTGTGGCATGAATATGAGATGTAATTATTGAATTAAAAAAACTGGCACTATATCTATGATTTGCTTGTCTTGTTATTAGTGATCATAAAAAAATAATCTACCTTATAACTCATTTAACTTTGAGCTCGGAACGCGTGTGCTGAAGTACACAAACTTTGTGTTTTGTTTACCGATTTTTCCATACAAAATTAATTTCCGGGCCTGTGGATGGTATCAAAAAACGGCGCCGCGGCCATGGGCGTAGTTCGTTTGTCTATGTCTTAGAAAGTTAGCTTTTTGTATGATAAAATTAACCGGGGTAGTTTGTTAGTTACATATTGTTTTAGACTGTTGCCCCACCCTGAGGACATGGCTGGCTATGCTCATGGCCACAGCCAAAATGTTTTTTACAACTATGTCCTAGTCACTAGTCTTCCTGAAAGTACAATATACATATATCAATAACTATTCATTCATTACTATCTATTCTAGATATGCAAGTTCATGGACGACCAAGCGATCCTGCTATGGCAACACTACACGAGACGGCGCACGCGCACGCTGCAGCCGCCGGACGCGCCCGCGCCGCCCCCTCCACAACCAACATCGCAACACATCATGCCCAGGCAACAACCGTAGCCACTTTCTTATATCAACTAGCTTACTAGCATATGAGCAAGCATACCAGGCCAACATACTATGCAAGCTCTATGACCAAGCATACCAGGCCAACATACTATGCAAGCTCTATGACCAAGCATACCAGGCCAATACTATGCAAGTTCATGGACGACCAAGCGATCCTGCTGTGGCAGCACTACACGAGACGGCGCACGCGCCCTCCACAACCAACTTTGCAACACATCATGCCCAGGCAACAATTCATTGTGATAAATGACAAAGCTTACCAGGCAACTGGGCAAGCTCATAGATGTCAATCATGCACAAGAGAACCAAAATAGACCCTGCATCCGTGATTTTATGTATGAAGACAAAATCTCCAAAGATGGGGTGGTTTTTATTAGCTCGTTCAAACTTCAAAGACATTTGACGTATTTTATGCAGCGTCAATGCGCATCTTCAGCGACAGCATACTACCGGTAATGCTTTATGCCGGTAAAGCTCTATGGTTGATTTCTCTATAGTGACTATGTAATCCTAGGTAAAGTGTAAGCTGCAGATTATGGCGGGCCGCACCTCATAGCATAAAAATCCACCTGTGTCACTTTTGTATATCTTAAAGGTAGGAGGGTTGTACAGGTGTGCCGCACCTTGTAATGCTATGCGTTGCAGTGTGGCCCACTATAGTTTGTGCCAATCTTAAGATTTGCGTTGCTGTATGTCAGTTTCTAATATCATAGACTGAGTGATTTAATATAAGATAAGTAAGTACTTAGTTATTAAATATTTTATTATAATATTGTGTTTTGTTTAAAAATTAAAATGCAGACACAGTAACAGAAGTATCAAATACTTTTTATGACCATCAGACTATTCAACCAAATTAGATCAACATTTTAAACCATTTATAGGATGTTGACTTCTACAAGGTTACACAAAATTAATCATCTGATTTTCTTTATCTCTATAACACAATTGGATGATTGTTTTTGGGCCACTCTATATAATATATATTTTTTATTGTTTAGTTTTTATGTAACAAATCTCTGTTTCGGTTTTCTCTTCCTCGCGTTGCAATATGCTCTGAGAGTGAGATAGTAGATAAGTTCTATCACACTCATCACGCTGAACCCCATGCAAAGGCCAAGTAATCCTCCAGTATTGGCTGAAAAAAAGAAAATAGATTTTAAAATGCTTGCGGTGTAAAGCTAAACGCCAACGCAACGCAACACAACGTACACAACAAAAATTCGCCTGCGTACATTTAATACCTATTGATTTTGTACATTTTATTTCAGGCGCATAATTTGACCCTATCTAGTGTGCTCTCTCTAGGATTATAAGATGTTCAGTTGGTTGAAAAAAAAGATGCAGGATTTTTGTTATATTATTATGTTGTGTTGGAGTGCCCGCTCTCGTTAGCGATTAGCTTAGGACTCGATTTGCAACCCAAAATGTTATGAAAGTTATCTACAAATTTATAGAAACAGGTGAATGAATATTTTCGACTTTCGACGTTTAGCGGTGATTGGTGATGCCAGTACAGTCGTAAAGTCTTGTGCAACAAAGTAATATAATTGAGCTCGTCATCTTCAGGCTTTCATATCCTATATGTTATGTACTTACAAAGAAATTCTGTCAAACCGAATATCTCGCCTTTGGTGTATCGCACAAAATTGTTGTCTTCGAAATAGAAGTGCATAACTAATATGTTCTCCCTGAAATGTGTTAACAGTAACAATTAAATATAAAAAAAACCTTAAGAGCGTATATATCGAGTGACGCTCTCTCGCTCGCACAATTTGACGAATTTTGAAATATAAATTCATGGAATTAATTTATTGAAAATTCCTCTGTAGCAGCCCTCCGTAATATTATTGCACACATTTTAAAAGTGTTTTCAGTTTGATATATTAAAAAATGGGATGGGGAGCAATATTGAAAACTAGCTTATGCTCGCGGCTTTGCCCGCGTGGCTAAATCCCTTCTTAGCGGAGGCTACGTCATAAAACCTATCTGTATTCGAAATTTCAACCCAATCGGTTTAGCAGTTTAGGCTGTGCGTTGATACGTTAATTGATCAGTCAGTCAGTCACTCTTTCCTTTTATATATTTAGATGATTTTATTTTTTTCTTATAAACTATTAATTTTGTGCAAATAGTTGTATTAAATAGGTACTTACATCAAATATTCCAAGCTCTTATTGCCTAGGTCATAAGCCAGGTGCTGTATTAAAGTCTCCCTTAGAGGGGCGCTGCTCGAGCGCTCTATGTAAGCTATCTCTGTGCACGCTGGCAGACATTCGTGGCAAGATACTTCAGGCCCTTCGATAAAAAAAAGTAAAATTAAGTTAACATTTTGGTATATAATATACCTATTATATACGAAAAAAACAACTAAACAAATACACAAAAAAGTAGCTAAATTGGCGTGTGACTGATCTGGTAAATACATGTGCTTTGTTTTTTTTTTCTAGTCTATACTGTCCCACTGCTGGGCAAAGACCTCCCCCAAATTCCTCCATGCATATCTATCCTGCGCCACCTCTGGTAAGTCAGCCTGGTGCACGTCTAGATCGTCTCGCACCTTTTTCTAGGTCGGCCTCGACGACGCCTTCTGAGTCGTGGTGCCCACTCTGTAGAGATCCTTGCCCAGCGGTCGGGGTGCATACGACTGACATGACCCGCCCAATCCCATTTTAGTTTGGCTGATTTATGTGCATTAGGTATTATTATTATTCATTAAAGGTTAGCCTTTGACCACGATTCACGATCTCGCGTCAAAGGCTATAGATACCTAGAAGGCGGGATAAATCCCTCTCTGGCCCCTCTGCCCTCTTTGTTCACTCCGGAACACTGTCACAATGACCGCTTGGCGACACGGTTTTGTCCAGTGCAGTAATTTACTGCTGTGTCAGCTGTAGTAGGTATTGTTACATAGTTTTTTCCTTAATATGTTTATAAATAAGTAGATAACGCATGTATATTGTGTAATGTGACCCAAAAAAATTGCGTAAATGCGTGCGTGCGTAGTGCGTATGTGTAATGCTGGGCAAGACATAGGGTCTATTGGCTATCCCGGTAAAACAACAAACTAAAATTAACTTGGAAAGATGTTTGATGTTGCCGTAAAGTTAAAAAGTTCACTTTGAAGCATATTTTATTAGCACGTTGCACGATAAATTTAAGAAATGTCTTATCTTTAGCGACCAATGATCAAGAATATTTTATTTTTGTCCGTAAAGAGACTCCAGTGCGCGATAGCCAATACCTAAGGCTCTCTGAACCATCATTATTATGTTTGTTGGCAGCATAAACTACCTAATCAAATTTACCTCCCGGGTTTAATTTACTAAGATTCGAGTTGCACATTGCATCGCCTTTGCCACATATTCGCGTAGACTTGTTCTCTGAAATCAGTTACATATTTTATTATTGTGGTATCGAATAACTAATTTACTTATCGGCACATCACTTACTCGGCATGTAGTAATACACACATTTGCATACGTCCAACATAGCTCGGGCTTTACACTCCATTTCGCAGTTCTTTAGCGTGTACGTTCTGTGGAAATGAAGATATAAATTATTAGATAGATTGCCAATTGCCATGAATGACCCCATATTTCATAGTAATTTAGTATGTGATAGCAATATTGCATGTTAACTTTATTACATATGAATGTCCATTACCTACCTTCACTATTCACTATCTAAGTAAGTCTTACTTATATTTTCATTTATTGCGCCCCGCTGTTTCTATCGTACAAGTCTGGCATATGTGCAGCATATAATATGTGTTATTCTGGGGTCTAAGCTACCTATTTTATACCTATATTTGACCATATTTGCATTCTGATCCATGAAAAATCGCGGAAGATGTCAAGAAAAGCGAATTAAGGTTGGTAGAGAGTAAGCAACTGTCTCGGTTTAAAGTATTGTCTCACCTATGTCTAGCTTTCTGACAGCCAATTGAGCCTTAGACTCAATGTAAACACCAAAATTAAAGACAGACGTGAAAGAAACTCCACACAAGATGACTACCTACCTAATAATTATTATCGGCAAAGATGTAAGATATATTTTGGAAAGGAGTGTCATTAATGGTGAACGCACACATCCATCCGCATCGACCGCGCCGAAGGAATCATGTTTTGAATTCTTTTTATATTATGAAATGTCATGAAACTTTGCACACTTGCCGGAGAAGATTTACTATACACTATACACAAATTCTTTTGGCGCGGTCGATGCGGATACATGTGCGAGCACCATAAAGATCGCCTCCTGCCAGGTCTTGAGTCCGAGCACTTGATTTACTAGTTTCTTACCTATAGAACACCAGTTCTTTCTCACCGGAAAATAAGCAAAGTCGTTTACTGATATCGATCGATCGAAGAGCCGGCTGGGCGTCCACTATCCTCGGTTTAATCACTACTCTGGTTTCTATTCCCGGGCCATATATCTCGCCGATGTCTTTTATTTTTGGTGTTTCTGTTGGATTGTGGAGGAGGATCTGCAAATGTAGGAAACTAATTAACATCACTTACCTACTTAATAACTTAAATTTTATAAAAAAATAGTGATTTAAAATCAACAAAAAGTATTATATAGTTAGTACACCAAACTTACGCCAAAAAATGGTCGGTTCATCTAGCTGTTTTTTTAAGCCTTTGACCACGATCTTGCGTGATGTAAAGCGACGATGCGGCCGTTGATGGCAGCAGACTATACCTACAAGGCGGGATAAATCCCTCCCCGGCTTCACTGAACATCATGCCGCAGTGACCGCTTGGCGGACATGGTTTTGTCCAGTGGGTGGTAACTAGCAATGACCGAAGCCTACCACCAGTAGGTACAGCGAGTGAAAAAACACCCGGGATTCGAACTCGGTGGTCCAGATTTACATCCGCACCACATAATCCCTTGGCCATCACTGTTTTGATCTACGAGAAGATATTTCTGTATATTTAGAAGACCTACACTGATGTCCTTATGGCTAAAAGGCTGTGAACTGAATAGTTTGGTAGCGAGTACCTAATAGTTATTTGTTATACAAGAGTGCAAAGTTGCTTTTTTACCGCGTGCTCAGTTTGTATGACCGAGCTAGCGAAGGATTCTAAAATTAAATCACGAGCGTAGCGAGTGATTTATTAATTAGAATCCTGAGCGTTAGCGAGGGAATCAAAAGAGCACAAGGTCAAAAATCTTTGCACTCTTGTATAACAAATAACTATTGTTAAACTAGTTACACACTAAACGCAATTAAAAAAGCGTATAATCTCACCTTAAACCCTGCGCTAAATGTAGAAGCGCAGAAATACTCGTTTACATTGGCGTCCAAAGCTAGAGTCAGGCCGTGCAGAGTCCCGGTACCTAAAACAGGTTGTACCTATACTTAATACTTACCTTTATGTAAATGAGAAAATTAAGAATTTTATATCGTAGAGTGGTGCGCTCTAAAATTGGTCAAACTCTACATTTCTCATCATAAATATATGATAGATAGATAACTCTTCATATACCTAAACACAAAAAAATAGAAAAATAATTAAAAATAAAATATAAGTACAATATAATAATCTATGTGTAACAATTAATTATTATATTGGCAGTCTTCTATCCACCTGTTCTTTGAAAGACCAAAAAAATAGAAGTTTGAGATCCTACCTTTAGGTCTCCAAGGGAATCCATCTTCCGGTGCATCATCAGGATAGCCGTTTTCAGGAGTCCAATCCACAGCGGGCAGGGGAAATGTCAGGTTCAAATCGTTTACGTCTCTACTGTAAGTTGAAAAATATCTATTAAATTTATCTAAATATATAAAATGACAGAGTGACTGATCTATCAATGCACATCCCAAACCGCTGGACAGATTGAGAGATATTCTTCGCTACCCAGAGCGGGAGCGTATATGGTTTGCTAGCCTTTACTAATTCTACGTCCATAAAGTCGCAGAAAATCCATGAATTCCTTTTTCCGTGGAAATGGAAATCCAATCATAGTCTAAATGGGTGTATCAATTTCATCACTATATGAATTTACTGTCACGCACTACGAAGTGCGCGCGGGACAGCCAGAGAGCCTGGGTTTCTCACTCTTCACAAAATGGCTGCCGAAAGAGTGACCGACGAGGCCGGAAATTTCATTCCAATTCTATGTAGATTCCATACCAAATCCCATTTTCATTTCACTTCAATTCCATTTAAAAAAAAATGTATATACTTGAGAAAAACTCAACAAGCACTGTAAGGATTTTGCAAGCATCATAGACTCACGGATTTCTGAACATGTTATTCCTGTGGACAACGTTGAAGGTGCAGCATAGACCCTCATCCGTGAGCTGGGCGTTGAATAAATCGCCGCAGTTCATTGCATTGGAGTCCCAAACACACATGACCAACATCTCTGTGCATGGCTGTGTCACCTGTAATATACTAGAAGTTATTCCTATGGATGACATTGAATGCAAAGTTTTACCAGGGGTAGACTTCATTTGCGGGAGGTAGATTAGCTTCATAATTTACAAGTTACCTTTACCTTTTCCTACCGGAGCAAACTAAGATAAAATATTGGGAAAAGTCATAAGTCACATTAGGAGGTAGACCCCGACGGTTTTCTCATTGAGTAACCAGTCCCCTATCTTTAAATATTAGGTATCTAAGTACATAATTATAATTATTACATTAATGAGAAAAGTCCGCGTATGATCCCAATCGGCGGTAACCGCAACGTCGTCATCTAATAATATGCCCCGATCTCGACGGTTCCCACACAAACTTTGAAGTAACTTCTTGTCCACCGATGTTCTGGTAACAAGAACATAATATTATAACAACAAAGAAGATTTTTAAACAAATAGGCGGCCCTGGTAGAGTTTATAGATACCCTTTATGAATTTCCTACCCTTCCGAACTTTATAGCCCACCTATTCGAAAAAAAACATATTTTCTGTTGATAAATTGGGAGAGATAACACTAACGGCAGGTAGTTCTATAAATTGTCAATGTATTGGTCCTATATATTTTTTGTAACGAGTTACTCTAACTCGGTGTATAAAGGGAACGTTTTTCTTCAAGAGTTCATTACTAATCTACATTCTATTAAACATCTTACCCGGACTCCAAATATCGTTCTGCAACGGATCTCTTAGCTTGATTCATATTGCAAATCGTTATGGCAGGAAAAGGCAAACTCGTGAGCGGCGTATTCTTTGGGTTGATGGTCACGATCATCGGCGACTGACGCCACTTTCCATACACGTTCATTATGAAGAATCCAGCACACATTATGGAGCATACGAATGCAGCTAACCAGAAGAATCTAAAAAGTGAAAATAATAGTAAGTAAGTCCAAACAAGCTATTTAGTATTTCATGTGCACATGCCTCTAGCAAGATGGAGCGACGATGTTTTAAAGATTTGCTGCATGTATAGAGAAGGACGCCAAGAGACTGAACTAAATGACGTTTAATTGAAGAGGCTAGCCTAGTACTTAATGGACGCAAATCCACTAAGCCAGCCCAGCCTGTCTAGCTTGATGAAGATGAAGTGCTCATCGTGTCAATTGAATTAGACAGACAAGCCCCTCTAGTTACTCCAGGGGTTCTATAAAGATCGATATTAATTTTCTGGATGTGATGGGTATCTATACGTAGTAATGCATGAGTGTAATGCTGGATACACACAAAAGAAAAATACAATCAAGATACTGCTTTAAGAAAAAACCTTTAATATTATAGGGGTTTACTAAATTTATCAATAATTATAATCAGTGCCTAATTCTACTTCTATGTTTCATACAGACCTTTCAAACCAAGTAAGTTTCCTTTCCCCTATGTAGCGCAAACCGTGTAACGTAGAACTCAAGAGGTAACTCCGAAAATCATCTTTAAAAACACTTTCCGCGTGCTTAAATTTATTTTTGGATGGTCTATCCTGGAAAACCATTAATTTATTTCACCAAATCATGATCACATCTCACTTATAATTCTAAAAATATTATATAGATTATATTTATTAACCTCATTGCTCCTTGAATCTGGTTTTGCATTGCCCCAAACATACCAAGGTGTAGGATCTTGACTGCTGCGTGTCACCCAATAGTTATCCTATGTTTCCAAAAAAATATATTATGTCCGTAAAGATATTATAAAAAAATATTGAACACTGTATTTTTTGCTTGGTAAATTTAATAGAAAACGTAGGTAGGTACTAAAGTTGTTTGGTGGAGGAGCCATTACGTCAGAGCGTATAATATTATGTTCAGAGAAAGGTGTGACGTACGGCGTCCCCACCCAAAAATAAAAGCGAATTTAATATCTCGGACATTTTATAAATACAAACAAAAAATACGTATTTAATAAATGACTGACTAATTTGATTTTAAAATTTTTATCACTTCATGATTCATTTTGATCATCATTTCCATATATTATATCATTTTTCTTTTACTAAGTATTTGATATTAGGTACTAAACTGATTCCGCGACAATGGATTTTGTATGTTAAACCAACCTTTCTATAGGTATCTTTAATTTTTCTGGTTCTTACACCAGTATCTTGTCGAATCACCATTTTGCGTCAATCGTTCTGAATCCGTTTAAGTTTCGAAACCGAATGACCCTTGTGTCCACTTAAAGCTTATTGAAGCTCCAATTGATGTTTCCGATCGCAACCTACCATCAGAGTGCAAATGTTTGTAGTACATAACGATTTGATTGCCTCTATTGGTACCTACTTGATGGATCGACCTCGCTCTGCCTCCTGACTTACTTTCGATGCTTAATTATACATTTTCGTGTTATTTGGCGTCCAGGCCATACCTAATAACGTAATTGTTGGTTTAGCTTGCTTGTAAATCTGATGTGGAACCCTTCTATTTTGTGTTATATCTGATTAAAGTTACAGATTGATTTCAAAATCTTAGTTTAAAACGTTAAATTGTATTTTATTGTTGTACTGGTTCTTTGGAGGCGTAGCTCGATGTTAAATTAAAGATCATGGTCATTAACAATACCTACCTACGAAATGTAGATTTGACAGTTAAGTGTCTACTCATGATTTACTGTACAGACGACTAATATTATGTGCTCTAATAATGCGAATACTATACAGTCATCTGACGTAATACTGATAAGAATTTCGTTAGGTTGGCAGTGGACAGGCCGGTTAGGAATTAGAAGTAGGTAGCGCTGAGGGTCTTTGCAATGATAGCGTTTGTCAGCAATAGTTCACTCTTTTTATGACACGTAGTTGAGTAAATACCGTTAACGTTTGTTATTCTTCATTATCGTTTCTAAACATCGTTTATTAGCTTGGCATTCCACCTGCTAGCCTTGCACTGCACTCTAGCTGTTGATATTACTATAGGCTTTAGGACAGGTATTGCCTACCAGGCAAACGGTTATCTACTATGGGTTGGTTCAATGAAAATGACAAAATATTTTCCGTTTTATATTATAATTCGTTAATTACGCATACATACAAATTATTTATTATGTACAAAAGTTCGTTCAATAGAAATTTCTTATAAAAGTAACAAAAAGCCACAGAGAAAGAATAGGCTGACGCACTTGCACTTAGAAAAATCCTAAAAAGAAGAAGAGATCGGAGGAAAGAACGGACGCCTCGCCGTGATCGTAGCTCTCGTAGCGCGCGCGGTCTCCGGGACCGGCGGCGGTGCGGGCTACCTCACTCCGGGGAGCCCGGGAAGAAGGAGGAGGAAGAGGAAGGAGAAGACGTTCACCAGTGCTGCTGCTGCTGGGGGTGGGCGGGGGCTTGGTGCGCGACCTGCGCGTGCGCGGCCAGGTGAGCGGCGCGGGCGGCGGCTACCTCAGGGGTGTCCAGGATACCGGAGCCGTCGTTGGCGAGTCTGATCTGCGCGGGAGGGTGGGCCTGGTTGCCGGACTGCCATGAGGGGGCACCGTTCCACTGCTGGTGAGAGGGAGCGTTCCACTGTTGCTGAGCGGGGGCGCTCCACTGGTTGGCGGCGGGCTGGGCGGCGGACAGGGCGGCGAGGTGGGCGGCGCGCGCCTGGGCTACCTCAGGGGTCTCGGCGACGGGAGCGGGGGCACCGTTCCAGGCGGGGGCGGGGGCGCTCCATTGCTGAGCGGGGGCGGAGTTCCATTGTTGAGCGGGAGCGGAGTTCCACTGCTGGGCGGGGGCACCGCTCCACTTGTTCTGTTGTCCCTGCCAGTACTCCTCATTGTCCCACTGAGGGTTGTAGGAGCCGTCGTCGTTGGGGTTGGGGTTGTTCTGGGAGGCTTGTTGGAGAGCGCTCAGGTGTGCGGCGCGCGCCTGCGCTACCTCGGGTGTGTCTAGGATGTTGCGACCGTCCTGTGACAGCGCGATGTTGGCTGGCGGACCCGCCCATCCGCTGTTAGCTTGAGCTCCGCAAGCCAACGCCAAGAAAGCTAATGCGATCTGTGAACAATAAACAGGTATGGTCAGAAGAGGTGACACACAGGATCAATCATTTGATGAGAGTAAGCACGTGAAGGAAAAAAGGAGAAGGGAAGGGGAAATAAAGTCTTTACATCTTCCCTTAATAATTAATAACATATCTCTCTTACAACCAAATAAGTACTAAATTATTATCTCCAACACTTCCAATGTATAGCGATTGTAAAGTTTGTTTAATAACCAGATCATATTTAAAAGTTGTAGGTGTATCCGTATCTATGTAATTGCGAGCCGAGGCGCTTGTTCGCAGACCTCTCATTACGCTTGGACAAGTTGATATTATATTTATATTATAATTATTGCGGTTGTGATAAGTCGCCCCCGATCTGGTCAGGTGTCTGTTGCTAAATACGCAATGGTTCTATTTGTAGGTTCGAGGTCCTTAGCCAGGAGGTATTACGGCACACCGCTGCAATATCAACGAGCTACTAGTTTTGATCAACTATTGGAGCTAATTGCATTTATCAACAGATTTATAGCGAGCACGCTTACAAAGCCTGATACTGTGGATAGAAGGCTGCTCAAAATTCTAAGCCATCTACAATTTCGTCAATTGGTTTTCTAAAATTGGCCAAAATCATTATTCAAACTGTCAAGATGCTCTGATTAAAACTGCAACTAAGTGTAATTTAACTTTAATTCTCACGTATAAAGATACAAAAGATTTCAGATAAGGGCAGCGTGTCTGCAGATAGTCTTATCAAGTTAATGCTTTTTAAAACGCGATGTTCGCAAGATTACAACGAGTCGTGCTCAGAATGTGTGCGATTGTGTGGATTGCATCAAATCTTTATTGCGTTAAGGCATTTGTTCACTTATTGTAAAGGTATTTTGTCGGTTCATGCTCTACATAAGATTAGTCGTGCAAAGGCTCGGCGCAGATAGTGGGCGGCCGCCTAGATCAATACCTAGGTATCTTGTCTATTATGCAAAGTACCTTTGTCTGTATTCCTTCATAGACAGATATTAAGTTTATTCCCATTTAAGACCGTATATTCTGAAATAGTTAATTGGTATATTCATAGATTTGCACAACCTTTCGACTATGACGAGATTAGCCTACATAAAATTAAGGTTTAGAGTCTAGATCTTATCGTATGACCTGAGCTTGACAGTTTCCATAAATGGTGTGAAATCTTTTAAAATACATATATAGCGTATAAAATTTAACTATATTACTGGCAGTGAATAAAGGTCAGGACATTATGGCGATGCGTCATTCCATTTCTGAGTTGACAATGCCAATATTAGCTAAAGAATGCTGTTACTTTAATGCGACGAATTCATTAAACAATTTGCATTTAAGTCCAAAAGAACCTGTGCTTGAAGTTAGCAGGGTTTGGTTTACCAAATCTCAATCTTAAGCGAAATCATGTCATGTAACTTGCTCGTCTTTTAAACATTACCAAGATTAGTATTAAGTTTTTAAGACAATATCATAATATTGTTAACTTATATTTGACATAAATGTTTACATAAATATGAATTACTTATAATGAATTAAAATCTATAAAAGTCGTTATAAATTTAGCAATTAAGGCCTATAAAATAAATTATATTTACAAGTATCTATTATATTTTACGGTGTTGGATAGGGATGAGAGATTAAGTCAGGAATTTATTACCTAGGTAGGTATATTGAATGATGTCAGGGCCTAGAGCAATCTAGTTTGAGACCTATCTATAGGTTACCTAGCCCTACGGTCAGCCGATCGAATTGCAGATTATTTCTAAGGCAGTTATTAGTAACATTATCACATTCTGGTGCCAGCACGATTTATTAATTTAATTTTACGTTACATAGCTTTGTTCAATATTTATAAGTTGAGATACCGAATACCAAGACAGTTACTGATATTAAATTAAATACGTGAACTGTCATACCTATGTATTAATTCTAGAGGTGGGTGAATATAGGAGTAACTAAAGCAAATAACATTAAATTGGAGTTGAATTTGAGCTTTTCAATTGATTGATTTTATTTTTTAAAGTTGCATTCTAAGTTAAGTCAAATACTAATCTTGATTGTTTGATTGATGAACCAGAAAAGATAGATGTAGTTGAATTTAAAAAAAAAAACGCTAGATAAGTGTTAAAGAAATCTAAGGAAAAAATACTGAAAACTGCTTATATGTAGATTTTTGTAGGACAAAATTATTGACATAACGTATTTCATCCTATGCAAATAAAAGTTCTAACGTTTTTATTTATACAAATATACACTTGTTTTACTATATTTTTCGATGTCCAATATTGATCGACGTACTGTAATTAAGTGATAATATATTAGCATAGTCAATTCATGGCGCCATATTTTTAGAAAATCTGATAACCAGTGCACGTCCGGTGTTGCGTTCGACTTTAAAGATAAATCTCAAAAGCTACAGTATCTAAACACTTTAGTTAAATATCTAGAAATGTTGCGCCCTTGAAATTCTCACGGCACGTATTATGTGTTGAAATTCATGTTATTTTTTAAAATTCCGTAACTTGTAAAGTTATGTAATGTATGTGTGTGTATGTGTATGTTGGCTACCGACAAATACGTGAAGAAAAAAATGCTCTACATACTCGTAGCTCGTAGGTATTCCTTGACATGAATTAAGTGGTAATTTGTTTAGTTTTTGCATTGTGCATTTTTTAGATACTATGTACATGCTTGATGCCGTTTACTACGTTAGTTAATTAGCAACAATTGGTATTTAATTGACTTTAAGACATTGCATGCGATAATATCGAGTTGCTATTTTTGGTTATATTTATAGAAAAATAATCTAATATAATACGAAGTCAGAAATAAAGCCACTTATTAATTTCAAAATTAAATGAATATGCAAAACAAAGAATACTTTATCCTGAAAGTAAAATATCAACTTCATTCAACAGTCAAAATTAAAGTTTATTTTAATCGATGTTAAAATAAGATTACTACTTTTGTCATCATCATATCTTGGGCATCACAGCATAGGATCTCTAAGACCTATTAAAATTATTATAAATTAAATTATAAATTAAAATTATTCATTTTTTTTTTCACGCGTCATAGCAGGGTTGCCACGCGCGTCGCTTACGTACATGCTTTCGCTCTTAATATGTAAAAAAGTAATTGAGAGCAATGAGTGAACGGCGGCACCACTCAAGGCTGCGCTTGAAGGTCAGGGATCAGGAAGTGAGCCTTCCGGACCTGCCCGGCCACATTCAGATACTGGTTACCCTCGACTGTCAAACGCTTGCATTTTTCCATTCGGTTTGATGTACCTAATGTGCCCTTTGGACAATATGAGACTGCCTTTTGTTATCAATAATAGCGGAATTACTGATGGTTATCTACAATCAAAGAAAGGGTATATGTTTAGCGCCAATTTATCATGTTATTGGTATTATAGCTATCTTCCTTGACATTTTTTTTATGACCAGGGAATTTATTATACAATTAATTTGTTATGCGGAAAAGAAACGCCATAGAAAGGCAATATATATGAACTGTGTGAGGAAGTATATGCAATACTGGAGTGGAGTACGGATGATAGAGTAGAATGGAAGAGGAAAATGTGTTGTGCCGACTGCCGACCCTACTTAGTGCGAGATAAAGACAGGAAGATGATGATGAATTCGTTATGTTCTATCTGCAAATCGAAATTCATCATCGTATATTGCGCATACCATTGTTTTTTTATGGGTTAATTCTACCCCACAGAGGACGAAGGTACTTTAAAAAATCCTTTATCCATTGGTCTACTTTTTCCAAAAGCAAGTATCTATTTTAAATACAACGATAATAAAACAACTTGTAATACGAACTACGAAATAATAAATAGCTTTGTAAATGCGCAAACATTAAACATTCACTTGACATATTACACGGTCTTATTTGGTATTAAATGAATATTTACAACTTGATGTTAAAAGCTTGTAAATGCTATAAAAACTTTAACATATAAAAGCGGGTGACTTTACATGACACGTCAATAAATAAATGAAAATTGAATAAAAAAAGTGACCTTCTATAATTGTCCTTTAAGAAGGTTAGTTGCCCACGCTATCTGTGATATTATTGAAATACCAAGTTTTATTACATTTCCTTTAATTGAAACATGTTTCTTGATTAGTACAGCACTTACGCCTGTGAGTCATATTTCATTGAAATATTTAAATTTGTGCTTAGAATAATATAATTATAATACTATAGGTATGGAGTATGGAATAAAGATTAATATATATATTTTACTCAAAATCTGTTAATTCTGGCTTTAAAAAGAACATTAATAATTTAATAATTAGGTAGGTAGTAAATGCAAATTTTATTTTTCACCGTTTTTTGTTCCGCAAGAAAAAGAAGAATCTGAAAGTTTACAATATCAATTAACCGAGTGTGGCATTTTGTACTTTTTAAAGGACAAATTACAAATCCGTACTTCCTATTATTTTTAGGGATATAATAAAGTTTTTATTATCATTATAATAAGGTTTATAGATTAATGTGTGTCTCAGGCGGTCGAAGTGCGTGGGCATGCCCTTCTAAATCGGTACGCGACGGAATGCAGACAAAAAGCTTCGGAGAACGGCGCGCCGAGGCGAGCGACACCTTTGACCACGGGCACTGGGCGCCGCGCCGTTTTGGGCGCTCCATTGACTACTTCATAGATATGAGTACCTACTGATAAGTACTAAGTATAAAAACTATTATCTCACTAATTAAAGTACATATTTAAGATTTAATGATTTATTTAGGTTATGACTGATGCCTGAAATAGCTTTTTGAGAAGACATATGTCAATAGGTTTTTAGTGTGAAAATATTTTTCATAATTTGTACAAAAATGCAAGACAGACTGATCTATCAACGCTTATTTAAAACCGTTAAACAAATTAAGCTAGAGTTCTGGACATGAATATTACGAATTTTTACGTCGAGACAGACAAAGAAAAAAAATGGAATCGAAGATTACACCCATAATACGATATTGATAGAAACAGAAGATAACAATAGTTTCAGGATGACAAGAGCAGTGAATTGTCAAACTTTGATTAGTCGCTTAGACAAATGTTGCTCCTTCCTACCTGTACAAAAATTTGCCCAATTAAGCTTTGTTTACCGTAACTAAATGAAATTGGTAAATAATAACACGGTAAAGAGATATACAGTAGTTTGACTGAGCGTGATTTTTGAACATAAATACCTACAGTCGCGCGGTACATGCACAAGTCATAGGGCTGCCGAGCAGCCGCTGCCCGCATACAGTAGGTACCTGTTTCATATCATCTACTTACTTGAGCTACCTACCTACTACCTACTTACCTATCATGTCGTGGCGGCGTATATTAAAACCCAAGACAAGACAAAATACAAGACAAGAGACAAGACAAGAGACAAGAAAAGACAACCTCCTCCCCTTCCCCTCCCCCCTCCACTTCCCCTCCCCCCTCCACTTCCCCTCCCCCTTCCCCCCTTCCCCTCCTCCCCTCCCCATCCCCTCCCCCTCACCCCCTCCCTTCCTTCCCCCTCCTCCCCTTCCCCCTCACCTCCTTCCCCCTCCTCCCCTTCCCCCTCCTCCCCTTCCCCCTCCTCCCCTCCTCCCCTTCCCCCTCCTCCCCTTCCCCCTCCTCCCCTTCCCCCTCCCCTGCTTCCTCATCCTCCCCTTCCCCCTCTCCTCCTTCCCCATCCTCCCCTTCTTCCCCCCTCCTCCCCTTCCCCCTCCCCTCCTCCCCTTCCCTTCCTCCCTTTCCCCCTCCTCCTCCCCTTTTTAACTAACTGACCTTTTTAATTTTATTACCTTTCCATGTTGCTTGATAAACAAGTGAATTAAATTAAAAATTTAAAAAACCCCCAACGCAATACGCAATTCTTCATTTTGTGGTGGCGGCCATCTTGGATTTTTAATTTTATATAATGGGTTGTATTCTACTAGTTAAGCCCTTTCATTTGATACTAGGAGTGGGCGTTAATTCAACGAACGGCTTTTTTTAACTGTTAATCTAATGTTAACGAATTAACAGTTTTTTGTTTACTGCAAAACCCGCTAAATCTATCAACTGTTACATTCAACGATTTTGGCAATGCGCTTTTTTTATTATCTCATCGAAAAGGTATTCAAAAGTCGCTAACGTAATCTGAAGCTGTTAACGCAAAACCAGTTAAAATTATCTATTTCTTCTGCGTTGAAAGAACGAATAGAAACGGAATATGCCGAGTGAACGCGAGGGCGCCTATGTGAGCGAGCAAGACGCCGCTAGCTTAAAATTGTACGAGCGAGAGTGAGAGATATCTATGTTTCTAAGTTCGCTTGCTACTATTAACTGCTACGTTGCCGTTGGTACAAATCTGTTACATTAATGAAAACCTGTTAATAATGTTAACGGCTTTTTTAACAGGTTAACGTAATGAATTTAACGGCTTCGTTGCGTTAACCCATAAATCGTTAACGACCCACCACTATTTGATACCCATATTGAGGGGGTCGCGGAAGAAAAAAGTAATCCGCCATTTTGTAGCGGCGGCCATCTTGGACCGATTTCCACCAAACATGTCTGAGAACACTCTCGACTAACCTTACTTTCAAACAAAAAAAACTAAATCAAAATCCGTTCATCCGTTCGGGAGCTACGGTGCCACAGACAGACACACACACACACACAGAGACAGACAGACAGACACGTCAAACTTATAACACCCTGTCGATTTTGCGTCGGGGGTTAATAATGTTATTTCTGGATTTCCTGATAAGTTCAAGCTACCAAAAACAGCATAATATAGTATGCTATTTTTTTGCCATTTTTATATAATTTTATATAATTTATTATATTATGTATACATACGTCAAAAGTAAATAACGTAAATAACACTAAATATCAAAAACTATCGCGACGTCCGCCCGTCGCTGCGTGGTACCCGCTTCTGGATTATATACCCACTTCTACCCACATCTACCGACATCTATTCACTTCCATTTTCCGCCCGTTTCTATGGAGTCGAACTACTGTATATCTCTTTACCGTGATAATAAGATTATTCTCATAGATATGACGTTCTAGGTAACCTACAATTGCCGTAAATTGCATCAGGTGCGCATGAATAAAAAGGAAAGTGACTATACCAATTTAAATATAGCGATGGTTTGAAGGTGATTGAGGAAGGTGACCGCCGGTCCAGTTGGCATTGTGCTTAAATGGAGCATGATTATTCTCTACGGGGACTCGGTTGGCCTCAACATTGTTGTATTACAATAATACAAGTTATTGATTCGGTTAAATATCCATTGATAGACTAGACAAGATCTAGTTATGCACGGGCAAGTGCTCTATGAATTATGTAAAGGACGAAGATCAATATCGATGGTGAAGTGAATCGTAAAGGCATTTAACCTTGTAACAAAATTGTAGATTTTCGAAGAAGAATATCTGCAAACTAACTTTTGTAAAAATGCAAATGATGACATGATCTACCTATATGATAAACCCATATCATAGACCCTTAGTTGCTCATTAAAATCATGAAAAAAGATAGTTTATTATAAAGGCACATTTGAATATTTTTTACCATAATTTTCCCTGTGCTCAGTGACATTGACACCAGACGTTTTCGTGGTCTGATTCGCGCCTACCGCCACGCCGGCGTAGAATGTAGAACCTTAACCGACTCGAGTGGTTGCACAAATGCAGGTATTTCACACCTACGGATAGTTTTACGCACGTGATCTACGATGTGTGACGATTATTTAATAAAATATGCTGACTCTACGGTGATAAAGTTTTACGATTTTTTTAATGTATGAAAATGTTGCTTTTTTTAAATATACTTACACACCTATTTAGATTTCTCTATGTGGCAAACTAAAAAAAATTATTGTTATGTAATTCGCGACTGCGGCGCGTTAGGTAAACCACACAATAACAGTTCTTCCGTTAAACTTAGGAGAAATAAAAACACAAAACATAAATGTTTATGTATGTACTGTTTTTAAATAGATTATGATCACATAATTTTAATAAGCTGAAGAAGCTTTACATGGAAAATTAATATGTTCCATGTAATTATTATTAGTAGGTGAATCTATCGCAATTTTAATGTATTATAACACATAAACCCGCGCTCCACTTGGCATTGTCAAATTCTCTTTCAAAAATTTTTTTGTCGTTTGTATTGTTTGAGAATTAGCGGACACATTTCATAAAGTGGCCTCTTAAGTTATATGTCATTGTGGACAATAATATTTGCTAATTGCTTTAGTGTGTAAACTAAAGTATAATAAAAATAAAGTATTTGCTAAATGTACCTGTTACTTTTATATTCCTTTCGTCAGACGGACAAAACGCTTATTTCGAGACAGTGAAAAATAAAACAAACCAGAAATGGGCAATAATTTTACAGTTTTATCGAAATATCAGCCTTTATTAGAGTTAATTATGGAGTAATGAATTAATTAGATACACTGTGAGCAAAATGCCACTCGAAATTAATGATTGTGGGAGAGGCAGTAAGAATGCGAGACAAATGATGCGTGTGAACAACAAAGAGTTTGTGCAAAAAATAAGAATCATAGGAATTGAGGTGCGAGATGTTTTGTGTGTAATCCTTATTAAGTATCGAACAAGAAAAAGAAAACATGACTAACAAGAATAGATAAGTATATTGAACTATGAATTAATTGTGACTGATGCTATGCATATTTAGTAACAATTAAGTATATTATTATAAATTTTTCATTTTGACTCTATTTTCGGACGGAACTTTTAGAAGAACCTTATAAAAAAAAATTGATTTCTCCAAATTGCAGACCAATATAGTACGGAGTTGATAACAAACGGACGGACAACGGACGTAACAATTATTAAAACAGCTCATTGAGAGCGTCTCTTTCGAAGTCTATGTACTTTTAAAAGGACGTGAAATTGATGAAAATGTTCTTTATAAATGCGTGAAATATAGTTTTAGATGACTTTTTCGAAGTTTTATTTCACCAAAATGTAAGTTGTTAGGGCTCTTCTTATTTCGCGCAAACTATAGAATTATGGTAAAATAACGCGTGATAATGCAATGGACTTCGCAACATGGCGATATTGTAACTATTTCGCAGGCGGTAGCTTTGTGGGCTATCAACAAAGCTATCGGTAGGATAGCTTATCTCGATTTAAACTTTAGCTTGGCTTTTGTGATAACGCAACAAGGTCGTTTTGTATTTCGTACCTACCGAGTTTTTCTTTAGCTTACAGATTGTTATAGTGGTCTCACATGTACTCGCATCGACCGCGCTGAAAGAATTTTTGTATAGGAAATCTTCTTCCGATTCAGACGATTCGTCTCCGGAAAGTGTGCGAGGTTTAATGAGATTTCATATAAAGAATTCAAAATTCGATTCTTTCGGCACGGTCAATGCGGATAGATGTGCATTCACAATGTAATCAAAACACAGTCTCTCTCTTTTTATGTGGTTTTTAATCATGAGACAAGAATTAAGTACCTCTACATACATTATGCCGTATTTTTTTGCAGACACCGATAAACAATTGACAAACAGCTGATGGCCCGTCTGATAGTGATATCAGTGGTTTTGCCTACATGTCGCAAATATTGGCGGTCTAATAACAATTTTGTTGAGGTTTCTGCCAATGAAAGATCTTTTCATTCTTTACAACTTTTTATTATTTTTGAAATGTATCCTTTCAACAAAGACTTTTTCTGTAACACGAAAAACTTTACCTAATTCGAGATATACTTATGTACACAAGTTTTACGTGAATTTGTTTTGCTCATGGATATTGAAAATACCTAATAGAGGTATTATTGAATTATTGCAAAATATGAAAATGGAAATAATGCAATAACAGAAAGTAGAAATCAAAAGTATGAAAATATCACGACTTCGGAAGTAATTTAGTTATTGTCAAGGAACACGCAACTATGCTGGCCAAGTGACTACAAAGAAAGAACTAAAGCGCTGACACTGACCTAGAGCCGAATGCTTTTCTTTTATTTCGATACGAATCGATACTATTGATGCTTACAATCACGCACATTTTTTTTTTATAAAAAGACTTGAAATTGCATCATTTTTTTGCACTAACTATAATAGAACAAAAACACTTTTTTTTTTAAATATTAATGAGACGTTTTTTAATGATGAAACTAATTCTTGAAATTTAAAATGAAATTTTGAACCTTCTGAACAAAGTAGGTAAAAAAAAACTGAAGCAAACTTATAGTACCTACTTTTTAGCTATCTAAATTTTAATTACACACAAAAATAAATATAATTAACTTATTTGTATAAATGGAAATGGCTCATCAATCATGCAATGAAGATTCTACGTGTGTGCTACGCGTGATGCTACGAATTGGCTACGACTCATCTGCTACGGTACCACGCTACGAGCATAAAATTAGATACCGTTTCCAATAGTTATGTAACCCAACGCATGACTATTACGCGTTTCATGCTTATTAATTAAATAGAAATATACTTTTAAATTGAACTTTTGTTAGATATTTATCAATTGATTGTTTTAGTAAACGCTTGTGAAAGAAACCGTCAATCTATAGCAATGATAGGTTAGTTTAATAGTTAGGCAAGTTTGAAATAGAATAACAAGTTTCCAGTATACTACAAACTATGACTCCCAAAGTTCGATAAATCCTTCCAAATTTATGACAGATACACGATCGTCACTTGTTTTGTAATTGCAATGTTAATATTCAAGCAAAAGTACTCACCATGGATTTCATTTTGAAAAGAAGTTAAGCACAGAAGTGAAAGAGAGAAAGATAAAGAAATAGTTTTGTTATATGTTGTATATATAGCGCTACTGGAAGAGTATGTCTTCCAGGACTCGCTATGTTTGAGGTGCAACTTGCGTCTGGTTGAAATGAGGGCGGGAGCAGGCTTTTATACGTCGTCGTGGGGCGGAGGGGGTGCGCACGCGCCGACAACGCTGTGACGCTTACACGCAGTATGGGCTGAACAACATTCGGTAAAAAGCCATACTAACTTGTATGCAAATGTGTTTATTATCATATGTCTATTGAGCAGATTTACAATTCTAGTATTATTATACAGCTATTTGTTGTGTATTAAATGTGGTCGAGGATTTTAATCTTTTTTCTCTTCACTATTACAGTAAACGTGCGTAATATTCTGGAATAATCGTTTTCCATTTTCAGTATTTCCGTTGAACTACCCTATATTGTAGTTTTGTGTAGTGACTATAGTCGTTAAAAGAAGTTTGAATACGAGTAAAGCTTCTAGGATTTGGACAATACCATCATTGCGTTGTTGTATGAGTCAGCCCTACAAATAGTCTTAACTTGGACTCTTAGCTTAAAACGGAATAAATTTGTTCCAACTATATATAGGTAGCATAGGCGTACCCAGGGGGGGGCAGGGGGGGGGGGCAGCTGCCCCCCCCTGGAAATCGATTTTCTTGAATTAAATCTATAGAGTATAACAAAAAAAAATTCTTGGCGCTCGCAATACGCAATAAGCTGGTCACACGTTTCATAGACAGAAATATATATATTTTTTAGCTTTTAGTAAGAATATTTAATTATATTTTTTAAAAAAATGAACAGTTTTTGTAAACATATTATATTCAAAATTGGCACTTGCGGAAAGTTTGTAAGTAGTGGTAGTTATAGTATATCTCTTATACGTAACGATCGTAGTCAGAAATATAGAATTTTCTAGCCGTTAAGTAGTTTCTACACTCTTCATAATCAAGATTTTGATGTTTTCTCGGCTCACGGCAAACTACTCGCGCACTTATTAGTAAGTACGTTTAAGTTTCTTGCAGCTCGGAACGAACTTAGCTCACCTTTCGAAGTCAGAAATATTAAAAATACTCGGCGCTTGCAGCAAGCTGTACGCGCTCTTATAAGTGAGAATATTTAAATTTCTAACCGCTCAGACAAAGACAGCCGCACTCTTTTCGATGTCCAAAATATAAAATTTTCTCGGCGCTCGCAGCAAGCTGCTCGCGCTATAATAAGGAAGGATATTTTCATTTTCTTAACGCTCGAAACAAGTTAACTGGACTCTTTTCTTTGTCAAAAATATAAATTTTTCTCGGCGCTCGCAGCAGGCTGCTCGTGCTATTTTAAGGAATAGTAATTATCCTACAGCTCGGGGCAACCTAACGCACGTTTTTCGTTGTCAAAAATATTTTTTTCTTGGCGCTCGTAGAATGCTGTTCGCACTATTTTAAGAAAGGATAAGTAGGTTTTTTAATTTTCCTACCGCTCGAAGCAAGTTAACTGGACTCTTTTCGCTGACGAAAATATAAATTTTTTTCGGCGCTCACAGCAAGCTGCTCGCGCTATTTTAAGGAACAATATTTTAATTTTCCTACCGCTCGGAGCAAATTAATCGCACCTTTCTTGTCAAAAATATAAAATTTTCTTGGCGCTCGCAGCAAGCTGCTCGCGCTTTTTTAAAGAAGTATATTTCTGTGTGAGTTGAAAGCCCTTATAAATAGGTAACATATACACATACAGGCATAAAGTTCAAGTTTGGTAAAAAAAAATTCGTCCTTGCTTGCCCCCCCCTGAGTCAGAAGCTGGGTACGCCCATGATAGGTAGTATGTAATTTTATTTTGTTACTAAATAGTCTACCTTTGGCCATATCCCACCTGATGGAAGTGCAGGTGCGGGCGACAATTTTGAAAGGAACTTTTTCACTCGTGCCTTAAGAAAATATTGTGCAAAAGGTTTCTTAAAAAACTATGTTAACTGCTAAATTGTATCAAGTTGAGTTACTGGTTCCCCGTTATCAGTGTGCCGCTGGGCTGTGCTCCGCGTGAAAGTATTGGGACATGCCATTGATAATAGGCGAATATCATACACATTTCAATGGCAATCAATATACTATGTCTGATACGACGTGGGAACTTTTCGCTAATCTGCCCCTCAGGCACAGACGCTGCGTAGACTTGTCTTCATACCAAGTCAACTGTCATCCCATACATTCACAAAAGTACAATGTATGGAATGATAGTCCTACTCATGTCCTAGTCATGCTACGGCCACTGATTGGTTCTTTTGATGTGTGACCGAAACGCTGAAGCCCAAGCACACCTTGACATTGCCGTGGGAGGAGCGGCCTCCATCCCGCTGTCAAGAGTAATTGACGTTTGTAAGAGCACATTGGTAGTAGCTGCAAATTATATGCAATGACAGCGCGAGTAGCAAGAGTAGCGTCTTGTCTTATATACTCGTAAAGTGAATACCTATTTCATTCTGATATTAAATCCGAGAAGTTACGAGGAGTCAAAATGATATTTTAACATAAAAATCGCGCGATAGTGGCGCACCGCAAAAGGGACTCCTTTCGTGAAAAGCACTCTAGTCTTAAAAAGTTTCATCATATGCTTAACACGTTATAAGCCCAACGTATAAGTATTGTCATCCAACGTGGCATTGCTGCCAGCATTTTGGGCACGCTATCATCTGACAGTGATTGTCTTGCAGTGAGTGGAGCACATAGACAATTTTCTATAGATTAGCGTTTGGCCGATCTGTAGGTAATTCAAGTGTCCTTTACTACAGTAGTATTTTTTTTCTCAATTATGGCATTCTCCATAAATAAATCTGCTATATCTATAAATAGATTTAATAAGAGTTGAATTAGAAAATTTAATAAGAGTTGTTATAAAAGTTAGATGCCCTTCGTTAGATAAAATACTATTTTTATAGCCGATTTAGCTGATTATTTTTATTATAGTTTTGATATTTTGGATGGAAGGTAGTAGTGGTGAGAAAATATGGAAAGGTTCCGAGGAAGTTGATAAAAAGTGTTTTATTTTTCTACACATAGCTATATGTTCGAATTAGATTGATACAACTTAAGTCTAGCTCACGAGGTTTTATTATAAATTCTTCTTAACATTTTTTATATAACATGTAAATCGACACTTTAAAACAATTCTACACAGTATTCTGCCAACCTTGACGAGCAGTTATTATGAACTACTTCCATTAATTTAATAATATAATGACTTGGATCTATCGAGCTACGATTGACCCACAAGTGCCAACAAATCATCTCTGTTAACAACGGTCGTCCAATTATGTTTTTGTTTCATCGACAAATCGGAACTACCATGGACCATGCAATTGATTTATTGAATACTAGAGAAAGGAAATGGGTATCTACGAAATATGGATGTCGTAATAGCACTCAAAACACGTAAAACGTTTTGTTAAATTGACTGTATACAGACATTTTTTTAAAATATATACTACCTAGGTAGTAACTAACAATAATTTTGTGGTGCCCTAAAAGGAATATGTGACCGATTGACTGACAAATCTTTAAATGCATTGCCAACTCATTTGGAATTTGGTACGATGTTTTTAGATATATAGGCATCCTAAATATGCATTTCTTATGAAGTGCAGATATGCGTTACGAACTCTACCTCTTTCAAATCCCAAAAAATGGCACCTGCACCAATAATAAAAAAAATGGCTGTAAAGTAATGTATGGGTTTTCCTCGTTATACCATAGGTAGGCTAGGTAGGTAGAGGTCGGCTAGTTACCTCCCACTGAACAAAACCACCAACCGTGTTCCATCTCTCATATTCTAGAGGTATGATGCCAGGATGGAATTTGTCCCAGCTTCTCGGTTTAGTTTGTATCGTCGCTGAAAATCAAGCGAGATTGTGGTTAGCGACGGGTCAGCTAGTAGATATATAAATTAATGGTTGCAAATTTAATTTATATTAGGAATAATTGTAGTTTTTTACTTGGTTTATTGTTAATGTAAAAAATACTGCATCACTTAATCATTATCACTACATAGCGCTACTGACCCTCAGTCCACCTTTTTTTGTTCACCTAGGTGTACAACGGGTAAGAAAAATTACCCGTGGTCCAACACATAGTATTAAACAAAGTCGCATTCCGCGTCTGTCTGTCCCTATGTATGCTTATATCTTTAAAACTACGCAACGGATTTTGATGCGGTTTTCATTAATAGATAGAGTGATTCAAGAGAAAGGTTTTATATCTATAATACATGCATAATATAGTGGTGAAACGGTGATAATTTTCTAATAAGCCTGACGATGTGCGCGCGAGTCCATTTATTATTACTAAAATTTGTTAAAAAATGCTTTCATTCCTTATACATTGTACAAATTATGCGACTTACTATAGCGATAATATAGTTACTATAACGACAATAAACATCAAAAACTAATTAATTGACAGTTCATTATGCCTCGTAAATAGACTTAATTATTATGAGCTGTGTTTCATTTAACTTGGTTTAACGAATTGTAAATGAATTATTGATAAGTTGACCGAGACTATAGGCCAGTTCAGATTCATATTGCATCTCTCCGTCTTATAAAATGTTATGATGTTTAGTGAAGCGGCGTGTACTTTAAGGATGGACGGTCTCTACCAGATTTTTTTTGATTTTATGTAAGAAAAAATTAAACACCTGATGCCAACCGATAGGTACATGATACGACAAAGCATCTCTACACGCGTACTATTTGTTCACTTTTTCTAGTGTGGTAGGAAAATCGTGTTGGGCTGCCTGTCTGAAATGTGTCTCAATCATTCACCTTTGCCAATTATTCATCTACGAAGCGAGTCCTCGCCGGCAGTGTGAACAGTCAGCGAACAACTACATATTTGTATATGCATCTCTTTTGTTTTTTTTTTTATGTGTTGAAGTAGAAACGAGCAAGACGCTCTCCTGATGTTAAGAGATAACGCTGCCCACAATCAGTACAGTGTTACTAAGGATTTCACAATGATGTGAAATTCCAGGAGCACTGCACCAACGCTTCTTACTCAAGAGTCATAAGATGTAAACACTCTTTAGCCCAATAATTTCACTAGCTACAGAGCCCTCCTACCGGAGCACAAGTAATGTTTGCACATCACTGCTCAGGCGGTAGAATAACTGGCACTGTTGGGGTACCCACCTAGACGACCTCCTGCAAAGGAAGTCTACCCCCGGTGAACCCACACCCGGTGTACCCACACCCAGTGTTTACACATAATGTTATATCTTTTGTACGTTTCTTGAGCGAGAAAATCGCCGATAGCTACAGGTTTTCTCGCCTTCGGTGGGGCAACTACCTAAAGGGCAATTTTACCAGCAATATTACTGGCTGTGACGAGATTAAAAAATATATATCTCAGGGTGACAGACGCAGCGTAGTCCTGCGCAGAATTTTGTATTTTAAAACACTGGGTATCACAGTGCCTGATATGGGCAATCATGGAGCTTACCATCGGGCACTGGATATACTACATTCAAGATTTGCAGTAGGAAAAGTATTTAATTAGTAGTTTAATTAAATCGTTAATATTTCATTATATTATTATAATATTTTATTTTATTATCCAATAAAGTACATAACATTGTTTATAAAGCAGATTATTTTAAGACTATGCTACGATCATATACTTAACAACCTTAATAATTTCAGATAAATGTTGACCATGACGTCTTTTTCCGAATATGATATTTTTATATTTATTTACTCACCTATGTTATGCTTTTATTTATAAAATATTTATGTGACAATCTGAGGGTACATAAAATTAATCAGATCAGATGTACGTAACATACGTATAAAAGGCTTTAAATTGAATAATTGTCTTGTTTACTATGATCTGCCCTCCACTTCATCTGCGTGAAATTATTGCGTCAAGTACGTTAACACTCGCGTGAATCTTGTTGATAAAACGGCTAACTTCTAATGCCTTATATCCATAGCACTGAAATTTGCTCCAGTTATATTTGGGAATGCGACTTACATCCTCTGCTCTGTTCTCTGTTATTCTACTCTACTTTTTCGAGGAAAAGTGTATCCTTAATATTAAGTTGAAAAATAATAATAAAACAAACGAGTTAAGCTAAATAGAACCGTTTAAAAATGGTCGGGAGGATGCCAGTTGTTCCGACTTAGAATAAACACTTTATTCTCAAAAAACGTAGAGCGAGGAAACGACTAAAATACGGGTGTTAGTCGTGAAAATGAAACAAACAGACAAGGCTATAGTATCTCATTTATGGGTAGGTACTTAT
Organism: Hemithea aestivaria; assembly: GCA_947507615.1. Classification (NCBI taxonomy): domain Eukaryota; kingdom Metazoa; phylum Arthropoda; class Insecta; order Lepidoptera; family Geometridae; genus Hemithea; species Hemithea aestivaria. Next base: position 6,013,358 of record OX382343.1, read on the forward strand.
AGTTAATGGAGACTTTTTCTTTATAACCACCCGTCAGCCATCGATTACTTATAATTGTCGTTTATATTATTATGTTCAGTTAACTTGCACATAATGAATTTTAATGGATATCTGTCCATGCGTTGATTTTATTGTGACAATATTCCCCGTTCTTTTATTTTTATGCAATGTGCAACTCTACGAGTAAACGTCCACAATTTTTTTTTGGGTGAAAATAATATAGTGGACGCTAAATTATTTTGTTTTATTATGACAAATTCTATTGGTATCCATATGGTTTTCCGTAAAAAGTCCTAAATCTAAGTAAAATTAAATATTCTTCCTTTCTCCTTCAATTTTGACAAGAATTCAGAGACTTAAAGAGCATTGCGCCAAATGGTCATTGTGGCAGTGTTCCGGCACGATGATCAAGGGTTTACCCATTTACTACTTTTTTATTTATCCCACCTATAGGAAGTTAATCGTCACAATCCCTAACTGCGATAAATTATTACTTTTGGAGCCAATTTCATTGTTAGCGAATACTATAGTATACCAATACCTTAGCAGTTAAGATTCGAACACAGTTCACCGGATGCATTCTATATCAACATATCTACTAAATAGCTATATGTTTTCAAATGAGTCAATTAGTGTCATATATTAGTTTTTATAGCACAATCAGATAGGTGCATTATTATTAAAGTTCGATTGGTATTATTGAACGTTGCGGTAATGTATGAGGTCATGGCTGTGGCGTAGAGTTTCGGTATCTTAAATTGAGATATTTGATATAGTTTGTTCTGGTTTACAATAGGTCAAGTTGATTTGGTCCTTATTTTGTGTTCTTTGTGTTTTGTTGCTAGTGTTTTTTGAAAAAGTTATTTTACTTTAAAACACGTTAAATATTAGATGTTCATATATCGTAAAAGTATTATTCATACGTAGATGTATAATATATGTAGTCCATATAATAAAAAGTGGCCTGTTGATTCATACGTCTGAAAAGTACAGATTTCGACAGAACTAATGTTTTACATTAAGATCTGTTGTTGTGTAGGTTCTATGATTAAACAATTTTTATAAAAATACACTTTAATAATATTTATAGGTATCAGGTATTTATAATAATTACCAACCTCCTTTCAATGCCTACTTTATTGACCACGATCATCTTCATTTCATTACCAACATTAACCCTATAATTATTTATCAATTTCGCGTACTCGTAGGTCCATTTAAAATTAATGGAAATCATTTATTACGAACAATTATTTTGGTGAGTTATTGAGGTGGGTCAATTTTTGTCTGCATATATATACGCAAAGAACATGGGTACATTACAATGTATTTTCTATGGTCGTATATAATATTATGACTCAAATATTTATACGACGTAAATGTAATATTACTAGCTGCGCCCAGTGATTTTACCCGCTGTACTAAGCTATCTCTATACCAAATTCCAGCTCAATCGGCCCACCCATTTAGGCGTGAAAGAGTAACAAACATATATCCATACATTCTTTCAAACTTTCGCATTTATGATATTAGTAGCATTTTACAATTTTTTTAATCCATTGCCAGTGGCTTCCATATTTGTAACTTACAATTCTTATGTCAGAAATGAACATTGAATGAAATTATTGTGGATGTCTACACCTTAATAGCTATCTTTGTGCCAAATTTTATTTCAAGCCGTTCAGCGATTTGAGCTGTGCGTTGATAGATCGGTCAGTCGCTTTCTATACCTATACAGATTTTATCCAATTTGTGACCCTATTTCAAAAATCTTTTCGATAGTAATGTTATTTATAAATTTAAAAACTAAAATAAGGACCTGTAAAAAATATAAAGGTACTTCCTTACTCAATTACAAATTGGAAATATGCGAGATTAAGTTTTTATTTTATAAAAATCATTGGAACTCGGCTGATGAAAAAACTGCTCCGGTTACTAACCCAAAAAGTAATACAAAAACGCCATGTTATTGTAATAATTGAACATTATACATGTCTATTTTCAAGTAATCGTCAAAGCTCACAGCTGAATTAAAGCTGCAATGAATGAAGACCTAATTAAAATTGTCGTAAGCCTATTTTATTTTAAATACAAATAGATCAGGACGCTGCTGTTGACGCGCGTAGGAGTTCTACTTGGAGTAAAACATTAGTTCATTTTTTAACCGCAATATTAAGATCGTAGTTAAGAGTATTTGACTTTATTCGACCTTGCCTGCATTTTCCACTTGCATATTGTACGCTTCCGTTTTGTAGCGACATATTACAGTTTTTTATTACAATACAACCTTTCGAAATGAGTTGGTATGTGATATTTATTTCCATTAATAATATTTACCTGTTATGAAAAAAAAAGTATGAAGTCTCATACTTTTTTCACCGCTAAAAGAGTACGCAAGTTGACACACGTGATGAAGTTACTTCGAAGTTCCGCGGATACCTGGGTTTTGCGCATGGTGTACTCTGCCCTCTGCGAGTCTATTATAGGATACTGCATATCCGTTTGGGGTGGCGCTGGGGTAACATTCATGTTGGGTATGGAAAGAGCCCAGAGATCTGTCCTTAAAACTATGCTTCAAAAACCATTTCGATACCCAACAAAAAATTTATTCCAGGAAGCCAAAGTACTCAACGTCCGCCAACTATACATCTTAAGAGCATGCCTAAAACAACATTCTCGGATTTTAAACTCGCCCAAGTATTCTAATCTCCTTTTAAAACGCACCTTTAGACCACCAGGCCATTTTGTTAGAACAAAATGCGCCAGACAACTGCCGCAATTCATGCTACCATACATACACAAAACCGTAGATAAATCGGTAGACATAAAAACTTGCTCTGTTAACCAAGCCAAACACAAAATTATTAAATGGTTACTCACTCAATCATATTTGGAAACAGAAAATCTTATTAACATCCCACATTAACATAACGGTACAGCCTAAACAAAATTATTGAGCACCATAAGTATCAGTTTTTACAACGATATGTATAATGTAATAATAATTTTTCTCACTTAATAGTATATTATAATAACTGTCACATAATTGTATGTATATATTATATTAAGTTACCGATTACCTGAAACAGTTTGTAATTCTCTTTTTTGTTAACGGTGTTGTAAGGCCCCCACGAGACAGGCTTGCCCTAGTGTGGGGACCACTAGATACTTTCTAAAAAAAATTTTGTAAACGTGTTTTATGGATAAATAAAATATTCTTATTCTTATTCTTTTTTTTCATAATAGGTAATATACCACAGATCAGAAGAATACTTTCCACCACAGGCGGCGTTATCGCTTAATGTCACTTTTTTATTCCTGGAAAATGTAGCGATATGTGGAGACCCCCCGCTTAATTTGGATGCGACAAGAATACCCACTGAAAAACCTGAAGGTGTTCCTGCGTTTCCTTGGGACGCTATAATTCCTAAGGAGTGGGTACGCAATAGCTTACTCGTCCGCGGCCCCGATGGAGTTTGGTCCTCACTGACTGGAGGACCCCTCTGCAGTGCTTAATGTCACCTTTTTTATCTCCTTACGTAAAAATGATTAAAAAGAACAACTCACTGTTCTAGAATTTTTATATCATTAAGTAAGAATTATATTTTTAATTTATTTCTTGTCTGGACATGGTAAGTTAAGTTATACATTTGTATTTTGACGAAATCATACTCGTATAGCCCATATATTAAAAATCATGATGTATGCTAAATGTCAGGGAGACACCAAAGAAATAAATATGACAGAAGAACGGCCATGTAAGCTTTTAACGCCAGGAAGTGCAAAATTTTCAGAAACGGAATATTTTTATGTACGTTTGCCCTCTCTGCTTTCTTCAAAATTTTTGATAGGATTTAACCTTTTATTTTATATCTAGTCTAAAGCACAGTGAAAATTACATCAAATCGGTGCAGTAGTTCCAAAGAAGAAGTAGTTCCAAGATATTTTTTAAACGTGCATTATGTCCATGTATTGAAGGCGAGCTTAAAGTGCTTAATATTCGCCTCTGCCTCATTTGGCGACACCGATTCTAATATAAAACCGATCTAATACATAAAGTAATGTGTGGGTTAGATATTAGACATGATCTACTTTGGGTGTGGGTTGTTTATCAAACTGGCGCCTTGCATGTGTTAAGTTTGACTTGCTCCGAGATCTTATAACAGAATACTTAGCACTTGTGTGTAATAGAGTTTATTTATAATAGCATCAGTAGAAAAAAATAGAAAATGGATTTGAACCTTGGGTAGGTTTAAATTTTAAATCCTTGTGGCACTCTTACTGTGTAGAAATAAGGCATTATCGCATATAAGATACGAAATTGTCAGGCATTCCGACATTCAACAACTAATTTTTCGTAATATTTTCTGCATTATTGTGAACCTCCCTTTACTTATAAGTTCAAATCATGCGTCAACATCATTTTAGTAGACAGGTCATATTATTATTATAATATTGGGCGTTCATTCGGTGCTTGTAAAGAAATTCTTTGTTACTTTGTAACAAGCGCTGAGACTATAAATCAAATATAATATGTTTAATGTTACAAATAATAATATTTAATGCTTTATTAGGTAGGTCGATGATGTTTCATATATTATATGTTTAAACTAGATTTTTAGATTAAGTATATAAAAGCTGACGTCACACAGAGCCGGGTCGCGCATACCTACCTACATAAAGCAATCGCGATCTTTTGTCCAGTTACGTTACGTTAAAGCGGTCGCGATGCGAGACGGAATTTTTATCATATTCGAATTTGTACGTAATCTGACGCTACCGCTTTTCCGCTCCGTCCCGTCTGTCTGTCGTCAGCTGCAGGGCGCGTAGAAATTCGAACATTACAAACAAAATTGCGTCCCGGCACTGGATGTCGTTGGCTTAGTATAGTGACAAACACAATATGTACAGTCATCTACAAAGAGATGTATCCATGTTAGTCTTACAAAATGAAGGAACTTTTAGTTTGCAAAAATTATTTACCCTTACTTCGTGACATTTTCAGTATCCACCAAATCTTATACTATATTCGATTCATTTTAAATGCTATTATTATGTATCACCTAAGGAAAAGTAGTGGGATACATCATTGTTGCATATTAAACGAGTCAACGATAATATAAAGTTTGATTGCTACTAGAAATGTCACGAACCAAGGGTAGTTCATTGTGGCAAATGAAAATTTACTTCATTTTGTAAGCCTAACATGGATACATCTCTTTGTAGTTGACTGTACCTACGCTGCTATCTACCTACATACATACACTCTAGACTTAAAATATTGGAATGTCGTTCGTTTCCGCCAAGGTTCACTTATTCTGGGTTGACAAGTTCAATACAATCTGGTTAAAATCAGATGTAAAAATCGAACTTTAAACACAATAATTATATCAATAAATTGTATTCCGGTCAGTGATTGAATGCTCAATTAAAATAACGTACAGTTTCCTTGGAATTATCATAAAAAACTTAAAAGCCGTATTATTATATCAGCGCAAATATACGTTATAAGTTGAATGAATAAATAATTGAATTAACTGTTTATGGACTGCGTTATATTATAAGTAATTATCCATATCGAGAAAGCTATCGTTTCCGTAAATACAATTTCACATTAGCAGACTTAGTATATTATATTACTAGTGGACACGCGCGCGCTTCGTAGGGCTTAACAGAACATTATCAGAGTTTCTCTACTATATTATTATGCATGCATAATATTATAGGTACAGAAGATATGAAAGATGATAGAGCAGAATGGAGGAGAAAAACGTTTTGTGCCGACCCTACCTAGTGTGGGCCGTTGGATAAGGGCAGGAAGAAGATGATGATGATGATGATGATTATAGGTACATAATATCATCATCATTATCAGCCTATGTTCGTCCACTGCTGAACATAGGCCTCCCTTATGGCACGCCATACCTCTATAGAGGTAAAATAAATAAATTATATAGTGATGTGTAAATGTTGCTCAAACTTAAACGAGAGAAAAATATTGAATTCAAATTAGGTATAATTTTATTTTCGACTTGCTATTATCAAATTGAACGTTGCGTTTTGTATAAGCAGTTAACTTTTTTGTTGCGAATATTTAGTTCATTAATTTTGAAAGTATTTCCTTTTGATGGAGAAATACGATTTAGTTATATTATATTATTATACCTAAATTATATTATTATACCTTTTTATGGCACAACAGGGACACAAAAAGTGTACTGCTTATTTGAACGTTATAGTTACTTACAGTAACAATACTTCTAATGTGTTAATGCACTCGAGACCTGTCAAAAATTAATTCAAGGGTTCCTAGGGAGTTTATCCCGCTTTCTAGGTTTACTTTGCTACCATCTACGGCCACATCATCGCTAAACTTCACGCGAGATCGTGGTTAAAGGGTTACCTTTATAATGAACTAGCGGACCCGCCCGCACTTCATTGCATATAACAGAAAATTATAATCAGTGTTTCTCTGCTATAGGTATTATGCCATTATGCATGTATGATACATATAAACCTTCCTCTTGAATCACTCTATCTATTAATGAAAACCGTATCAAAATCCGTTGCGTAATTTTACACAGACAGACAGACGCGGGAAGCAACTTTATAATAATTAATAATAATAATTGGGGTTTATACTCCAACAGAACAGGTTACCTTACTTACACTGTCAGAGTCAAATTACAATTTTTATATCACAGGTTGTGTGGCTAACCTACATATATGTTGCAATTTCAGGTCTCCGAGATTACTACAGGGCCTGCAACATGTCCTAACGACTGCCTCCAACATATCTTATAGGAAACAGTCGGGACCCACAGTTTTACGTGCCTTCCGAAACACGGTTATATATTACAGAGTATTCTATGTAGAGATATAAAAATTTCCCTCTGTGATTAATTATTAACATTAGGATATGAACTATAGACAAAGCTTTATTCATATTCATTTCCGTATGTATACAAATAGCATTGCGCTAGTTTTTTGGGTGTTGCGGGCCGGTGACAGTTGACCTGACGTCCTTGGTCGTGGCATGCCGAGGAAGGTGGGCGGAGCTGCATCAGTCGCAGTCACCAGACTGCATTTCGCTGTGCTCTATGGACAATAGTGTAGGAAATAGATTTTTTTATTCATTGATTTTAGGTACATAATAACAGACCTTAAGAGCGTATATATCGAGTGCCGCTCTCTCGCTCGCACTATTTGACATATTTTGTATTATAAATCCCATCAAAAACGTAAATGTGAAATTAGGATCAAGTTCAATATTACGATATAAGTACCTATGCATTGGTTGTATGTTGACTTCAACGACAAAAGAAGTGAGCTCTAAATGGGTGGCGAGTTTAATTGTTAGTCCTGAAATATATTTATAACAAAAAATATTCTATTACAACTTAAAATTCTATTCTTTCTTCTTATAACTTAAGATAAATTGTTATAGCCTGAGATTTTTTTTTGTAATATAGATTTCCCTGATTATTACCCTCATCTGTGCAAGATTTTAGCAGCTTTCCAGGACTTATAGTTACTCCGCAAAGCTGCGGACGGACGGACGGACAAAGCGAAACTATAAGGCTTCTTTGTTGACTACGGAAGGCTAAAAAGACCCGGCTTTACGTCATTATGCTCGTGAACTTATGAGCCCGTGTAATGCGATATCTGACATTACAGAGGGGTGACGAAGCGGATAACTGGATCAAAACATTGCGGTCAAACGAATAAAGGGCTTACAATAAGGTTGAGCTTTCATACTTTTATGTGTTTTCACATCTTATGACTTAAAATGAACTGACGACTGCTTTCTGATCTTGATTCATAAATGTATAGATCTACCTACATCTACGTATGTAGATAGAATAAGTAGAGATAAATTAAGGGCGACTTTGACCAAAAGGTCGCTAAGCTGTACTTAGTTAAATCGAGATATAGCGCTAAAGTGTAGCAGGTAAGGTTTTTTTTTGTCAAAATTGATTAGAAATCCGATTGTTATGAGAATTATTGTTAGACAAAAAGCTATGAGGCTGAAGATACTGATAAGCTGGTACAGCACAGTTACGTTTTATCTACAATATTATCATCAGCGCAAGTTTGTGAGTGAGTGTGTATGTTTGTTACTTCAACGCCTAAACGGGTGGACTGCTTGAGCTGAAATTTTGTATGGAGATAGTTTAGACCCTGGAATAACACATAGGCACATAGGTACAGCGCTGGACGCAGGCAGTGATATATAAATTTATTTAGATAGAATATAAGATGTTATATAATTTACATCATTTAATTCGCCTCCTTCTAGGAAGGCGTTTAAATTGCTATTTATAACATTTTCCCTTTGTAACACATCATGTTGTATTAATGATCGACTATATATTATGTGTTATAAGTTATAAGGAAAGTAATCATTGAGTGAATTAAACATAATAATATAAAAATATAATGTTAAGTTCAAGATAATACATGGTATGTCATAAAATGCCCATTCGCACTTCATTTTACACAGATGGAGGAGCCGGAAGGCGTTGCATACTTATACCTATAGGTACAAAGAAATTACATTTTATCCGAGACTTTTTTGTAAGATTACTTCCTCAATAAAAACCTTATAAATTTCTAATAATTATAGCGGCCAAGCTTTTAAATATGCACAAGTAATAATTTAGAACACTTTAAGGTAATCAAACAGTTATTTTGTATCTATGGCGTTATTACACACAAAATTTTCCGTGCTAGATGAAATCCAGCGAATTCACTCACCGGTCGTTCTATCAATAAATAATATCTTTTCTATTTCTCCCTTTTTAAGTAGCTTTTATACTCCCGGTTTCATTCGTGTGTAGAAATTCTTACTTAGCGGATGCCTACATCATATTTAATACTTATTATCTCGGTGTCAAATTCTTACACAATTTGTTCAGCGGGTTGGGCTGAGAGGTGATAGAAAAGTCCATCAGTCTTTCTTTTTTACTTAGCCATAAAATACTAGCTAGTGCTCGCGGCTTTGCTCGCGTGGTAAAATCCTTTCTTAGTGGAGGTCGACATCATAAAACCTATCTGTGTTCGAAATTTCAGGCGAACCCGTTCAGCGGTTTGAGATGTGCGTTGATAGATCAGTCAATCAGTCACTCTTCCCTATTATTTATTTAGAAGAAGAAGATATAGCTAAACTACATATGATATTCATACTTACTAGCTTATTAAGTCTAGTCAGTCTGGTATCGGTTAGGGTGTTAGTTGTCAGTCAGTCAGTCACAAGCTTGGCACATATAAATTCAAAACGTACGCAATGTCTTGCAAAATTATTTTTTATGACCATAATCTGGTAAAGTATAGGTTTAATTTAAAGTTAGACAATCTAGATTAAGATAGTGCCAGCCCTAAGTTAGGTTGACCTGTTGCCCTCGGTTGATCACGTCTCGCACGTTTTGTTTATAATAAATGTGGGCAAAAATTGAACTACTCTTCTACCTTACTGTCACACTGTTAAACTGTCCTTGTACGTTGACACAGGCGCCCTCATCGCTGTTTATTTGTCTGTAGGAGTTTATCACATTGACTTTTACCTCATACGGTATAATATAAATTATTTATTACCGCCAGACTAGTGTTTCTCGGCGGTTTTCTTTAGTTGTGGGAATATTTTTGTCCATTGTTTCACTTATATGGTAACTAGAGGTGTCAATATTTTAATCCTCTCCTACATACACACCTACATAGGTATGTAGGTACATACCTGTTAACATGGGCATTGCAATGTCGTATTTGATATGAACTAGAATTATGATTAAGTTAAATCCAGCCTATTAATTTTTTGCGTTTAATTAGTTGTGATGGACATAAAACTAATAATTATAAAAGGTGAATCTTAAATCTGTCGTAGGCTTAAGACACAGTTGGTTTATCGTAAAAAGTAGAGGTAGTCTTATTACCTTAAAAATACGCTTTTGTTATATATAAACAAAGTTTTTTTTATAACTTATTTACATCGGATTTTAGTGATTACTATCTGAATTAAATAGCCAACACGGACGATTGGCAAACATTTATGCCTGAGGATGGTAAACTGTAGTTTAGAAAGCAAAATTATGCTAGAAAAGTTACTAGACCGTCGCCAGTTCTGTATTTAAGTATGTAAAGTGTGAAAAGTTATCAAAAAATATTTACATATTTTTAACGTAATTACTCAGGCAAAATAGGCAAATAACCAGCGCGATGCTCGCTCGATATCAAGCATTAATTAACTGTTACTGCAGTTATAATTATTTTAAAAATTATGTGCGAATTTGAACACACCGACAACTAGTCTATTTCTGAGATTAATCGAGATAGATTAGATAAACTAACTGACTACGATCTAAATGAATGTCGGTGAGGGCGGTAGCGTCTATACACAAATTCGTTATTTGATAATGACTCAGTATAGTGAAGAACTAGTTCCATATTAGGCCGCGTACGTTGATATTGTACAGATTAATGTTTAATGAGAGGAAACTCACGACCAGGTATTCCATGACAGCATATCTGAATAAGTAGAGCAACTTCTTCTAGCCTCCTCCGCTTTAGGTCGTGCTCTTGAGCTCTAGCTTGTAAAGTGACGTGAGCTTGTAACATTACATTGTTTCGTTGATTTATTATGTCCAAGATTAGAATGAAAACATTTGACTGTCGTACAAATAATTGTAAATTCCAAGAGAACTGTATTTTAGGGTTCCTTACCGGAAATATGTTAAACAAAATAAACATAAAAACAGAAACTACAGTGGTCATAGCTTAAAAAAATTCCACAGTCTACAATCTGTATTGTTTAACCTTAAGGCCAAATTTGTTAATATTACAAGTAAGGTATTGGCGTTCCTACGCGGAAGACTGGCGATGGAATTCCGTTAATTATGTCGATATCAATCGAGTTTTTTTGATAACAAAACAGATAAATAGTAATTATAGATAATTAACAGGCTGTTTGCGTTCAGAACACAATTTGCACACCGTATTATTCAATTTCAGTAAAGAAGTAAAGTTTTGATACTATATTCATATATTAGGTACCATTTTATGTTATTTTATTAGTCGGTAAGTATACGGCATAAGTCCCGACAAATAATATAACATTTACACGAGTTTGCCATATTAGCTACGGAACCTTTACTTTGTTTGTTCTCGTACTTGTCAAGTCAATTTAGTTGCATATTTGAGCTAGCAAGGTTTGTTTTTGCGTTTCCTCGACAGATATACCAGCAGAATATTAAAAGGAATTTCAAATTGCTAAATCACTTCTCAAAAATGATCAAGTTCATTGATAAAGCACATCGGGTAAGATCGCGCGTACTTTTACATCATAATTATACCTTCGAGTAACAGAGACCTAGTTTCTCACAAAGGTCATTCAAATTTTGCCTAAACCGTTATATTTCTAAGGATCGCCCTCTTTAAATACATCATCAAATCCTTATTTTACTTAACTTTAAAAGTTCGTTGTAACCTGTAACCTGATTGATAATGAGAACAGTCAGTTATTGCTTTCTACCTAAAATAATCCGAGATTAACTCCGGTTGGAAGGGTAACGTGGCCAGGGAAATTACTAGGTTTATGCGACACACTTATCTCGTAATATGTCATAAGTCTTGGGTTATGTCGGTGTGTAGAACTTTTTATTGGTTTCCTGGGAACACTGGGACAGACAGGCGTTATCGCTTAGCATCAGCAAACGTCAAGATCGCCCCCTTTATTTACTTGCATAAAGAGATGTTGGTTTAAGATAACAGAGGAGCCTGCTATGCTGTAGGATACGCAGATGATATAGTAGTAATGATCAATGGCAAATTTCCGGAAATTGTATCGGAACTTTTGCAAAAGGCTTTAAAGATAGTGGAAGAATGGTGTCATATTAACCATCTTTCCATAAATCCGAGCAAAACTACGGTTCTTCCTTTTACAAGGAAGAGGAAGCTAGGTAATTTGAAAAAGTTACGTTTATTTGGCACAGAGCTAGAATGGGCTACCGAAGTAAAATATCTCGGTATGACCTTAGACAAGGAGCTCACGTGGAATCTGCACGCCAAAAAGGTGACAGATAAAGCTATGAGAGTTTTCAATATGTGTAGATCAGCATATGGCAAGATCTGGGGACTTAAGCCCAAGGTACTTAACTTCATCTACACTTCAATGGTGCGCCCAATACTAACATACGGCAGCGTGGTATGGTGGCCTAGAACCGAACTTACGGTTTGTAAAAGGGAACTAGGCAAAATTCAAAGGATGGCCACTGTGGCTATCACAGGAGCGTTTAAGACTACGCCCAGTAAGGCGCTAGATAGAATCCTAAACCTTAAACCTCTTCATCTAGTCATTCAACAGGAGGCGATCAAAGCCTTATACAGACTCCAAGCTATAGGAGTTCATGACTTCAATAGGCCAACAACAAGGCACACAAAAATGAAGCTCAATGAAGAGCTACAAAGGAAGATGAACATGATCAGCGACGTAATGCCGCACATTAAAATCTTCAAAAGAAATTTCAAAATACATGTTCCCTCAAGGGAAGACTGGAAGCAGCAACTACGCACACAAGACGCAGAATGCTGCATATGGTACACGGATGGTTCAAAAACCGGATCCGGTACAGGGGCAGGTATATACTCGGAAAATATCCAACTCTGGAACAGTCTGGGTCAATACACAACCGTCTTTCAGACAGAGATGTATGCTATTATAGCATGCGCTGAAGAAAACATAAGGAGGAATGTAAATGATAAAATCATCTACATTCTCAGTGACAGTCAAGCGTCACTAAAGGCCCTAAATTCCTGCAGAGTCAGCTCGAAGCTGGTCCTGGATGCTGTGAAGGCCCTTAATAAATTAGGCCGCAGCAACACAGTACGACTAGTTTGGGTACCTGGCCATGTAGGTATAGAAGGGAATGAGAAGGCTGATGAGCTTGCTAGAAGGGGATCAGCAAATGCTATGCATGGACCTGAACCTAGTATGGGCTTGCCTGCATGCACCATCAACATGGCCATAAAGGAATATGCTGATTTAAAACACACGCAAGAGTGGGAAAACAGTCAAGGGCTGAGACATTCGAAGAAATTCCTAGATAACAGCTATAAAGATGCTTCTAAATTCATTCTGAATAATGGAAGAAACAAAGGAAGAGCAATCATTGGTGCCTTAACTGGGCATTATGAAACCAACGACATGCTGTTCAAAATGAGGCTCACTACAACAAACGATTGTAGAGCCTGTGGCGAGGGTACAGAAACCATGGAGCATATTTTATGCGAATGCGACGTACTGGCTACGAAACGCATGAGCCTCCTTGGGACAGCGTACCCCAAACCGGAGGAGTACAGGTTTCTTTCTCTTAGTGGGATCACCACTTTAATAAACCACTTCTTTGAGGAGTAAGAAACGGTAGGCAAGGGGTGAACACAATAGATCCCAATGGGTCGATGTGTTGCTGACTTTTTCAGCCCCCTATATAAGATAAGATAAGATAAGATAAGATAAGATAAGATAAGATAAGATAAGATAAGATAAGATAAGATAAGATAAGATAAGATAAGATAAGATAAGATAAGATAAGATAAGATAAGATAAGATAAGATAAGATAAGATAAGATAAGATAAGATAAGATAAGATAAGTAAGTGTACTTTATATTAAGACTAAATGAAAATGAAAATTTTACGAACTAACTAGTACTAAATATACATTTCGGTGTAGCAATCTCTTCCAGGCAACCAACATTTTTTTCGCCAGGCCTACGTGTCAATTTCACCATAAGCGGCGATCACAATAGGCCAAGGATGGCCGCAGTGATACTACAGCCGCACCACATAAATAAAAAAAAACAACATTTTACTTCATCATAATCCTACAACAAATTAAAAATAAATCAACTATTTCGCAACGGAAAGAAGGACGAATACGTCGTATGAACTTGATCGGCGAGCACTGGAATGCGAACTACCTTTACACTCAAGTGTGAAAGGAATTTTATTCAACAGCGACATGTGAGGTAAGTGCCTATTTCAGGCCTTACTTCAACTGCCTATTGTATTAATTGTTTTAACTACTTATTTAAGATTTATTGATCACAGTAATAAATTGTCTTAATATGGTGTGGTATGAGTGGTATTTTTCATCTAATGTATAAAAATTTCGTTTCAACATGTTATTGAATTTCTCTGAGACGATTTGACCGATATTTATGTCTATATATTTTCTAGGCCTAAGAAGGCCGCGTGGGACTCCTCTGCGGAAGATGGGCACGGCGGGGATATCCACTAAAAACCTGGGGGTGTTCCTGCAGGATGCCATAATGTCGGGGCAGCGGGTACGGCGAAGCACGAATTGTGTTCCTGGTGCAGCTGAGTGAGAAATGATTTAATTTTGATGCCTACTTTAACACCTTACATATTTATGATACCACAAATTTACTCTTAAAATATATTACAAAAATTATGCCGTGTCCTTTAAAATGGTACATTTACGACATCTCCTTATATAGTAAGTTGACAAGCGATACAAAAATCCTAATGTACCTGTAAATCGAAAGCAAAATGCAAATCTCATATCTCCAAAGGTCAAGTATAGTCGGACAAATGGACATTTCTTAAACCTATAGTTGCGTTACGTGTTTTTTTATTCTATTACATTTAGGCTCTGTTCATATGAAAGGCGTTGAACATGCAATTTTTGCGTATTTATGCGATGATTGTAATAAAATCTTCAACAGTGCCTAATGGCATATAAAAAAAATCATAAACATTAGGCGCACACTTTATAAAATTTTAGGAATGCGATGGTCATTATGCGGACTCATTATTTCTTAATAACGCCGAGCCAAAGTCCCGTCGGGTACCAAAAACGTGAAAACTTTATATTTGTAGTGGATAACACTCACGGTTGTTAGTATTAATTCATTTGAAATTTAATATATTTCACCTGACAATAATATAAATTATGCTCATCATTTTTACAAGCTTTATATTACTTTCACCTGTCTGTTGTCTGTCTGTCTGTCTGTCTGTCTGTAATCAAATCTTGCAAGTTTAATTTGACCCACTTCCCGGTTTCCAATTGAGCTGAAAATTTGCATGCGTGTGTAAATCGAATGACAATGCAATATTTTTATGACATCAAGCTGATCTGATGATGGAGCTAGAAGGTGGCCATAGGAACTCCGTCATAAAACAACGCAAACCCATCGAGTTTGGGCTCATTTGATTCGTCTTGACGAGTACTTTATGATACAAGACGATAATAATAATTAAAGCTTGTTTTTAAAAAGTATTTTTAAAATTTCACTTGTTACTGATGAACCCTGGTATGCCAATGAGTATAAAGTTTATAAAATTGCCTAATTGCCTATACAATTATATCGATAAACGCTTGAAAACGTGCGTCTACAGCATGTCATGTGAAGCAAGCCTATAGAGTTTGTGAGTGCATTACTTACATTAGTATAATTCTATACCTGTTGTAAACTAAACAGGGTAGGCCGTGTCGGTCACTTGTAAGTCTATATTAAATCGGTCTTTAAAAGCATATTTTATATGACATTTAGTTCTCCTGCTCTTAAATTAATTTACATAGCTAATTACATTTTTTTAAATCTTATGTTAGAGCCAATTAACTTTATCTTAGCCAAATAAATATCTTGTTATTGTATGCACTAAAGGTAAAAAATCTGTACTGCATACATACTACATATTATGTGGATTCAATTGGTAAAAATAAAACTTTGTACTTTTGAAAGGTTTAAAGAGGCCAGAATTATTATAACACAAAATTATATTATACTAGCTGCGCCAAGCGGTTTTACCCGCAGTATTTATGTAGCCTATGTGTTATTCCAGGGTTTAAGCTATCTCTATACAAAATTTCAGCTCAATCGGTTCACCCGTTTAGGCGTGAAAGAGTAACAAACACACATCCAGACATCCATTCTTACAAACTTTCACGTTTATAATGTTAGTAAGAGATACTTTCGCATTTATAATATCAAAATAATAACTTAAATAACAACAAGTCTATTATAGTGTATTGTCTAAGTTTTACAATGATTTATTGCTCCAGTAGGTAGTTGAGGAATAGAAAAAGTAGCGCGTTGTAAGGTCTTGTATTACAATCAGTTTAGTACTAGCATTGATTTACATTCAGGACCTGGCCAGTATTAGAAACGTCCTAATTAAAAGAGACGTAAAGCAGTATAATCACACCTTTTTTTTTGTTTTTTGACCCAGGAAAAATGCGTTACGCATAATCACCCCACGCCGGGGGCGGTAAGTGAGACTCCCCCGCCGAAGATGTGCGCGGCGGGAATACCCACTAAAACCTGGGGGTGTTCCTGCGGGACGCCATAATGGAACGAGGCAGCGGGTACGCCGAAGCACTCATCCGCGGCAGTATAATCACACCTGAGCCTATTTGTAAATATGGCTCGCGCTATCGTTGCTATAGCCAAACTAGGGCCTTCTAGGTCGGAAAGTGTCAGTAGAAGCGTCTCGCGCCAATTGTGATTTAATTAAAATAGTGTGCATGAATTTAATTGTAGCAGTCTATTTGGGAGACGCCTGTACCTTAGATGGATAGATAACTCTTAATTGCACACAATAGTTACAAACAAAATATTCAACATTAAAAACATTTGACGTTTTAATAGACGTATCTTTCCTTTTATTTTTATTCACCGGGGTAGAGTTCCTTCGCTGGAGGTCGACTAGGTGGGTACCCCAACGCCCAAGAGTCCCAGTTATTCTACCGCCATAGCAGTGATGTGCAAACATTGCTGTGCTTCGGTGGGAGGGCACTGTAGCTAGTGAAATTACTGGGCTGAAGAGTAACATCTTATGACTCTCAAGTAAGAAGCGTTGGCGCAGTGCACCCAGAATTGTACCTTTGTAAAATCCTGTGTAGCATTGTACTAATTATAGGCAGCGTTAACTCTTACCATCAGGAGAGCCTCTAGCTCGTCTTCTTACTTTGTTGTATAAAAGAAAATAATAATGTCTTTAATAGATATTATTTTAAATCTCCACGTCCACTAAAATAAAGCCTATTTCTCGTAGTTGTTTCCTATATTACTCGTAATTAGCAAAGTAGTAAAGTGGGCGTATCAAGTATTCTAACAACACATGTTATAGCAGTTTAAGATATTGATTCAATAAATCATTCATGTTTTATGAAAAACGGGTCTTTAAATGTTTCCTACGAACTTTGTTATTATGGTTTATTGAGTTTCCTTTATAAAAGACTTCAACGAGCTCGTGCGATGAAATAAATTATATGTATATGTAAATAACTAGTAGGCCGCGCACTTCGCTGACCCTAATAGAAAATTAACAGTGTTGCTCTGCTATATTATACATATAAACCTTCCTCTTGAATCACTCTACCCATTAAAAGAAACCGCATGAAAATCCGTTGCGTAGTTTTAAAGATCTAAGCATACATATAGGAGCAGATAGAAACGGGAGGCGACTTTGTTTTATATATTGTAATGCTAATATAATTATTATCGGATTGCTTTATTACAAGCTTTTATTTACTTTCACCTGTCCCGTTGTCTGTCCGTATGTTCAAATCAAATCTTGTAACTTAAATTTGATCCTCTTCCTAGTTTCCGATTGAGCTGAAATTTTGCATGCATGTATAAATCGGATGACTATGCTATAATATTATTATGACATGGAGCTGATCTGATGATAGAGCTGGAAGGTGGTCATAGGAACTCCGTAATGAAACGACGCAACCCCATCGAGTTTGAGCTCGTTTGATTTGTCTTGACGGGTACTTTGGTCCTGGATGGTAATAATAAAAGCTTGTTTTTAATAATTTTTTTTAATTTTACTTGTGTTACTTTTTATTACGGTTTGTATACTCTATCAGTATATGTTACGGTACTTACACTGTTAGAGTCAAATCAATCAAAAATAGCATAGGTGTTAAGTGACTTAAAAAAGGTCAAGTGGTGATCAGAATCTTTTAGATGTTTTTATGTACCATTTGGAAAGTTTTTTTTTCAAGGGGGCTTTTCTTCAGATCTTCCATTTTTTTTTCTTTCAATAAGGGAAAAGCCGGTCGTCTAAAACTCTATTTATTAACGAAATGTATTTATTAACGATAGACTGTAAATCTACTTAAAAATAAAGTTGTTAAGTACATTGAGTACAAGTTCTTGTAACGCATGATCAAAATGTCAAAAAAAAGGTAGCACTCCGGGAGTGCCGGCAGAAGTGAAAACTTCAATATTAACGTTGTGTTTAATTATAAGTATAAAAATACTATCATTTATGAGGTAGAATACAATGTTTATTTATTGCGCTATCGTACACAAATATGACAATTTATATGTTGTTATTTATAATATTATAACGTTATTTATAGGTATATTACATTAAATTTTATCTCTCAGAAAAATCAACTTCCATCCATAATTTCGACGACTTTTACACCATCGTTATTATCAGAATCATCATCGCAAATTTTTACAACTGATACAATTGGTTTATGATAACTGAAGTAAGAAACAAACAGTTTTGATTCGAACCTATTTAAGTGTCTAATAAAGACCGCATCAATAGTAGTTTTGTATTTCGTTGTGCTAAAATTGCGATCATTTGACATAGTTAAACCAAATTCACAGAGCAGCACACTCAAGCACGGTAGAAAGAGTGAGAGATACTAGTTCCTCTCCCTTCCCCTCGATCTTACGCTTTTTCGATCAGCATCACGTGACCCTGACGCGAGTTTGAAAGTTTTTACCCATACAAAAAAGTGCTCAGCGCCGCTAAAGAAGTTTTCACTTCAAAAACATTACTTAAATTAAGATACATCCATCCATATCCATATCCATATATCCATATCCATACATATAATAAGAATGGAAATTTCTCCCCATTCATTGTGATCCTTTACTAAGGTAAACTGTGAAAATACGCATATGAACAAAACGACGCGAAAAAGTCGCTTGCGCGATCTAATTCGTAAAACATTTTGTCAATTTTTCCTAGGGAAACGTAAAATAAAATAATAAAATAAATAATAATCATTTATATCAGACACATCGCCCCTAATTTACATCAAAAATTCGAAATAAAAGTAATAGAATATAAAGTAAATTCAATTCAAAAAAAAATAGTGCCAAAAACGCTACAGACGCCATCTATCGGTGTTCCTGTAAACTTGTGGTTGACCTTTAGTTTAATTTGGGCTAAATTTGTAAATAGTTTGTGTCACTGGTGTGGTTAAACAACACCACCGATTTGAATAAAATTTTCACTAATACGTTGCAGTTTTCTCTACTTGAACCTTAGTCTTGGTTTTAGTCAAATCGGTTCATAAATAAAAGAGTTATATCAATCTAAAGATTCGCATATAAAATGCTAATAAACAAGAAAGGTAGTCATAGGAACCGCGTAATCAAAAGACAAAACCTCATCGAGTTTGGGCTCATTTGATTCGTCTTGACGAGTACTTTGATACTATATAGTAACCAGGGTCCGAAACGGAGCTGGAAGGTGGCCATAGGAACTCCGTGATTAAAAGAAAAAACCCCATCGAGTTTGGGCTCATTTGATTCGTCTTGACGAGTACTTTGATGCTATATAGTAGCCAAACAAATTAGAATTCATTTAAATTAGTAAATGTAACTTATTTCTCAAATGAATCAGCGCCAGCGGAAAATAATCTAATGTGCGCATGATGCGTGTAAATATCAGTAATAAATATCTTTTTGCTGCTTATTTTTAATTTCTAAAACATGTAAAATCATCTGAAGATAAATAGAAAAATTCATTTACAGTTTCATTGTAAAAGTAAATTATTTTTCATACAAGCTAGCGCCACGGAAAATAATGGAACTAATGTCCTAAGAAAAAGAAATATCGTTTATTCTGCAAACAGTTTTAGAAAAGAAGTCCCGTGTAACCTAGCGGAACTAAACAAGTGAAATTTAAAAAATACTTTTTAAAAACAAGCTTTAATTATTGTTATCATCTTGCATCATAAAGTACTCGTCAAGACGAATCAAATGAGCCCAAACTCGATGGGGTTGCGTTGTTTTATGACAGAGTTCCTATGGCCACCTTCCAGCTCCATCATCAGATCAGCTCGATGTCATAAAAATATTGCATTGTCATCCGATTTACACACGCATGCAAATTTTCAGCTCAATTGGAAACCGGGAAGTGGGTCAAATTAAACTTGCAAGATTTGATTACAGACAGACCGACAGACAGACAGACAGACAGACAGACAGACAACAGACAGGTGAAAGTAATATAAAAAAGCTTGTAATAATAGATTTATAATTACTGTGAATACTTCATTTATTATATATTTTTTATTTGTTAGATTAATTAAATATTATGTACCTATTTAATTGAGAAATTAAATATGAGAAATTATGAATTGTTAAAAATCTGTAGATATTTTAACTTAAAATCACGCGATTGTGGCGCTCCATCTAGGGGGATCTTTTGTAAAAATCACTGGTTATCCGGAGACACACAGACATAAAATCTGTTCACACCCATTTAGGCATACATCCAGACACAAACTGTCACGTTTATAATGTTAGTAAAATTTTGCAATGATTATTATAGAACCTTTTATCTGTGTTATAGATAATCATAGGCGGATTTAGGGAGGGGGGGCAAGGGGCCAAGCCGCCCCCCCCCCCCGAGTCATTAAGCAAGCTGCTCGC
The DNA here is from genome assembly GCA_947507615.1 of Hemithea aestivaria. Classification (NCBI taxonomy): domain Eukaryota; kingdom Metazoa; phylum Arthropoda; class Insecta; order Lepidoptera; family Geometridae; genus Hemithea; species Hemithea aestivaria. The sequence goes on from OX382343.1 coordinate 6,034,068, forward strand.
GCACATATTATAAAGGATGTTTAAGCTTTAGGGGGGGGGGGGCAGGGGGCCAAGGTACCCCCAGAAGCATTGTAGAGTTACGAATTTCGCACATATTTCTGAAATAATTTTTTTTTTCGGCGCTCGCAGCTAGCTGCTCGCGCACTTATTGTAATGGATGTTTAAACTTCCTAACCGCTCAGAGCGAGCTAAACATACACTTTTCGTAATAAAAATTATAATATTTTTGCCCGTCTGCACCTTGCCCCCCCCCCCCCCAAACCAAATCCTGGATCCGCCTATGATTTTAGGTATACACCTCAGTGGTAGAGTCCTTCTCACGAATGAGGTCCCGCGGAATTTTGCGGAACTAAATTACATTTTTTCGATAAATTCTGGACTTCATGCCATAAATAATTTTTCACCACTCTCGCACGAAAATAGAGTCTTTGGTCATCGATTTCAGTGAGCAAAAGCCGTTTTTGCTCTCTAGAGAGTAGAGAGGCAAAGTGATTTGAATTTCGAACACAATTTTATTGGCTATGAAGAAGTTGGTGTGTTCTGAAACTTATTTGTGTACAATTTTTATTTAACTGAGATGCACATAATTTTTAATGTTATTTATTGAATTTTAACTTTATAAATTGTATTTTTTCAATAATATTTTAAATAAAATACTATTATAGAATAATAAGTCGTAAGTGAGTTTTTTTTTTTTAAAATATTATTACAATTTGTTTTTCATAAATATGTCACACACACAAATTTCGAACGCAACTCTTTTAATAAAAATAAAAAAATACAAAATGGCGGGATGTAGAAGTTTAGAGTTTACAGTCAAATGGAGAATGCGTTGTGACGTCATCGATAAATGCCATCTTTGTCTCTCTCTTTTGTATGAGGTAAGTGAGATGGCACTTATAGTTGTCATTTTTCTTGCGACAGTGGTGTTCACAACACATTTTCCATTTGGTTCTAAACCTCTTGGTAAAGATTCAACTAAATATTTTCAACTTAAGTTGTAAACTTTTGCAAATTTCTATTTGTGATCTAATAGTCTGTTTAATTACAAAGAAATGAGTGACCCCAGTGATGAAGGTAGTTGTCTTACGCCAAAAAAGTTGAAAGAACAAGTTTCGAATGCCGAGTTCAGCTATTTGCCTGAAAAATCTAAAGTGAAATATGTAAAGGCGTACGAATCCTTCAATAATTGGCGCCTCTCAAAAAATGCAAAAACATATTCCGAGACCGTGATACTATCATATTTCATGGAACTATCTAAAACAAGAAAATCCAGTACATTATGGAGCATTTTTTCTATGATAAAAGCTGTCTTGAAAACGAAACGTGACCTTGAAATAGAAAAATTTCTGAATGAAGCACCAGACAGTAAATACCTCGCTTTAAAAGTAAGTAAATTGATACAAAAGCTAATTTATTTCAAAGAAAACCTATCTAACTGTACCTATCTAAAAATAAGTAAACTAAATTATTGTTATTTTTACAGGTTGTATTAATTATTGGCATAAATGGTGCGTGCCGCTCAAATGAATTGTTGAATCTTAAGGTAAACGACGTTGAAAAGCATTCGGACAAATTAATATTAGTAAAATTATTGAATACAAAGACTAAAATCGACAGATCATTCGTCATTAGTGAAGAATATGTGAATGTGGTGGACAAGTATACGGCATTACGACCCGCTAATACAAAAACTTCAAGATTTTTCTTACATTATGATAATGGAAAAAGTAAAAAACAGCCCATAGGCATCAATAAAATCGGTGATATGCCAAAAACGATTGCTAAATTTCTTCAGCTTCCGGACTCCCATCTTTACACTGGGCATTGCCTGAGGCGGACGTCAGCAACACTCTTAGCTGACTCAGGCGCTGATATTACAGTTCTTAAACGCCATGGTGGCTAGAAGTGTAACAAGATTGCAGAAGGATACATCGAAGATTCTAAAGTTATTTAATATGCTAACTTTTAAAATTTGCGATAGTGGCGCCCCGCAAAAAGAACTCCTTTTGTGAAAAGCACTCTACCTATCAGTCACAGTTCCCGATTGAGCAGAAATTTTGCAAACCGGGAATCGGATGACAATGCAATAATTTTATGACATGGAAGTGATCTGAAGTCTGATGATGGAGCTGAAAGGTGAAATTTGATAGATATATTATAATAAATAGTTTGAGTACGTAGGTATATGATAGTTTCATTTCAGAAAATTTCATTTTAGTTTTTTTTATACAACGATGTAAGAAGATGAGCAAGATGCTCTCCTGATGGTAAGAGATAACGCTGGGATTTAACGAAGGTTAAATTCTGGGTGCACTGCTGAGTCATAAAATGTTAAGATTCTTCAGCCCAGTAATTTCACTAGCCACAGTGCCCTCCTACCGAAGCACAGTAATGTCTGCACATCACTGTTCAGGCGGCAGAATAACTGACACTGTTGGGGTACTAGCCGATCTCCTGCAGAGGAAGTCTACCCACGGTAAAGAGATCACCATTAAATGACGCGGAAAAAAGTCAAGAGTAACTGTACGGAATCAAGCTGTTATTATTCCGTATTTTTATTAGTTTTTCTGATTTAAATGATAATTTGATATATTTTTGTTTACTGTATTTAATCTTGATGTACTATATGTGTAAGTGGTAATTTATTGCCGTTCTAATTTGTACTGTGGTATAGGTATAACGATAGTTCTGGGACTTATCCCAGGACGTCTCTGAAATCTAAGTATTATTCACAAAAAATGTTTCATAATATTATTTACTAGCTTATGCTCGCGGCTTTGCCCGCACGGCAAAATCCTTTCTTAGCAGTGGTCTACGTCATGAAACCTTTCTATGTTCCAAATTTCAACCCAATCCATCTAGCGGTTGAGGCTGTACGTTATACAGATACATCAGTCACTAGCTTATTCTCATGGCTTTGCCCGCATGGACGGGTTACGTTTCATAATACCTACGGTCGTTTCAACTACGGTCGATATAACTACGGTCGATTCGCATAAGTTCATTTCACATATTGGACGACTCGCTTACAGTGCAACTCGCCTGCGGTTGATTAAACTATGGGCATGTGAACTAATGGGCGATTCGGCCAATGTTCATTTGATGTATTGGTTAATTCAACTATGGACGACTCACCTACGGTTTATAAATTCTTTGCTACGCGTGTTTTTAGTACAGTATTCAGGGCAAACCGAAATCTGTTGGTTAGGTTAGGTTTGAACAGTGACCACAATGCGCGAGCCGAGCGAGCGAAGCGAGCGTGCCGCGGCAGCGGCCGGCGAAGCGCCAGATATTTTTCTTATTACTGAATTATTTATCCTGTGTCATGGCATCTTCAGGCATTTTGGCATCTTCTTTCATCTACCTCATCATGGCAAAGTGGCATAATAAAAACAACACGTTTCTGAATTCTGTACTATAAACAAGTATTTTTTAGCTGTCATACCTGACTAGCAGCCGGAAACGTGGTCTAAAAATACGTGAACGGTCCGTTAGTTCGGTCAAAAATAGGCAAATCGTCCAATAGTTTAATCAACCATAGCTCAATCGACCGTAGCTGAGTTAACCGTAGGCGAATCGTCCAATATTGATTTCAACCAATAGTTATTATGAACGTAGGCGAAACGTCCAATAGACATTTTGAATAGTAGGTGATTCGATCGTAGTTACATATTGGCAAGGTTTGCCAGCCTTTACTAATTCTACGCCCATTAAGTCGCAGAAAACCCGTAAATTGAATCCCTCTTTTCCGTGGAATTGGAAATCGAATTAAATGGTCTGTATCAAATTCATTAATATATGAATAATTTACTGTCACGCGCTACGAAGTGCGCGCGGGTCAGCTAGTACATAATATATATATAATATACATATTGAATTAAAACAAGAGCGCGAACTAAATCCTATACGAGTACACATAAACATTAATAAATCTAAGAAACGGCCATAAGAGCAATTTGTTTTGGTCATTCTGACATAATTATACGTGTGGTTCTAAAAGCATTACAAGTGTACTCATGTGTTATTGGAACATTCAATAGTAATAAATATTGTCTAAATCAATACGTTACAGACATAATGATCAATTTCAATAATATAATTATGTCTTGACTGTCGAACGGTAGCCAGAAGCCATCAACCGTTGCCTAATAGGGCTAGTGGTTAAATGAAATATAATGGTGAAAAAATGTTATAGGTTTTTTATGTACAAGACAAGCTCATCTGATGTTAGAGACGCGTTTTCAGTGAAGATATTGGAGAAATGGGTAGTGAGTTGACCAATCATAGAATTTCAAAAATAGATCGCCATTTGATTGGTCAATTATTTATTTTTGCTCCATCTTCCATGTTTCACGTAAGTGGGAACGTACCCTTATATGATAACTCCGTCTTATTGCAGTTTCAGTTCGTTCACTGCTGGACATAGAACTCCCCTATGGCATGCCTCTTAGATCGGTTCTCCGTCTTTCTCCTCCAAACACACCCAGTAACGCTCTGGATCGCTGTATTGCTCAAGGGCATTCGATTATACATCCAACTGGAAACGTCACTGTCAGGGCGTCCGGCGCTGCCAACAAAATGACCCCCGGGTATAGAACTAGTTGTAACAATACAGGTTATTTATTCCCTGTATGTGAATATATGTACTTGTGTGTGTTAAACTTTGTATAATTTATGAACGCATCCGATTCCTAATTTTATACTCTATGTGAAAGAAGCCTATGAAAGAATTCTCTGAAAAATGCCAAGAAAAATGTAAGATTTGTTTTCGTATGTTATAATGTAATTAAGTGGAAAAGGATAAATAAAAGTCGTGTGATGCGCAAAAGTTTTTAATATATCGGCCTCTGGACACAAATACATATAAATCTAAAAAGTAAAAAGTGTGTATATTTAATACCAGTGTTTGACTAATTTGTCGAGTGCGTGCGTGGTGACGTTAACGAAAATTCATTAGTGTGGTATAATTAGTGGTGTGCCTTTTCATTATTGGCCTCCCCTCGCAGAAACTGACAGACTTTTTCTATTCCCGTGGTTAAATGTTCAAAGTCAAGGGCGTCCAATACAATGTTTCATATCCTTATGAAATAATTCTATTATAATATTATTTCACCATCGGGCTGGTGGTCTCCCTCAAGAATGTTATTTTCCTAATAATATTATTAATAGAAAGCCTAAACTTAGTAAATATTGATACAAATACACATATTATTGTCTACATACCGATTGAAGGTTAATAGATTTTAATAGCTACTTACTGATAAGGCGTAACGGAAGATATATTGCCCCCTATAAATAGTTTGTATTATAGTTACACTTATATATTATTTGGCGAGGTCATGTATTTTAATTAAACAATTATGTTTTACATTTTTTCGTAGAACATTAATAGGGGAGTTGTCTAGTGTTTCCACTAGATGACTGTTTTATGAACAATCGTGTGATAAGTGTCATCTAATGACAAGTTGATAATTTCCGGGGATGGAGAGTTTCCACAAGCGCGTGCTAGTAGTTTGGAAAAAGCTCTAAGGCAAACAAATACAGAAAAACATATATTCGTAATTATGTTAACAGTTTCATAAAACTGAAAACTTTACACTTTTTAGTATTTTTTCTTTAGGTCTTCAATGTCTCCTTCAGTGTATAATAATAGGGTATGATTGCCTAAGATCATAAGGTAAATAAGGCACGTCACACTGACATATCACATGAACAAACCGTTCATACACCTTGGTAGAGCTATTCACGATTGACAACTCTGTTTATGAGTACTCTGTGGATTTAATGACTTGAATGCCTCAGGCTCAGCTCAAACTATTTCACTGAAAGGTCCAACTAATAAAGTGATTAGGAAATTAAATTAATGGTAGTATTAAATGCCCTGATAAATATAATTGCGAATAACTAAATAATGGTAAGGTCACATACATTACACCAGTAACTCACCACAATACAACTTATTCATCATCATCACCATTTGTATGGCCACTGCTGGACATAGGATCTTCGCTATTGCTCGTCACGCAGATTGGCATTTATCAAGTTTTATAACCTAACTAGTGAACTCGCGTGCACTTCGCCGCATTTAACAGAAAATTATCGGTGTTTCTCTACTACATTATGCATGCATTATACATATAAACCTTCCTCTTGAATCACTCTGTCTATTAATGAAAACCGCATCAAAATCCGTTGCGTAGTTTCAAAGATATATGCATACATAGGGACAGACAGACGCGGGAAACAACTTAATTTTTATACTATGTAGTGATGTTACTCTATGTGTTTTTCTGACGTATCGCTTAACATTTTTAAACGTCGTGTTTAAAAAAAATCAAATATTTTGCCGATGGAAATAATTAGACCACGACGACTGGGTATACTAGAACTAGACTAGAGGTAAATAGCTTTTTTCATCATATTTAACGTTTTAGTAGCGCCTAGCGGCTTTACCTAATAATATATTAATTAAAAAAACCTATACCTAATAGAATAGAATAGAATACTACTTTATTGCGTACCAAATAATTACAAATAAACTTACTGAGCTAAATATCTAAATGCTAGGTAAACAATCGGCGGTCTTATCGCACTAGGCAATTTCTTACAGACAACCTAGCAATGGAACAGGACTGATATTACAATAATAGACGGTGGTGCGCAGTATCTGTATACATAGACTAGTTACAAAAAAACAAAAAAATATATACCTATAAGATGGTTTACATATTACTAAAGTGTTATTTCAGACCACACATCGATTTATAACTCACTAAGATCTTATTTGTTTTCGGGAGATATATTGTCAGTTTAACAAGATTATTAAATCACTTTCCAAGTTCATATTATTTCAGCGTGAGTTTGTATCTATTATTTCTTAATCCCATTGTAAACTGCGTAAAATGAACATACCCATTTTATATAGCTTATGCTCGCGGCTGTGTCCACGTGGCCAAATACTTTCTTAGCGGAGGCCTACGTCATAAAATCTATGTACCAAATCCAAATCCAACCTCCAAATTCCAATCCAATCAATTTCCATTTTTTTTTTTTCCATTTTTTCTGTGTTCCAAATTTCAACCCGATCCATTGATTGGTTTGGGCTGTGCGTTGATAGATCAGTCAGTCATTCTCTCTTTCCTTTTATATACCTTTTTAAATCTTATATTCATATTATGTACTTTTAAATAATATTTGTCAGCGATTATTTAAACTCAATGTACAGTTTAATTGTGATTCACATGCCGATTTATTTTATTATCGTCCAAAAATGGCAAGACGTGAGTTAACGGTAATGAGAGGCCAGAAAGACATATTGTGGCTTGTAAGGACAGATTTATATTTGGTATTCTTTGATAAAGCTGCGAAAAGGACGAATGCTTCTTTTAAATGTTTTATTTAAGTGTTCAGAAAACGATTTCATAGATACGTAGCTACGCAGGAGTGTGCGCTGAAAAGTAGCATATGTGCTCAATATGCTGAAATGTAGCTATCTTATGTATTAATTATACAGAGTCACAGTTTTTATGACAGTTGTAATGTTATGGAGTCAGAGTTATTATGTGTGACCATCTCCCTAAATACTCTGTATAAATTAGATGTCACATATCATATTTTAGGCGTACTGAATAATTATAAATTATAACAAATCTAGTGCAGACAATACCAGCTTAAGCCAAATCAAAGCTTATTTAAAACCTTTTAAACAGTTATTAAACAAGCGATGTATCAATCGAAAAAAGTATTCTCTAATAAATATATATTAGGAAAGAGTGATTTATCACACGCACAGCCTTAACCGCTAAACGGAATGCGTTAAAATTTGGAGAACAGATAGGTTTTATGATGTAGACGTCCATTAAGAAAACCCATGAGAGTAAAGCCGCGAGCATTAAACAGTTACCTTATAAATAGATTAATAAATATAAAATAAAAGCAATGCAACGTGACTCTACTAGGAAATGGCTAAGAATTTGAATACAATGGCCATAAACAATAACCGTGTCAAGTACTTGGAAATATTTGGGCAGGTGGACGTACTCAGGAATTAATATAAAAATTGGGCTTAACATTTTGCTTTAAAGAAACAGTAAATAAAATAAAAAACAAATACTTCCAACTTGCTTTCAATAAGCGTAGGCGAGACGGTCATTTAAATTTATAACGTAAAAACCGCAGATCGATTTCAATTAATTTGAAAGAAATAAATATGACATACCAATAATTAAAAGTTTTTCTTTCTTTGAAGTAGTTTACCTATGTTTTTTAACCAAATGCTGCTAGCTAAATTAAATAATATTATTGTCGACTAAAATTAAACAACAATAACTGTTTTTTGTTGGAAATTTACATCATTTCAGCTTAAAGCATTTTCAACTTAAATTGTTTTCCATTTTTGTTAATATAGTAAACATAAAACTTTTTTTCTCAAAATTTACAGTACCTACTTTAATTATAATGCCAGTGTACCCTTCGGCCATTAAGTATTTACCCATCCATTCATAAGACAAATCCCATATTATTTACATATATTTTTAACAGCTAGCTTAACACCTTTTGGTGTACTGAATACGGGTGTAGCTAATGTATCGGTTCGGCTCAGACGACGCTTAATAGAAATTTAATTATAATTTCATGTGGGCTCCAGTGCACCGGTTGGCCCTACCCTGAGTACGCCCACTAGCGAAATGATAAGACTAGAGAGTTGCATGAACACGCAATCTGGGCCGTTCTTAATTTCATATTATAATTGTTTTTGTTTCACGTGAACATTGCACTTTTTCTATTTGTTAATAATAATTAAACGTGATTATAAATTATGATATGCTAAGGGGTCGCGGTTCTATTTGATTACAATAATTAGCCTTGGTATGTGGATTGTAATTGCGAGTTCAATTTTATAAAAAAGATAATGACAAATATGATTTTAAGTGATTAATGTTGGATAGTAACGAGTTTATGCTCAGGTACAAAAAAAACTTTCAACCGCTTGTCTTTTTTTTCATTTTTAAGCCAAGTTTCAACCAAATCTGTGCAGCAGTATTTTTGTATTGTGATAAATTAGAAGTTTGATTTAGACAATTAGTCAAGCTGTATATTTACAAAAAAAACTTATCCTTGATATCTCTTTAAAAATAAGTAAGTACACCTACTCGATATAAAGTTATCAGATCTGATAAAGCCAATAGCAGACAATAGTGAACAAGTCGAATAAATTAATTTTGAAACACTAAACAAAGCAGCATTGTCTCATTCACAAACACAATGTTATGACAATTATAGACGTTTATAGCGAGTAATCCGATTTAGGCCACTATTCGGTCACGAGCTTTATATCAACTCAAATAATAATGTATAGAGTAATCTACTTAACTATTATAATATTGATTTATTGCACGATTAACACTTAGTCAATCATATTATTATTGATCAACTAGTTGCACTAAGCTGTTTACTAACCTATGTTGTTTTAAAGTCTGAGCTACCTAGATACCCAGTTTCTGCTAAATAGATTCATTCGTTTAAACGTTCCTACAACCCTCCCACATATATACACACACAAACGCGCACGCATGCGCGCTCTTTTAATTTTAGTGCGATTTGTTTGTCCCGGGTACCGTTGTGACTGTAGAATGATGTAAAAAACGTGTATGCACTGCAATTTGAAGACATTTAGGAGATTTACAATTTCATGAAGTCATCATTTTATTGCATCAAGTTGCAAAAAATTGAGATGATTTTATGCGAAAAGTTTACATCAACTTAGTAGCTAGCATTGATTGACAAGCATTATGCACAAGTTGTTTATTAAAGGTGTGCAATGATTGTTAAAAAAATCGGAATCAAACTAATCAACCGCTTACTGCCAGCTCAACTATCTGGTATGCTACATAATCAATGTATAATAACGTTCGTAGTGGACTAATGGCAAAACAGTAGTTCTCATTATACATTTCGCACACTAGATACCGGTTGAAAATGTTCTGTGTAACCGCTGCATTCAGGCGAGGCAAGCCGCAAGCACCGTGTCAAGGTCATTAACATTATCTCGAGTGGTTTTCTCTATAATTCCCGGTCGCAATATCCGTGCTCCGACCAATGGCTATTTATTTGGTTTTGCGTACAGTTCCGGCATGGAATAATATCGTTAAGAAATCGAAGAAGCACGAAAATGGCGGCCGCTATAAAAATGTACGTTTTTGAAAACTAACGTGTGTTATCCATATTAACTATGGAAATAAAAAAAAACTATAAAAATGTGTTGAATTTTAGACTTATTATTTTTTAAATTTTCTTTTGTTGTAATCGAATTAAGGAAAAAAATATTTGTATACATATCGATTTGCCATTAACAGCAATTATTGTTATCGTTATTATTATATGGTAAAACAAAGAATCAGAGTCAGTAGAAAAGTTCCATGTTCCAAAAATGAGCTCTCATATTTTTCCTACTTGTATTTTGATGCGATTTTTCATACAAGCAAAAATCCTTAAATAAAAGTGAAATTAATCCATCGATCGTACAAAATAAGTAGGTGTAATATTGTGCAAGTATGGGTGTACATTAAACCACGTTGGGTTTACTAGGCGTGCTTCATTTATTGTTTATCAGACTTCACACCGTGATACCTCAGTCCATGCTATTTATTTAGTTTTACGTACAGTTCCGGTTGTTTGACGCAGTAACGAGTTCCTGTGCACTAAATACCAATGGAGCTGAGCAATTGTTGCATTTTGCATTTCTTAATTTAATTTGTCTGCTGTTAATTCGACAAGTTTTTATAAACTGTTAATGTGTGTACTTCACGTACCTACCAATTTATTCTCGTCCTTCGTAATTCGTATCTTTTGTTTAAATTTAGTTTTATAATGCATTCTACATAGAGAAGTAGGTTCGTATCCCTTTTTTGACCCAGGAAAAATGCATAGGTACGCCACCCTACGCCGGGGGACACAGGGTTGTATTTGGGACACCCCCGTCGATGATGGGCGGAGCGGAGATACCCACTAAATAACCTGGAGGAATTTCTAGGGGACACTAAGGTATAGTGACAGGACTGTGGGTACACCGAAGCACTCATCCACGACCGGTAGCTTAGGGCTTAGACCCTAGAATAACACATAGACTACCGTTGGGTGTAGCTTGTTTTTATAATAAAAAAATTTACTACATAGCTCTAGACTTTCAGGTAGACACCATATTAACCCCGACTAAGTTTAAATGCCCGGTCCCGCACCAATGGCTATTATTAGTTATGTGCGGCTTTCCACTCGCTATTCTGGTGGTAAGCTTTGGCCGTGGCTAGTTACCACCAACTGGACAAAACCTTGTCGCCAAGCGTTCATTACGACTGTGTTCCGGAATGATGAAGAAGTGAAGCCTAGGAGAGATTTATCCCGCCGTCTAGGTTTAGTCTGCTACCATCTATGGCCGTATCTTCGCTTAAGATCAGGCGATATCGAAGTCATACTCTATAAAGAATTTTAAAAATACATTAAAAAAATTAGAAGATTACGTTACTTACATTTATTCTTAGATCTTAGACTACTTACCTACTCTAATATAAGTATAATTAATGAAGTTTAATTTCTATGAAACAGGTTTATACGTCGGTAATTAATGTGTACTTGCAAAACTAAATATGTTTTCATTAATAATGATCATTAATCTATAATAATATATTTATAAATTAGATCAGTAAATTAAATGTAAACATGTTCTAGTTTTATTACGAACTTCCACATTACGTTTTATACATTATTTGTTTATAACCTATTAATATGTAAAATAAAGTATAATTTATCTCTAACTTTATTTTAAAATTAATTTATTAATATTTATGCTGCGTCTAGCGCAGCGCAGCGGTTGTACTCCTACTGCTTCTTACTAACTGAAAACTAAATTTCATCTCAATTGGTTCAGTTTAAGCGTGAACACACACACATACAGACATATTTACATATACACTACACACACACACGCACACGCACACGCACACGCACACACACACACACACACACTATACTAGCATACTCATACATAATTTTGCATGCACACATGTTAGGAACGCAGAAACTCTTAATAAAAATTTCACAACCAATCTGCTACTTAGTAACGGTTAAAACCTGGACATAATATGAATGTAGTGTGATGTAAATAAAATGCATGAGTATAATGCATGTGGAAATATTTTATTTAAAAGTACTTAAATTATACTATTTACAATGGCAAGTATTCGATTGAGTAGGCACAGTTAAAGGCAAATTGAAATTATATGCATTATCTCTATAATTACCTTGATATTTAATGAAGTAATAGTACTATTATTCATTAAATTTCTCTTCTAATATTTAATAAAAATAAGACATAATCTAATATAATTTATAGGTATATGTATAGTACATAATTTTACAGTTTTAAAATAAAATAAAAAATACCTAAAGTTTTAATAACAACGCTGAGTACTGAAATACTACAATTATGGACAATTATTCAACACTTAAGACCATTTTGATACTAAATAATATTATACATAACATAAATGTGCTTAGTGATACTTGTATAAAATTATTTCATTATCGCTTAGATATACTAAACGTCAATCACACGACACACTATTTCCAATATATTTTATTAGTCGATCATAGCCTTTTAATTTTTAAAGTCATAGGATTTGCATAAAAAAGTTTTTAATATTACTCGGTGAAATAAAAATATCAAAAATATCCTATATTGGTAGCTACAAACTGTAAAAGTCGTAATCATTTACTGGTAGGGAAGTCGAGCGTGGTGTAGGCGGAGCGAGTACGCGGCGCGGCGGGGGGAGGGGGGCGGCGACGGGGGTGAGTCGTCACCTCCACCGGGACAGTTGCCCCCAGGGACGTCTCGCTTTCCTCCGGGAGGTACGGCGCGCGGGGACTCAGCACCAAAGCCTTGTACGACGAGTGGGAGTCTGCAATACTCCTCCCGTCTCCCTCATCTCTACGTGACATTTCCGAGAACGGAGACACCGATCGCTTCTCGACACTAGGCCCCGCAACTTCCTCCTTCGGTTTCAACTCGTACGCATTTTCCTCCTTCCGTTTGGGCTCAACATCCTTTTTAAACTTAGTCTGCCGTTCAATGATCTCGGCGGTAGTGAGGTCTGAGCCTTGCACGTCGGTATCAAGTGGCGGCGCAGACAACCACGGGCGGGGATTATTCCGCCATCTCTCCTCAGTTTCACTGGCGTCACCCAACAGCCCTAGCTTCTCTAGGTTCTGGAGGAGAAGGTTCTCGCTGGAGCTGGCGGCGCGCATCTCCGTTTTGGACTCCTCGGCGAGTAGCAGCTCGGACAGCGGTGGCGCGAGACCGAGGCCGATGTTCCTCTCGTGGTAGACCTCAGATATGGTCGGTGTCAGCTCGCCGCTCATGTGGCGAACTTGCGCCATGGAGTCTCTACTGCTCGTGCCCATCTTCGGTCTTGGAGCGCGCTTGGAAGTCGACGGCTGGCTGATGGCTTGCTCGGTCTTCTCTCTCTCCTCCTCGGATCTCCTGGGCTGAGCAGAAGCTAGCTCGTAGAACGCGTCGAGGTACCTCGCGTGCGCGTGTTCCGGGCGGCGCCTTAGCACCGTGTCGTGGCCGGAGCTCTCCCAGTCGGAGTCATCGGAGGGAGGGCGACGCGTGTAGAGGGTTCTTATTTTGGTTTGGTGGGCGAGTGCGAGGGAGACGTCTCTCTGTGGGGCTGTGGTTGGTGGGGCCGCTGGAGGGGAGGGAGTGAAGGCAGCGTCACTTTCCCCGCGGTACCTAGGTGGTGGTGGGGCGGGAGGGGGTGCGGTGCGACCGTCCGGCTCGCCGCGACCCACCTCCGTGCTGGAGCTGGAGCCTCGCACGTACATCGTGAACGCGCCTCCGCATGAGCCCAATGGGAGAGGCGGCGGAGGCACCGATGATGCGCTTTCTTCTGTGAAAGAACAACCTTTTAATAACACGTTGTTTTAATTATCGTTATATATTATTTTGTTATATTAATTTATTATTAGATCGTATTACAAAAAGACTATAAACTTGTGCGGGGTTCGATTAAAAGTGGTTTCTGTTGTTGTAGTAAAGAGTTAATAAATTTCTTCCAATTTTCACGATTTTTAAAAAGTTTTTGTGATAAGGTATAGCTATTTCCTGTTACTTCGTATGAAATCAATAAGCACTTATTACAATATGCAGATCCAGAACACATGTTACTTTGTACACAATATAAAATAGAATAAAATCCTTACGTCTGTGTGGTCTGGGGTGTTGGGGCGCGGACTCGCCGTCGGAGTGCGGCTCGAGGTCTCCGTCGTCAATGGACGCGAGTGACTCCACGCTCGAGCTCGACTCCAAGCTCAAGCTTCGGGGCGCTTCTTGGGTATCTGAGGTAACATTACGTAGAATTAGACAACTTATTGTGAGAAACACTTGTGTTTGTATCATAACCTATGTAATTGTTAACCGACCTGACTTTATATTGGACCTATCTGTATAATGGATATGTATTTTAACGTTTATAGGTATTGCTTCGTCTAAACTAAGCAGCAGTAGCATAGTTTAATAAAAAAAAATAAACCTGTGTAATTGTTGGCTATGTCTATAATTGTTGTGACTGTGATTTGACCCTGACCTTAATTAGTCAAAGGGTAATTCGTGTCAAAGCGAGTGGTTGCCTTCGAGTTGGTCGCTATTCAATTTGATCGAAAATTTGAAGCAAAAAACAGCAACGGCTAGGCAACTTCGCTACTGAATTCTCATACTAGAAAAATGTAGTTCGACAGAATTTTCTAGAGAGCTCATATCATTTCACCTCATAATTTTTTTATCATTTCTTTTGACGATGAATTGATTTTTTCACAATATGCGATAATATTGAACTTAGTCATCTCATTTTTTGAGGGCCTGATTCAGATACTGTAGAGGACTTACCAAAGAGAGCGAGCAACGCTTGCAGCACAAACTGTATGTGCCGTCGGTTGGCTGCCTTCCCGGTGCGGAGAGTGACCTCGTCTTGCCCCACCTCCGCTAGATCAAACCCGAGGGAGGCCAGCAACTCGTGACATCCGTTCACACGCCATAACCTGCGTCAATACATTTAGTAAGGCACAATTATTTTTAGTTTTATTTATTTTTAGTCTAGAACTTAATCATCTGTCCCTTCTTCATCATGTCGCCTCTTCCAAGTATTTATAAAAATAATAGTAATGGTCTTAAGAAATAATAATCCGGCTAAAGACTTCATTTGGTAAACTCGACTAACGTCAATGTTTGAGCATGGGATAGGCTGTTCCCTTGTTCCTGTAGTATTTTCTAAGTAACTTTATCATCCATTGTAGGCCACCTTTACACTGTATGACAGCACCTCTCGACATCATCGAAGCGACACTTCAGCGTTGTCGCTGCGACTCTCCGACGACTGGCTTGTGTCGCTGAGTGGACGCCGTGACATCTTAATATTGAGATCTATAATAATAATAAATTGGAACTAACTTTGCAATACTAACCTGACATTGACGGCAACTTCAATGGTATCAGTCTCACAATTCTTGACAGAGAACTGCGAGATCACGGACCGGATCACTCCAATGATATCATCAGCCACATCTCCATTAGAGATCAGTTTAGAAAGAGCCAGTAAAGTCGTCGGGCTAAGTCCTAATAACGCTTGAAGACTCGCAGAACACTGTGTAAGGCGTTCTTCTGGGTCACTTTGTGGGAAGAAGACACTGGAAGGGATCCCATTGGCAGCTGGTTCAAATCTAAAGCCGACACTCATGAGTAGTTCTCTCCAGCCTGTTGCGTTGCCCGCTTTGTTTTCAATGCTTTTCTGTGTCGTGTACATTGCGTTCTTCTGTCCTCGTACTATTCTTTGGAGAGATTTCTCCACTAAGTGTAGGCATACTCTTAGCGCGTCGCTGTTGGAAAAGGGGACAATATTAATTACTGAAGACATGAAGACATTTGATTAGACGCAGGGTTTGACCACGGATACCTAGCTAAGTTTCAAACTGGAAGTTATGATACCCAGACTTCCAGATAGTTGTAAGTGTGATATAATATTATGAATACCAAACAAGAGTTTGACTCGGTTGAAAAATGAATCTGGAATGATTGGCTAATTATAATATAGAACTAGACCTAACCAGTCACTTGAAAACTTGCTGAAAGTTGTGTCAGTGTAATAACACGTTCTGCACTTATGAGAAGGTATTTCTTCCAGCCTGTTGCATTACCAGCTTAGTTCCGGCTGTAAATGGCTGCTTAAATAAATAAATTAGGTATTTTTTAATAGACAATACAAACCGGCATTTATCCGGAGAAGCGAGCAGCTCACACAACGCTTGTCCCATGAGGGCCACCTTGTTGCTCAGTCGAACGTTGGCGCCAAGCAATAGCAGGCCCGACCAATGTGCTGGGTGGGCGAAGTGTTTTGTGTGGCGAACTGTTTGCATTGCGTCTCCAAGGGCCCTGTGGATTAAAGGAAAAGTTAGCAAGTAATTTTAACTTTGACATTTCTATCGATTGGTGCAAAAAAATTGAGATTGGTTCGAAAGGCATAGAATTACTTAAAAGGGTATGTATACAAACAATATCCCAGCTTATTTAAAAATACTTATGTGAATTTGTTCAACTACCTTCGCATCTTATGTACTTATTCATTATGAAAACATCATTTAATATTGAATATAACTGCCGCCGGGCCATGAAAGACCTTTATATACAATACTCACTTAGCAACTCTGCTTCCTTGCAGCAAGGCGGAATACAGCGCTCCATAAAGGATCTTAGTGGTGGTGTTCTGCACAAAGTAACCAGTCAGAGCTTGAGCTCCGGCCGCGAGTACTGCTCTGCATAGCTTGGACACACACCCCTTCACCGGCCAGGCCATGATAGATCTTTATAAAATACTCACTTAGCAACCCTGCTTCCTTGGAGCAAGGCGGAATACAGCGCTCTATAAAGAATCTTAGTGGCGGTATCTTGAGGTGCCGGCCAAAATGTGACTAGTATAGCTTGAGCTCCCGCCGCGAGGATACTCCTTCACCGACCAGGCCATGAGAGATCTTTATAAAATACTCACTTAGCAACTCTGCTTCCTTGCAGCAAGGCGGAATACAGCGCTCTATAGAGGATCTTAGTGGCGGTATCTTGAGGTGCCGGCCACAATGTGACCAGTATAGCTTGAGCTCCTGCCGCGAGTACTGCTCTGCATAACTTAGACACTCCTTCACCGGCCAGGCTATGATGGACCTTTATATAATACTCACTTAGCAACCCTGCTTCCTTGCAGCAAGGCGGAATACAGCGCTCTATAAAGGATCTTAGTGGCGGTGTCCTGAGGCGCCGGCCATAGTGTAACCAGTATAGCTTGAGCTCCGGCCGCGAGTACGGCTCTGCATAACTTGGACACTCCTTCACCGGCTAGTCCTACGTCTTCTGATTCATCACCTGTCGACCCTTGCAGGGCTGCGCTTGTTGGAGCGCATGATATTACCACCTGGAAATTAGTTTTTCTTGAAGATTTTTTGACATTTTTACTACCAACTTTTTTTTATTTAATATATGTAGGTTAGCCTTCGAACATGTTCTGCGCGTGATGTTTAGCAACGCTGTGGCTCTTGTTGTTAGCAGGCTAAACGTAGAAGGTGGGATAAATCCCTCCCTAGCTTCACTGAACGTTATGGCGGGACACGGTCAAAATTGTATTCGTTCAATCGTTTTCTTCATCTAGATATCCGGTATGTCAAGCCAATTTCAAGCAACAGAACTGGCAACCGAACCGTGTGTTAATATATTACAGAAACCATTAGAAACGATTTTTGACCTACTAAGTAACTGAACCAATAGGACCATAACTTTGTACCATGGGTATGTCATTCAATTAACTATTAGTAAAATATGTAGTGTCACTTACCAGTCTTGCAGTAAGTTTCATATTCATGATTTCAGATGCTGACAACATAAATTCTGAAGCTGGAGGTAATTCTTCGTTGCTTGGGGTCAATTCTGCATCTACAGCAAAACATATCAATGATCTCTTATCTTTGTAAACCGTTATGCAGAACATTATTATTATGAAAGAATGCTCATTTCTGCGAGAAGTGGGAGGAGAAAAGCAGGAAAATAGAATGTCTCTGACAGAAGCCAGGCCAACGTTAGAAAGAAGAATAAGGGGAACATTTTATGCCAATAGAACTTACTTTCTTCCTCATTTTCAGTTGATGTGTCAGCAGCGTTGCTCGTATTCAGTAGCCGCTTAGCTTGAGAGTCCACCTGAAAGATATATTCTCATAAATATTAACCACTCAAAAGTTTGACTTTGCAAAAAACATTCCCTATGGCCCCAAAAAATATATAAAAAATATAGGGTTTCTTACCACTTCACCAGGACTAAGAACGATGGCGGAAGTCTTCCAGCAGATGTGAGTCGCGAAGTGGATGCACTCCGCTTGTTGCAGCTGAGCGATTACTGCTTCTTTAGATGCCTGGAAACAAAAAAAAATACAAGAATGGGATTTAAAAAAATGAAATTCACGTGACACGTGAACTACTTTGACGCTTTATAACTTCGAAACCTGACACTTTACGAGATGAGTGTTAAAATATTTACAGTTGGTAACAAAAACACAACAAAGAAGGAAAGGAAAAAGATGGAAGGAAGGAAGGGGAAGGGAAGGCGGGGAAAGGGGCAGGTGAGGGGAAGGGGAGAGGAAGGGGAAGGAAGGTTAGAATACAATAGAAAACTCTTTATTTTAATGAACACCATAAGTACAATATAATAAACTTAACACATCAGAAAAAAAATACAATTGGCGGTCTTGATTATAATAGGTTTCGAAGCAGAATCGGCTAATGAATCTGACATCATAGATTACCTGATAATCGGTAAGAGGCGTGACTCTCAGCATATCAGCAACCAGTTCAGCTTCCTTCAGTTGTGCGTGCACGCCGCTCCATTTGGATCCGACCCTGGGAGCTCCCACGACCAGGCACCGCATGCCGGCCTCTGCATTCGGTGCTGTCACTCCTGCAGCTGATAAATAAAGAACGAGTTAGAGAGATTTCAAGTGTTGAGACTCTAAAGTTTAGTCTAATTAGACTTTAGAGTCTAAGCTATGCTGAGTGGGTGACTTCGGGTATTTAGAAGTTCTTTTATCTTTGTACTGAATGAGTCAGATCACAATGTGGCTCCACTTTCCCTTCCATCAAGCCCATATTGAGTAATTATGTGGTGTATTTTGTACAGAATTAGTCCAATTGGCTCGTCCATTCTTCCTAGCTTCCACTTTATAAAGTGGCTCCACTTCCTTTTGCCTAGCTCCTAAAAGCTTCCGTAATACCCTCCATGGAAATATTTTTTATCAGTAATACTTGCGACTTAGTTTTCGGTCTGACTCACAAGCAAGAAAGTCAAATTCTACACGAAGATTAAGAAACGAAAACAATCATCAGCATGCAGCTTTCAATTGCCCACCGCTGGGCCATTTGATTATGCCGTTCTGACAATAAAAAAAAACTATCAGTATAAGATGAAAATTTTAAGAAATCTCAATATATGACTCACCATGGTCATTCTGTGGTTTAGCCTTCAAGTGCCGATGATGCCTCAGCGATCGTAGTGCAGGCGCGGCGAGTAACGCGTAACGCTCGGAAAGTGGCTCCACTTCCCCGGGCGAGCTCCCTGCAGCTACAGCGCCCCCTCGTAATGCCCCCCAGGGGCACGCGTATAATGCCCCCTCTACTACGACGATCAGTTCTCGACGACCGCCGCATCCTCTGCGGCCGTGGGATGCTGTTGGACAATACAAGAGGTTACTTATACGAGTATCATTTCTTACAAAATGAAGATCTAGATTTTAAAGGATAAGTTATACTCGCAGACCCTCTACGCTGCGACGCGACAGATAAAAATTACTTTCATGTACCTGATGTGTATACCTATAATCTATAATAGTACCTGTCGTCGTTGCGTGTTTGATACCTACGCATTTCAAATCAATAAACTTTTAAAAATAAATTGTCTGTTTATTATTTTGAATAGACTAAACGGAAAATTGAAAAAAAAAGCTATTCGTTTTATGGCGGAGTTCTGAAGTTAAACAAAGGAAATGTTAAATAAACTAAACGTTTTAAAAATAGAAGACCATTCTTACCATGATTGTTATTGCAAGATGCTGGCAGTAGATCCTCAAATGGAGCTAACAGCATTTGGTAGAAAGTATTCAAACATGGCGGTCCTTGCCATGATGATTGCTTCTTTCGAGGGAGGTGGACACTCGATCTGAAATGGGAAGACATTATTATATTGCTAACAAATTAATTACCCACAAATATTATGAATTAATGGATCAAACGGGAAGTATGTTAAAATTCCGGAAACAATAAAAGATTTTCCAAATCGCTTCATAACCTACGCGATGCGTTTCATGAGCTTTCTCCTACGGTTTTCCCCTTGGGCTATGGCAAGGGGTTCTTTAAAAAGCAAGTGAATAGAGTTTTGAGGGTCGCAACGTACTGGTGATACCCCTGGTATCCATTGGGGGGCCATGTGCTTGTTTGCCACCTATGAAGATGGTCCTATTGACGAAGGTCTGAAGTTTTTCCTATAGAGGTGACTGAAAGTAGAATTGACCTGGTGGATCCTTGAAGGCTGGCGACAGAGCCGGCTACAGAACCACCCACTGATCCAACGCTGAACAACGAACTCAGGGAATAGTTTGATGAGTTCAACAAATGGTTGCGGCTCACCTGAAAAGAAATAACATAATTTTAAATACACCGGGATACAGTCCGACAAGAAACCGATTACTATCAAACTTCGGATGTTCTCAGGAGTTTTCAGCGTGAGATGGGGGAGCTATAATATTTTGTAACAAGGTTTTAGTGTGATACTTTCGCTCCACTCTTGAATTCTAAAAAGATCTGACAATTTAACTCTTGTCTTACTTACCATACGAGCAAGTCCTGCATTAGGTCGTTCATCAGGATCCCATTGATCTTCATCTCTTCTCTCCGCCGCCGCTTTCAGCCAATTTGACCATTCGCCGATACATCGCTCCAATTTACCGAGACCTTCTAAACAAACAAGGTCATTTGTAAACAAGCTGTTTCTTTTTAGGGTTCCGTACCTCCAAAGGACATAACGGAACTCTTATAGGATCACTTTGTTTAATTAGTGCTATGCTTAAAGATGTCACAAAATGGCGAGACAGTGTAATTAATTCGTATCTACGAAACAAAAGTAATAATTAGCAAAAATAGGATTCTAAATTTGATGTCTGGGTAACAAAACCATGGCGGAAAATTAACAAGCTACTGACCAATTTTTGTGATTTATCCAATTTTTTGTTACACTTTGGGACGGGATATTTAGAGGACCGTTTAGTACTCGTAAAACTACACTACTTCATTATACCATTATATGTATTAAAAGTGGTTACAACTTACCAATGCTTGGTTGCAGGTCATCAGGACCGATGTCAGGCAAACTGTTGTCACTGTCTTCAGCCTCATCTTGCAGAGACACTTGGTGGAACCTCAGGATACCTGGATGATGAACAATTTATAAAATACACAACAACTACACCTGATTGTGTGTTTAAATAGCTCAATAGGCATAATGACGCCTTAGAATCTCCTTGATATTAATATTTGCAATCAGTTTTACCGGGAATGGACTTTCTTTGCAGGATGTCGACTGGGTGGGTACCCCAACAATGCCAGTTATTCTACCGCCTGAGCTGTGTGATGTGCAAACATTACTGTACTTCGGTAGGAGGGAACTGTAGCTAGTGAAATTACTGGGCTGAAGAGTCTTAACATCTTATTATGACTATTAAGTAAGAGGCATTGGTGCAGTGTATCTAGAATTTTATATTATTGAGAAATCCTAGGTGGCATTGCACTGATTAATTATGGGTAGCTTTATTCCCAACTTCAGGAGAGCGTTTTCCTCGTCTTCTTATCATCAGCCCTCGTTCGTCTACAGCTGGACATAGGCTTGGACATAGACCCCTCATGGCACGCCACTCAATTCGGTCCTCAGTCTTCCTTCTCCACCTGTCACTGGGAGACCTTCAGGATATCGTCACCTCATCTCGCCCAAGGACGCCCTACACTACACCCTAGACACTTATTTGTCTACACTCTTTACCTTTATGTGGCTGCAGCAACCATGCATAAAGCCTGCCCGCAGCTAAACTGTAATACAGTACAGGAGCCTTCTGCTTGTTGACCACTTCCAACACCTGGTCTACCGTCCCTGGACTCCATGGCTCTGAACGCTCTTTGATTGGTTCTTCTGGATTCCTGATTCAAATAATTGACAAATTTGGGTTTGTATACTCCAACAGAATAGGTCTTCGCTGTCAGAGTGAAATCACAAATTATATAGGTAAAGAAAGTTTTAAAGTAATTTTTGTAAAGGGAAATAGATAATGATTTTCTACATGGACTTATATCGGATATCTTACAACGATAATGAACAATACTAAAGACCTGTTTGCAAATCATCGTCATCATCATCAGGCTTCAGCTGCCTTCTGCTGGTCATAGGGTTCTGATTGATTATGTCATTTTACCCTGTCCCTTGTCGCTTTGAAAGAAAAGAGCGGTACGAGCTGTCTTCGCTCAGGAGAGGGCGATTATTATTAGCGGAAATTTAAAAAAAATAAGTATACCTTTGAGCTGCATGCAGTTCTAAGTTGGTCTGATTTAGAATTCCCGTTAAGGACTTGTCGGGAATTGTGTCAAGGGATCGACAACGTCCTCTCTCAGCCACTAGTAAGGCTTCAGGATGCCGACCAAGTTCTGCAAGAGAAGGAAATACCTGTAGTGTTAAAAGGGCACATAAAAAAAAGTAATAAATATGTAGTGCAATACATTAGAAGTAGCCCAGTCAATGAGTGCCTAAAAAGGGTATGTGGATCGAAAAGTCGAAAGCAGAAAAACTAACTTAGGAACTTTGTTTGGACTAGTTAGGAGATAAACATATTAAAAGTCCCCACCCCTCCGAGGTGAGCCCGAGGGGGGGGAGGCCGAAGAAGGTCCCATTTTTAGGTTTTTTGCTTATATGTCAAAAACTGTGCATTATACGATATTTTGTTGTACTACATTATTAAACCTCATAAAATTTTCTACAACTTCGGCCTTGACACTTTTTATCTATCTCCAATCGTTGTCCAGCTATGAGCTTCCAAACATGGTCTATTTTGAAGACGCTTAAATTAGTTTTCCATACGAAGTCGGTATAAAAATCTTACAAATAAAATTTGACCAACTTCTGGTTGTCGTATCATAATGAAACTTTCCAAATGTCTAGAAATCTGATGACAATTTAATAATCTGGTACCTCTGAGCTGATCTGATGATGGAGCCAGGATGTGTCTAATGAAACTCTTCAATGGCTATTAGTAAACCCGTCGAGTTTGGGCACATTACATTCGAATCGATGAGACTTTTTTATAACACTTGCTGTCGAGGGTCTGATAAGGGACCAGGAGGTGCCTACGTCTCATCAATCCGAATGTAATGAGCCTGTAGTCGCCGGTCATACTAATAACCATTGAAGAGTTTCATTAGACACCTCCTGGCTCCATCATCAGATCAGCTCAGTGGTACCAGATTATTAAATTGTCATCAGATTTCTAGACATTTGCAAAGTTTCATTATGATACGACAACCAGAAGTTGGTCAAATTTTATTTGTAAGATTTTTATAGCGATTTTGTATGGGAAACTAATTTAAGCGTCTTCAAAATAGACCATGTTTGGAAGCTCATAGCTGGACAACGATTGGAGATAGATAAAAAGTGTCAAGGCCGAAGTTGTAGAAAATTTTATGAGGTTTAATAATGTAGTACAACAAAATATCGTATAATGCACAGTTTTTGACATATAAGCAAAAAACCTAAAAAACGGGACCTTCTTCGGCCTCCCCCCCCTCGGGCTCACCTCGGAGGGGTGGGGACTTTTAGTATGTTAATCTCCTAACTAGTCCAAACAAAGTTACTAAGTTAGTTTTTCTGCTTTCGACTTTTCGATCTACATTTCTTCTTTTACTGGACTAAAGAACTAAACATAAGGCTGCGTTTCAAGCAAAGCCAAAGAAAATCAACGTGCAAAGTGTACTTTTACTCCAGTTTTCTCGAATCATTTTGAGCTACTTTTTACGCTTCAATGTATTATCGAGAGTCCAGAAGAAAACTAAAGTTGGTTGTTATTTTTCGGTTTATTAATTTGGGGTATTTTTTTTAAATTAGAAATTGGATTTTAAAAACATTATATTCATTTTTAACGTAAACCTATTTCTAACGTAACCCGATTGCGATAAAGGTCAGTCTTCTAGTAGAGTTTATGTTGTATGTATGATGTTTACAAAAATCTAGTGTTATTAAAAAAGCAAAAAGGTTGTATTCTCGTTTTAACTTACCAACAAGAACTCTTTGTAAAGCATGCTGGGTAGAAGTATAAAGCGCGACAATCTTCTTGTCCCTGTGCTGTGTGGTTGACTCGAGCACAGTGAGTGCTGCTTGGAGTTGTTCCTTCGCTTCTTCCAGTTCTCCAGATGCCCATAGAGCGAAGCCTAGGCGATGACGGACTCGAGCCTAGCAAGAAAAAGAAGATGTTATAAAAACCAGCGTGATATCTCTTACCAACTATCTTCTGCTTGCGGCTTCATTCGAAAAGAGCCTTTCTTAGTGAATCTACCGAAAATGCTAAAGAAGTAATATTATTTTTATATTAGCCAGTATTACCTCTTCATCAGCATCAGCAAGTCCCTCGGTCGCAGCTAAAGCCTGCCGGAGGTAAGACACGGCGCTACCGCACGCACCCATCGCTAGATGTGCTCGACCGAGCTCTGCTAATGCTTGAGCTCTACCGCGGGCGTCCCCTGAAATAAAAGTTGGTATGGTTGTTAGCATCGACATCTTTCAGTTGACGGTAGAATCAAGCAATATCATTTTGATTTGATACTGATACACAACTCTTTATTGAAACAGCTCTTGACAATAAAAACTTTAAAATATTGTAAAGTATACAAAGATGTCACAATTAGCGGTCTTATCGCTCAAAGCGATCTTTTATAGGTTAGATTAGAGTGTGTAATTTAAGTAATACCAGTTTTGAGTTGGAATAAAGCTTTAGAACGTTTGGCCAGCTGGCTCAGTAAACATTGATCCAATCTTCAAAGCCGTTGATCGCAGGTCTGCTTCATGGTCAGGTGAATCATTTGCTTGTGTCTGTATACGAGTATGTATATCTGATGAATGGATGTGTTGAAATGTTTATAAATTGCATATAGCCGGTAATATGCAATTTATAAACATTTCTACACATCCATCCATCAGAGATATACATACTCGTATTCACTGGCAGAATTTGAGATCAGATCGCAGTAAAAAGATTTCGGCTAGACGTGGCAGAAAAATAGTCAAGCCAGAACCAAAAGCTGTAGAAAATCATCTTACCAGAGGCAGTAGCGTGTCTCAGACGGGATTCATGCCAGCGAGCTGCTTCAGCGTGCGCGCCCATCGACGCGTGCGCTGCTCCCAGTCCACCGCACGCACGAGCCTAGATGGAACAAATATTTAACGTTACGATTATTTTCAATGAAATTGTTAAACTCTTAGACTAACCCCACATTAGACGTGCACGACTTTTGAACGCATGACCGAGGAAGTCAATGTGATAATATTACGATTATATCGCGATTCACCAACGTGCGAAGTGAGTCATACTTTATATGTTTATCATAGAAAGAAAGAAAAGACATTTATTCGATGACAATACAAGAACAGATAGGTTAATACTAAGAGAAACACACCAAATCATACAGTGAGCAAAAATAAAGTGCTAAATACCACAAATAAAATAAACGATAATAAAAGAGAATCATCGTCTGAGTTTGCATCGGATTAATATAGATCAATCTGTATACTCGAATTTAAGGGGAAGAGGCTGGTAGCTAGGGTACTTACTCATTTTTATTTTCAAAATCCTCCATACCTCTCTGAATATATTAGTTGCCAAATAGTGAACAAAACAATTATATAAGTTTTTTTTAATGTTTAATAGGTGACAAACAAGCAGATGGCCCACCTGATGGTGAGTGGCTACCGTCGCCTATAGACTATGGATACCTGCAATACCAGGGTACTGCTGGTACGTTGCCCACCTTTTAAGACTCTTCCATTCATTTGCCTTTTGAAGAGTTCCATGTTAAAGCTCAACGAAAATACCGCGGCGCTTATTTTGTAAGTACCTGTAAATGTGTAAGTTGCAATCGATGAGCCAGTTCCAGCTCGGCGCGATGATGTCTGACGGCGGCGGCGTGGTCTCCCAGTGCATGCTGCGCCACGCCCAGCGAGTGACACGCTTCCGCTTCCATTATCTGATTGTTCAACTCCCTAGGGTGGAAGATATACAGAGGTTAGGATATAATGTGTCGCTAGAATAGGCCTTAGCATCTTTGCAGACGATATAAACAAAGTCTGAAGATCTATAGTTGCAGAGAAGAACGCTGTCCACAGACATTGTGTCGCCTGGGACATTTAATGTAGACCTACGCCACCCTCTTGACCGCACTGGCTGGAATGTGTCGCTAGTACCTATCTTTATAAAGAAAATATCATTGGTCTTCAGGTCTGGTCTCTTTTATTCAAAAAAGGAAACTAGCCTTTTCTAGGCAATAATTTCAAGCCCATGCGGCTTTCCCGTTTCGCGCTTTTCCCGTTGGTACGTATAGCCCACAGATCAGAAGAAGTGGTATAGCCATGTGCTTTAAGCCTAGGTACTTTTTATTTTTAGTTATAATCGAAGTTGACAGTTTATCAATGCGTTCTGATTCTCAGAAATTTAAAGTAACAACGAAAATTGGTTCATAACATAATTTGTCCATGTATACCTACTTGGCAATATTCTTCTGATGGTCCAAGCAGAGCACAGCTTGCTCCAAGTTGTTCAGTGCTATATGCAAAGCCCCAAGCTCTCCGTAAGCCTGCGCCTTTGCTTCCGGCACTCCGAGCTCGTGGGATACCACCAGTCGTTTCTCTAGGCACACTAGCGCTTGTTGGAGATTGCCTACTGACCTGAGGAATTTAAACGAAGTCTTAAAAGTAGATATTAACACATTTGCTTTAGATGCTAACGATAAGCCAAAGATAATTTTTAATAACAATATTTTCTAATATGAAAATCTCGTGCCGTAGTGGTTGTTATCGAACGCCCAGAAACGGCTTCGACCGATTTAAAAAAAAGTTTATATTGAGCAGGTCTGAGAATAGGAACAGACGCAGACGAAATTGCTTTCAACTCGCATAATGTGATAAAAAGTAGATGCGTAACTTATAAAACAGAAAACCATATTAATTTCGAAATTCCTTCAACAAATTTCTTTATAAATTTGACAAAAGATTAACTTACTTATGACTTAACCCAAGTCCTCGATACGCTCTCTCTTGCTCCCTCGCGTTGTCCATCTTCAGAGCAGCAGCGAGATGCTGTTCGTGATACTTGACCGCCTCGTCCGGGTCACCGAGAGCATCGTAACAGTCACCGAGTGAACCCAGCGCTCGGGCCTTGTCTAGTTGGCAGGTGGGCGTGTTTACTCGCTCGAGGATTGCTAGTTGCTGGAAGAAGAGATGAGAGAATATAATATCATTTCAAAATGCTTGAAGAAGAAGTAGAAGCTATTAGAAACATCCATCAGTCTAACTAGTTAAATTATGTAAGATGTTAAATTTTAGACAATTTAATGGTGTCTTCATGGGGAATTCTAGATAATTGAAGATATTATTTTTCTAGCTCTTCAATCGAAATTACAAAAGAACGTTTCGCTGTGCTAAGTCCAGCATCCGCTAAAAAGTATTTATTATATTATGTGAATTTCACATACATCATAATTTTCAGTTTAGTGAGCATTGTGCTTTAAGTTGTGAATAAGTAAAGGAAGTCGATGAGGTTTTTAAAGATGAGATATATAACAGAGCCTAATTGGCTGACTTCACCATTTTGTAGGATCTATAGCCAGAAAGAAAAAACCTAGTAAGCGAAATACCTGTTCTAAATAACCAATTGCATCCTCATAATGCCCCATGTTAAGTTTGGCAATTCCAAGGTTTCCATAAGCCTGGGCTTCCAGAGCGCAGTCCTGAAGTTCTTGGGCTCTTTCTAGTTGTTCCTGAAAGTTAATGAAATTGTTGTTTCTAATATCTATACACGAGAATATAAAAGAAAAGAATAGGCAGCTAACTTTTTAATATTTTAACTTGCAATTCAAATACTGAACAGATTAAAATTGGGATCACATTATATTAATATAAGCTTAGACCATAGACCAGAATAGTTACGTGGGTTAGGCGATATCATCAAATTTATTGAAAAGTACGACACAAGACTTGGTCAGGATCGAAAGGCATAAAGACCATCCGCCTTTATTCAGCAGTGAGTAGAAACGACTATAAATATATTGGGATTTATGGATAACTTACTCGATAGCACCTGGCTGCATGAGAATAGTGTCCAAGAGCCATATGAACAGCGCCGAGATGTGAATGTGCTCGAGCTTCTCCCGACGCGTCACCAGCTTCTTGTCTTAGAGTTAGTTCCTGAAATAAGCATTGACTCTAGTTAGGTCTATGAACTTACTCGTAGATGTAATAGAAAACCTAAATCGAATAAATGTGTTAAAATGGCCTCGAAATGTTTTGAATAAAGAGTAGAAGAGTCTAGATTGAAAAGACTTTGCTTACCTGGGTGTGATGCCCTAAGGCAGCATCTAATCTTCTTTGAAGTCTTCTCGCTAGTCCAAGGGCACCACAAGCAGCAGCTTCTAAAGAACGATCTCGAGCCTGAAAAGATTCATATAAAAAAATTAAAACTTATCTCTAAAAAAAACCGGTCAAGTACGAGTAGGACTCGAGCATCGAGGGTTCCGTACAAACCCGTAGGTTTGTACGGAACCCTAAGGAAAAGTGGGTATAATATTATTTTCATCCTCCCACCTCGGAAAATGTATTTTTGCGCTTCGATATCTGACTGGAAAAGTCCATTTTATCCTCTAGAGAAATTCAAATTTACTTTACCCTCTAGAGACAAAAACATAATCAAACCTATTTACTTCCACCTCTATGGTACCGAAATAAGCGTACAACTTTTTTAAATTTGTTAAAAACTCGGAGTAAGAACCTCTTTAGTAAACTTTTTTTTTAATTTGCTTTGGGCGCACCATCAGCCTTGCCAGTAAGTTACTTTTGTAACATATTACGTTTCTTTTGAACTATATAGTTAGTTGTTTAGATATAATTTACATTTCGAGGCAATAATGTTTTTAATGAATTATAATATATAGTACTGTAATAGTAAATAATAGTTGAGTTAATTTAGCAGAGTTAATAGAATAAGCCAATTTTTTATAACTTTATCTAGTTAGTAGCAATATTTTTTCTAAGTAGCCACTATCGCACATTTTAAAAGTTTAAATACCTTTAACTTTTTAACGCCTCATAATTTCTCATATTTAATTTCTAAATCAAAAAGGTATTTATTTTATGTAACAAATAAAAACGATTTAAAATATGAAGTCCAATAATAATAGAATAAAAAATTAGTTCCGCTAAATTCCGTGGGAGCTCTTTCGTGAAAAGGACTCTAAGTAAGCGTACCTACGTAAATTAAAATTGAATACTGGTTATTTTTGAAGATAGTGCACTGGCAACACTGTGCGCATCCATGGTGAGAATAATTAAAAATAAACTTTTAGCATTGAATTATTTCCTCGCTGAGGGGGGATGAAAAATTATGTGTCACACTCGAGTGCAAAGATTTTTGACCTTGTGCTCTTTTGATTCCCTCGCTAACGCTCTGGATTCTAATTATTAAATCACTCGCTACGCTCGTGATTTAATTTAAGAATCCTTCGCTAGCTCGGTCATACAAACTGAGCACGCGGTAAAAAAGCAACTTTGCACTCTTGTATAACAAATAACTATTACTGTAGGTTTTGATTCCCTTGCGAGTGCTTGCGAGTTTGAAAATATGGGGCTAAAATTGCTGTTTCTTTTGATTGCGTTGACATAGATGTTTGATTGTTTTTTTTTACAGCTTAAAGTTATTATAAAGCTGAGTATTTGATATGAATTTCAATTTAATACCTGTACGCGTTTTTGAGGAAAGGGGTAGTAAATACAAAATTATTAAAAATATTTTTTTTACATGATGTTACTAAAAATTTACAGTTTTCGCAATTTTTCCTGTGCTTATGATCAAAGACGTTGCTGCGTACAACATTTCAAGATTCTGAGTTAACGGCAAGTACTCTGTAGGTTTTGATTCCCTTGAGAGTAGTCGCGAGTTTAAAAATGCGGGTAAATTGTTGTTTCTTTTGAATGCGTTGACATCGAGGTTTGATTTTATTACAGTTTAAAGGTATTATAAACCTTAGTATTTGATATGACTTTCAGTTTAATAACTGCACGCGTTCACGAGAAATGAGGTAGTAAGTATGAAATTATGAAAACTATTTTTTTATATGATGTAACAAAAAATTTACAGTTTTGGGAATTTTTCCTTTATCTGTGCTCTAAGGAATTGCTTTTACCAAATTTCAGGATTCTACGTTCACGGCAAGTTCCCTGTAGGTTTTGGTTTTTTGAGAGTAGTTGCGAGTTTAAAATTGCGGTTAAAATTGCTGTTTCTTTTGAATGCGTTAACATAGAGGTTTTATTTTATTACAGTTTAAAGGTATTATAGACTAGAGTATTTGATATGAATTTCAATTTAATACGTCTACGCGTTCATGAGAAAAGGGGTAGTAGGTATAAAATTATTCAAAATATTTTTTTCATATGATGCAAATTAAAATTTATAGTTTTCGCAATTTTTCCTTTATTTGTGCTCTAAGGTGTTGCTTCGTGCCAAATTTCAAGATTCTGAGTTCACGAGAAGTACCCCGTAGGTTTTGATTTATTAGGGAATGTCGAAAATTTGCTGAAATTTGCGACATATTCGTCTATATCTTTTGATTGCGTTGATCTAGAAGTTTGAATTTTTCACAGCTCTAAGAGGCAATGGACTTTAGTATTTCCTATAAATTTCAGCTTGTTACCTCTACGCGTTCCTGAGAAAAAGGGTCTTGACAGACAGACGGACAGACGGACGGACGGACGGACGGACAACAAAGTGATCCTATAAGGGTTCCGCTTTTTCCTTTTGAGGTACGGAACCCTAATAATAAAAATATATTTCTTTTTTAAAAGTTAAAGTAAAAGAATATAATATGATAATTTTGTTCGTATCCTGAACATCGACTGGATGTTAATTTGCCAGTTTCCCAGTCCTTCTCGTAACTACCTTCGAGGGGAGAGTATGTGTAACGAGTTTCTGTCTCAGCGACAACAAAAAAAACTTACTTGTCTAGCAAAGCCAAGCTGCCTCTGGTACATCTTCACAGCCTCTTCAACGTCCCCCATCTTTATCAATACATCTCCAATATTCCCTAAAGCTCTGAATTTTCCCTGCAAGTGCTGAGTCATGTGGGCAATGGTTAGGAAACACTTCTGACATTCCAATGCTGTTTCTAAGTTTCCTAGAGCGAGGTGAGCGAGTCCAAGGTTGCAGTAC
Organism: Hemithea aestivaria; assembly: GCA_947507615.1. Lineage (NCBI taxonomy): Eukaryota > Metazoa > Arthropoda > Insecta > Lepidoptera > Geometridae > Hemithea > Hemithea aestivaria. Next base: position 6,065,700 of record OX382343.1, read on the forward strand.
GCTCGACCCATGTTCATCTTGTCTTGGAGGTCTTTGGCTAGTGATAGATCTTGGTCGTAATATCTGTGGATAAACGATGATATTATATTACTTCCTATTTTTAATTAGACCGATGAGGACACCGATAAGACTGATTACATGATGAGCTGGTTTTTGACCAGGACCTGGATTTAGGTTAGACTTTAGACATAATAAGACAAAAATAAGGTTGAGACTCTAATCAGAAATCAGCGTGGTTTCTATAATAAGTCCTACCTTTTCTCTTAATGTCTAGTATTTTTTGGATATTTCCAGAACGACTGCCTTGTGAGGTTTGTTGGTGGTAGGTTTCGGTCGTGGCTAGTTACCACCCATATCCACTGGACAACACCGTGTTGCCAAGCAGTAATTGTGTCTGTGTTCCGGCATGATATTTACTGAAGCCAGGGGGATTTATCCCACCTTTCAGGTTTAGTCTACTACCGTCTACGGCCGCATCGTCACTTAAGATCAGGCGAGATCGTGGTCTAGGGCTTACCTATAACGAATAAAAAAAACAACATAACATTAATCATTCAACTTCTTACCTGACAGCTTCCCTATAATTCCCCAAACAGTAATGTGCATAACCAAGGAAATGGCAGGCCTTAGCTTCAGCGTTCACATCTCCCAACTCCTGCGACAACATTAGATGCTGCACGTAGTATGTGACCGCTTGTGCAAACTCTCCGCGTGAAGATAAGCAGTTGCCTAGGTTGAGGAGTGCACACGCTTCGCCTGCAGCGTCTTTCAGCTCTCTTGCTATATCTGTAAAGAGACGATTAGAAGTTTCAAATTTGAAGTAAATCAGAACAGGTAACACGTCCACCCACCACCACGAGGTGGAAGACGGTATAAAGGTCGTCGGAAGATACTAGATGCAGGTTGCTTCCAACCGGGGGGAGGCTTATGTTTAGTAGTGGATGTCCTATGGCTGAGATGATAATGATAAGAACAGGTAAATCATCTGTTCCAGACAAATTATCTTGTCTTTCTAGAATTGGACTTATAATCCAACCATTCAATAAACAAAGGCAGAACATACGGCAAGTATACGGCAATATATTACGGTAATATATTGTCTATAATCGAAACAGATTGTCCAGAATTAATAATGCTTCTGGAGGGATCCAATTCATGCAACCTCCACTCTTCCCCTTCTCCCTCCTTCTAAATCATTTATGTGGTTTTCACTATTGCCACTCATCACTTAATATATCTTTCTACATCAGCTTGTATCTAACTTCTGCTGAACATTTACCTCCTCATAGTTACTCATAGACTTCATTATGTAATAATTTCAGTCTTACCTAAATGTGCTCTATAATGGAACAGCGCCATATCATGAGCGCCGAGCGCCTGGTACGCCACGGCCAGGTTGCCGTGAGTGGACGCCTCGGAACTTCGGTCGTGGACCTCTTTGGAAATGGTAAGCTCTTGCTTGTGGTACTTTATCGCTTGCTCGTAGAACCCAGCAGCTGAGTACGCGTTGCCGATGTTGCCGTATGCTCGCCCCATACCGGCTTTATCCTGAAAAAAAAATATCATTATTGTTTTTGCGAAGAGATAGGTGAGGATGAGTGCTTTGTGCCGTGAAACTGGAACGCTTGTTAGTTGTAGTACCTACTACAACACCTGAACGTCACCACCTGAACTAGTCTGCAACAACTACTTCACCTGAAGTAGTTGTTGCAGAGGCCTGGGGATTGCCATTTATTCGTCCGCCAAGCAAAAATAAAAAAATCAAAATCATCAGCTAAGCAGCATTTAAATAACAACCAACAATGTGTAGCATAAGCACATCTTTTGGTCGTGAGTTAAACAAGATTAATTTATTCAGTGAGATTTAACTCTCGTTTTCACGTTCAGTTATGAATCACTAACATGTTAATTCAAATTCAATTCGCGTAATACTAAGATGTCCACAGAATACTTAGCAGTAAGTATGTATAGCTAGAACAGTAATAAAGTCAGATATCGCACCCTAACACAAAATAGACGCCGAACGCTTGGTACTAGTACTAAAGATTAATATTCCTAATTACGAATCTACTTTCGAGCGTCTTATGGTTATGCGCTAGTTTTTGACATTATAAAGTGAAACAGTTGCGAAGCTTTTTACTTATAGAGTTGGCACAAAGACTGAAAGTGAACTTTGGTCTCAGAAAATAAAGATATTATGTTCCCCAATTGAAAATACACGCTTTAAAGAAAATGGTTTGTTTTTTACAAATTGTTCTATATAGGTTCACTTTTCATGATGTGCAATCTTTTTTTTATCCAGGATATTGCGTTGCGCTTCATTACCGTGCGCCGAGAAGTACAGGGTGGTATGTGGGACTCCCCCGCTAAAGAAGGGCGCGCCGGAGATGAATTGCAGTATCTGCAATTACTGCAATAGTCTGTAGACGGAGTCAACTCGCGTGATGTCATGGTTGGTCGCCCCGTCTTCTCTCAAGCGGGTGACACGCAATGAGAAGTCATAATTGCGATATAATCGGTGAAAACCAGGAAGGTATGCCATTCCCACTGTTCAACATTAGAATAAACCCTATGCAAATACGCCGGGCGCCGGTCAACATGGACATTTACAAAAGGAAATAAAGCATACAGCTCCAACGAATGCATTTACATGGAGTCATGCGACCGTGAAATGTGCGGGAGTAATTAAAGGTAGACGCTAAATGCTTTTACTTTGATTTCTATTTGGAAAACGTAATATCGCAGGGAAGACCTGGATGCGATACCTTTATGAAATCAAAATCATCTTAATATATAAAAGGAAAGAGCGGCTGATTAGATGATTAATCTATCAACGCTTAGCTCAAACCTATCAACGGATTAAGCTCATATATTTGGCACAAATAGTGAAATTAGATAGATTAAACTTTATTGAACACCAAAGTTATAAAACAAACAATATCTAACATTAAATTAATAAATTCAAAAATGAGATAGATTTGAAAGATAGGGACTTGAAAAAGATCGGGGAGGGGAGGGGAGATTTGTAAGGTTTGATTTGATATTGTGATCGTAGCAGAATGATGAGTTGAATGTCAGTTGTTCTACAGTCTATCATTAAGATGTAGGCTGCGGAGACAAGGATGGTTAAGGTTTTGTTCATACCTGTAGTTGTCTGGCAATCGACAGATGAGCTTGATGTAACTTAAGGGCAGCGTCGTGCTCGCCTAAGAGCTGGTACACGATGCCCAAGTTCGAACATGCTCTTCCTTCACCAACCTGCAAGCGCATTCACGAGTTAAAATGGAATTATAATAAAAAGTAATAATATTTTCAGCTTCAGCACATTTCACACAGTGCTATTTAACCCCAAGCAATGTAATTTAAAGCTTATGCTAGATGAAAGAGAGTTCTCTGTGTCCTCGCATGTGAATCTTGTAAATAGACAAGCCGATTCCAAGAGCCGATATATTTCGCTTTAGCCCCTTTAACTCTTCAATCCTTTTAAATAATACCACGTTTGACAGGCCTCTCCAACAGCACGTCACTCAACTCGGTCCTCCGTCTTTCTCTTCCAACCATTGCCAGTTCTCCGGACATCGTCGCCCTATAAGAATAAAACTTTCACTTACTTTGTCCCTAGCCGCTAATGCGACATCCAACTGTCTTTCGTGCCATTTCTTTGCTTGAGCGTAATCACCCGCGCACCTGAAAATTTTAACCACAATAAGTATTTCTCATATTTCACATTAAAAAAAAAGGGAGCAAGAGGTCCTTTTTCGCTAAAGAGTAATATTATAGCCTTCGTGTAGTTTTTGGGTTTATTCAAAATTTCAGCTCAGTCTGATCAGCCGCTAAGGCGTGAAGTGGAAAAAAACACACACACGTACATGTAGCCATAACATAAAAGACATAAGATTACCTGGCTGCATGTCCTAGGCCAGCGTAAGCTCTGGCCTCAATAGCCCGGTCGCCAAGGTTCTGCGCTATCCGCAGCACATTCTCATGGTACGCTATAGCTTGTGAGAAGTTCCGCCGGTAGTGGTACGATGATCCCAAGTTTGAGTAGGCTCTTGCTTCTTCCACCTGAGAACAAAATGCTTTACAATAACCCTGTAAGGACGTCAAGGTAAATGTCTTCATAATAAAAAAAGGATTTTTTTTTTATAAAAATGCATAGTAAGCTTGCAGTCCTACTAATTTGACGTAACTAAGTTTAAGGGTATCCAGGAGTGACTCTCGCGCTCGCACGATATGACTAAATTGGATATCTAAAATATCGTACAATTGACTTTTTGCCTTGGTGAAGCTTTATATTATAATCATCATCATCTCAGCCATTGGACGTCCACTGCTGAACATAGGCCTCCCCTTTGGACTTCCATATGTACCGGTTGGAAGCGACCTGCATCCAGCGTCTTCCGGCGACCTTTATAAGGTCGTCTGTCCACCTTGTGGGTGGACGTCCTACGCTATATTATAATATTTTTTATAAATTTTAATAGTTGCCTTTTACTTATAACATAATCTCGCCAGGTGTTAAACGAAGATGGTACCTAGAAGGTGAGAAAAATCCCTCCCTGGTATACTGAACAACGTAGTGCAATACGGAATAGTCCGGTGACAATGATTACTTGCTCCTGCTCATACATATCACCTTATCTCTTTCACGCAGTTCATCCATGTCTTTTATATGCATTCTCTATAAGACGTAAAGTCTTCTTTGAAAGCGTTTATTTATAGGCCAATAAAGCACTCGAGGCGCTTGTTTCGATTAGGTTAAGCTGTGAAAGCGCATTGCAAACTGATTAGTGCACAGGTCGTTTCCTGTATATGTCCACATATCGTTAATTTCCTTTCTGGATTTACTCTTAGATGTCTATGTGACTAAGGTAAGCAAAACTTTGAAATTAGTTTCAGAATTAAGCTTAGGGATTACCCAAGCTTAATTCTGAGCTTGCTTAGGGATTGTATTGACCTTTAGATAAAAGTAAAACTGCGTCCAGCTATTTTACCCGATATTTTTTTGCTAGCTATCATAAGCCATACCATACACCTAATCAGACCGAGCCCGATGCTCGCCTGATGTTAAATAATGTCATCCCATTACAGTCACAATGTTACTTGTTACCTAGATATTCATAAGGTACAAAGCAACTAAACGACATAATTTGCACGTTATCTATAGCAGAAAGATACGTTATTCCAAGACGATTTTTTGGATTAATTTAGGCACGAACACGACACATACGAAAACTTTCATTGAAAAATATTTATCTTCGGAAAACGTTCAACGTTAAATGCATTTATATGTTTTCTAACTCTGCGATAGTATAAGACAAATATGTGCAATATATTTCTTCAAAAGTTTATTACCTGATCACCAAGTCTCCGAGCAAGCCTCAAGTGCTGCGTATGACAGTCGACCGCCGAATCAAACTCTCCCATAGCCAAGTACACCGCGCCGACGTTGCCGATCTCCCTGGCTTCTTGCAGCCTGTCGCCCATTTGTTTCACGAGCTGGACGCATTGCTTGTGGCTGGCTAGAGCGTTGGGGTAGTCTCCGATGGCTGTGTACACGTGGCCTAGAGATGTTAGCGCCGCTGCTGCTGCTTGCGTGTCCTGTAGACAAAGATGTTCTTTTAGAATAGAATAGAAAACTCTTTATTGAACATCATAAATACAATAAATTAAGCTAAAAAAGATTACATATTAGAAAAAACGTGTTACAATTGACGATCTTCTCGCTAATAGCGATCTCTTCTAGACAACCACGTAGGGATTGGAAAGACATATTATAAGAGCGCGACGGTGGTTACAAGGACCAAAGTCAAGAAATTTTTTAACTGGCATAAAAATAGGAGGTTAAAATTTGATTATCAATAAATTGTGAACATAGCCACCATGATACATTAAACCTGCGAGATATTTAGAAAGGATAATACTCTAAGGCTTCCAAAAAAATATCAAGATAATGGCACTGAGGTGGGGCAAACGAGAGTGTCGATAACCAATAAATAACTATGGTTACTTAATTAAAATAAACACTTGTGGAATATGTGAGATGAAATAAATGGAGGACGTATTTATAAATAAACAATATTGTATGCTTACACGACATGTCGGATATATATATTAGAAATAGTTTCCAAGCCATATTTGCTTAAGAATCCTCAACATGGTGACATTCCTTGCAACTTTGTAAGTTTCACAAAGCGTGCTTAAAGTAAATATAACTAGTAGAGTAAAACCACATGTTACTTTATCAGATTAGATGGGCCGTCGTAGGATTTTTGTATCAGAATCGGCGTTGCCAGTTCAGATTAAATCAAATTAAATAATTTTATTGCTAGGATATCGTATGTACAATATATTCTTCAACTAATCTTCTTCTAAATATATAAAAGGAAAGAGTGACTGATTAACTGATCTATCAACGCACAGCCGAAACCACTGAACGGAGTCTGTTGAAATTTGGAATACAGTAGGTTTTATGACGTAGACCTCCGCTAAGATATGATTTTGCCACGCGAGCAAAGTCGCGAGTATATAGCTTATACTCGCGACTTTGATAAGATAGATAGATAGTAGTTAAGAGTAAAAAATAAAACAATGAAGAGGTAGCTACTAAGATCGTGTTAACGTTCGTGGCCCTTATTAAAAAGCAGGCAGTTGCAGTCATGTCTTTTAGTTACATAACCAACCTGAAACTTCAACATATAGTATGTATGCCAGACAACCAATCATAATTGTCATTTTGGTTAGACTGTGAAAGTGCAAGTAGAGTTACCCCCACTTACCACCAGACTTCCTGTTATTGTTTGTTAAAATCTATAAAAAAATACGAGTGACGATGACGTGAGCTAAGTTTTGGTATGTTTGGAGTTCGAAAACGAGAGTAGGGTACCGAGGGTAGGGTCTTTGGACTTTGGACCGATCCTCTTGGCTATATATTCTTTGAGAAAAACGGTTAATGCATCCCCACCTCGATTTCCGAAGTAATATTTCCTCCGATCAGATTGTATTGATAGCAACTTGTTAATACTTATTTAATACGAATGGAGATTATCCTGTGGGATAAATCAGGAACGGAAGCAAAGTAGACGAGCAATTGCAGAGATAAATATCAGAAGGAATGTATAATGATGTCATCTGCAACATATTATTGCTACTTAATAAGTAAGTTTCACCGACAGGGAAATATTGCCGACATGTGATTTCGAAAACAAATTAAACGACTTCGATAAAAGAGAAGTTTTAATTGATAGTTTGATTTTTGTAATGTATTTTCAATCACTCAAAGGTGCATAAAAAAAATTTCTGACGCGATCTGGTTCTGAAGCTATGCCCAGCGGTTTTATTCCAGGGTCTATAAGCTACCTACACAATATATTCAAAATTCCGTTTAACCGTTTAGGCTTGATGAGGTAATAAATCTGTGGCGCGGTGTGCTTATACCCGCCTGCAACGCAGAAGGTTGCGGGTTCGATTCCCGCATGGGACAAATGTTTGTGTGATCCACAGGTATTTGTTTCTGGTCTGGGTGGTTTTCCATGTCTATTATAAGTATGTATTTACAAAAGAAAAGTATATAAGTATTATATCCGTTATCCTAACCACCATAATAACAAGCATTAAGTTGCTTAGTTTGGGGTTAGGTGGCGCTGTGTGAAACATCCTGAAATATTTATTATTATTATTATTTAAACACACCCATATAATTTATTATGTACAATGTAGGTACATCTAGACCACTACACTTTCACATTAATAAAATAAGTAATTAGGATAGGATTTTTTTTTAATCCATAATGTTTTCATACAACTCCGTTTAACCAATGCGATATCTCGATTACCCTTTACTATTGTTGTTATCCTTTATGTTGAACAGATATGTTTTTATTGACTCGAATTCTAAGGAGAGATTGCGCGATATCGTAAATAGTTAGAACATAGACAGTACGTAGATGAAAATGAAGACACTGCGCTCTAAATACAAAACGGATGACCTGCGGTGAATACGAATGAATACTCTTAATTCCTGACCAGTTCTAGAATGAGCTGAATTTCGAGTCAATCATGTTTAACTATTAAAATCACTTGTATTATCTATACAAATTTATTTACAAATGTATTTTGAAACAATCGTATTTTCTATACACTAATTTTGTTCTTCTTGGAGTTTTTTAGGTGATTACAAGTGATCAAAATAGAGATTGTACAGAGATACTTGTCAAAATATTTAGTCTTGATTGTGTACCTTCTCGTATAAGTTTCTAGTAGTTGTAGTATTAATATTTTTCTCCATTAAGACAAATGGGTTTTCAAAAAAGTAATAAAACAAAACAACTTTCGCTGTTTCTTTGTTAGATGTTTTTAGTTTTGTTTCCAGTGTGCGGTCTGCATCTATTGCTATAGTCTGTGAGGTTTAAGACGTTTAGAGCAATGGTATCTGCATGAATCTGCGTTTTACATGTTCGTAGCTAAATAACGGAGGTTTGTGAATGTTTGAATTCAATGTGCCCGCAGTTTATAGCTGCACCGGACTTTATTTATAACTTTATAAATATACAGCGAAGACGACGTAATATTATTCATATATCAACGTGTGTGTACTCGTAGCTTTAGATTTTGTCTAGGCTTTTGAATGTTTACTTAAATCTATCAATACCTTCAAGATTTTAATATCCATCGCTATTCAACCCGGAAATGCCGCTAGCGTTATGTGTTTTTCTACCAGGAACTGCCCTGGGTGGTATTTTTATGTTTATATATACATGTATTATGTTTTTGAAGGCATTGGATTTACAATGATACAGAATGTATTAAATTGTATTTTCATCAGAACTAATCGTGTATACCAAATTTCAGATCAATCTGTCAATTTCAATAATTAAATTTGACCCCAACAAATAAACAACCAACCTAAATAATGCCGTTTATTAACAGCGTCCTTTTTCTTATGACGCGACGACAGAATTCCTAACATACCAAGCACTGAGCACTGAATGTTATTCATGGAATACCATCATCTTTATGAGATACGAGTTCTCGTTATCAGTTCAAGTTTACCGAGTGCAGCTACAAGGCGGGAATGGGATCGTGTCACTTGTATTAATTACTAACTACCTGTACTGTTATCAACAAGAATGTTACACTCAATTGGATTTTGCGGCGTGAACACCTAACTGAAGCAAGAAAAATGACGTCGAGGTTGTTTTCCATCTCAGCCCGCCAAGCACAGACATTGCGTAGACCTGTCTTGCTGTCAAGTCAACTGTCATCTCATACATTCACAAAAGTGCAATGTATGGGATGACAGTTCTACTCTTGAACTTTCGTCGGGATCCCATACGCCACGCTACGGCTACTGTTACCTCATACACATTTAAAACAAAATGAATGAATGAATAAGTGAGATGGCAAACAACCGTGACGTCATATTTTTTGCTTCAGTTTGGTGTTCACGTCGCAGTCTCCATTGAATATCAACTTCTTAATTACTATGTACCTGGTACCTGTTACTGTTATCAACGCTATAGGACATGCCAAACGAGCGTCGATGTTGCGAATCACAGCGATAAAGCGCAGAAACGGCGCATTGTTATATGTATGTATTTGCATCAGAATGACGGTGCCACGCATTGCATTTTTTTTTTTTTTATGTGATGAAGTAGAAGACGAGCTAGACGCTCTCCTGATGTTAAGAGATAACGGCTGCCCATAATCAGTACAGTGTTACCCAGAATTTCACAATTATGTGAAATTGTAGGAGCACTGCACCAATGCTTCTTACTCAAGAGTCATGAGATGTTAAGACTCTTTAGCCCAGTAATTTCTCTAGCTACAGTGCCCTCCTACCGGAGCACAGTGATGTTTGCACATCACTGCTCAGGCGGTAGAATAACTGGCACTGTTGGGGTACCCACCTAGACGACCTCCTGCAAAGGAAGTCTACCCCCGGTGCTTTATATACCACTTATCACACATTGCGTTTTGTTTATTACATTTTCTCGACAAGGACTTATTACTCTATATTCAAGCTTAAGTAAACGGGATAATCTTAAGGTCGGTGGGTCTCCAGTCTCCAGCTCGTGTTTTGGTCAAAAGCATGTCATTCATCACAATCGCCTTAAGTTTTTGTTGAATGTTGTATGTTTTTTGTTGATTGTGTATAACCAAACACAAGCAGGACACCCGGCTTTAGAAGCTAGTGCTAAGTACAGAAGAGTGATTTGCAATGCGATTGGTTTACAGCACCTGAACGTGGCTTCGTCGCGGAGCTGAGTGAAACACTGTTTCAGCAAGGTGTACGTATAGCAGTCTGTCCTAAGAATTCATACAACTGCGCTGCGAATCATCAACGCTCGTGTGGCATTCCTCTTATCAGCTATGGCTGGCACATTCGGCTTTAAAACCAATTACGAATCTCCGATCTGAGTATCGGTAATTGCCGGGCTCCGTCGTGACCGCGCTTCTAATTAAATGTTGGGGTCATTATTCAAAACATTTGATAGTCGTGTGTTATTGAGAGATTGGGTAAAGTCAATGTACGAGTAAATACTCGTACATCGGCTTTACCCAATCTCTCAAATATAAAAAGAGTATCTAAATAGATACTTATTCACCAGAATCGTTGTGAGCCCTTTCTTCTCATGTTATTCAAGTATATAAGTAGCTTATATGATAATTAGGCTATATGATATAAGGCACGAAATATCAGTCCAAAAGGTTTTTGTGTTATTGATAGACGGTGCTACGATAGCTACGGTGTCATACAAAAGACATCAACGCGACTTGTGATATTTCTTATATTACAATCTATTATATAATCTAAATATATAAAAGGAAAGAGTGACTGATTTATCAACGCACAGCCCAAACCACTGGACGGATTCAGGTAAAATTTGGAATACAGATAGGTTTTATGACGTAGCCCTCCGCTAATAAAGAATTTTGCCATGCAGGCAAAGCCGCGAGCATAAGCTAGTAATTAATAAAAAGAAATTAGAAAAGAAAAAGAAGAAGATTAGAAATTGCCTAGTGCGATAAGACCGCCGATTGTTTACCTAGCATTTAGATATCTTGGTCAGTAATTTTCTTTGTAATTATTTGGTACGCAATAAAGTATTATTTTATTCTATTCTATTGTAATAGGGGCTAATACTCCAAGAGACCAGCAGGGCTATTCACTTACCCGTCAGGGAACCGACCGACCGACCGTCCTACTGTTAGGTTACCCCACATACACTGTCAGAGTCAAATCACAATTAAAGGTTTTGTGGCAAACGTTGTGGTTTCAAGATTACATCATGATCTCACGACTGCTTCCTAAATAATATATTATAGGTAATAGCCGGAACCCAGTTTTACGTGCCTTCCAAAACATGGTAGTGTCCAGGCGAAAAACTTGCCATACACTGAGATTTGAACCTAGGGTCTCCAGATTACATTTGTATGACATAGCCCTAGAACACTACATTATAATCTTCTGATATATAATATGCACAAGTAATAAGAAGGAAAACAGCCGCTACGTATATAAAAACATTACGAATTCTTCTCTCGTTTTAAATTATACGGCTCAGACATATGTATACCAATTATATGAATGCCTTTTTATTGTTTACATATATAATGATGCATTCCATCTGCATGAACGTCAACGGACAAAATACTTTTAAATATAGAGGTAATATTATAAATTTAATCACTTAATATAATGTATATTGTATGTATATTATACAGTTGGTCAGAAACTTAGAATTTTACATCATTGTGAAATCGTGGAGAGCGTCTTGCTTATCGTCTTACTTCGTTGCATAAAGAAAAAAAATGATTTATTATAATGTAATAGCTGATTCGCAAAAGTTTTTATTATTTTTATTGGAAAAAGTTTTGAGACCTACCAAATACGAATAAATACAAAAAAAAAACACAAACAAAAAATGGTCAAGCCGTTTCGGAGTTCGATAACACATAAGATTTTTATTTATTCTGTAAGTAAAGTAAAATATAAAATAATTAATAGAAATGAATATTTTTTTGTCATTATTTTATTATTGTAAGATAATAAAGCAGATGTTCAGGAAATAATAAATGTAATAAATAAAAGATGTTCGTATCTGTACGGTAATATGACAGCCTATCAATGCGATGACCTATTCTGCCCTTAGCGTTTGAGGCTTGACTCATAAATGGTTTTGTATGGCAAAGTGCCGTTTTTTGCATTGAAAACCACCAGCAATCATTCAATAAGAAAGAGAAATGATTTACCTTCGTACATTTTTGTAAATAATTTTCACATATAATATGTAACAAACACACACAAACATACGCTCACATATACACATCCATATTTAAGAATTTATAATAGCAGTAAGATATCCTATATTATTAATTGACCACTAAATAAAAAACCTCAATGATCGTACCAGCCCATGCGCGTATGAACGTCTTTACGCAACTGAAAATTATTCTGCTTGCATATAAAAGTAACACTCAGTATTAAGGTTTAATGAATAGGTTACCAATATATCCAAATATTAAAACAACTAAAAACGCTTACGTATTTTTATTAGTAGGAAGACAGATCGGATCCAATTTCCTGCATATTAATGCATAGCATATTATCTTGCTGACATTGGGCGGTGCTATCGTTAAAGCAGTTTAGTTTATAGATACTAACTTGTATTTATAACTAGCATACTAGCGTAGCTTCGTTCGCACTGAGCAATCCATTCAGAAAGGATTCAAACGTATTTTTTCTTTTCATAGATAGAAGATTTTTTTATGTAAAGAAGTAAGAAGACGAGCAAGACGCTTTCCTGTTGGTAAGAGATAACGCTGCCCATAATCAGTATAGTGCTACTCAGGATTTCACAATGATGTACAATTCTAGGCACTCTCTCACACAGCACCCAACGCTTCTTATTAAAGATGGTAAGAATATTCAGCCCAGCTGTAATATCTTGCGCGAAATTTCAACTCAATCCGATCAGCGGTTTGAGTACTATAAAATAACAGTCAGTGAGTCAATTTGTCACTCTTTAATTATACATATACTTTTTTATTATGATTCGTTTATCCCTAGTGAATGGCGTATTGGCAACAATCTAGCTAATTAAATATATGCAGCCGATAAGATAAGATGGTGATTTACATACTCGACTCAATACGAACCTTTTTGTCTTGTTATTTTATTTTTATATGCACATTGTTGTTGCTCTATAATTAAGATGTACTTATTCAGATATAAAATAAGGCAAACGATGTTTAAAAAAAAACAATATTATTAATATCTTACAGCGGCCCGAGCACATAAAAACATTGACATACTCGTACATAACACTAGCAACTCCCATTCCACTAGCAAGAGTAATTGACGTTTGTTTGCACAATGACACTGGAAGTAGCTACAAATTGTATGAAATTACAGCGCGAGTAGCAAGAGTAACGTCTTGATATACTCGTATTATGTCAGATTACTCTTGACAGTGGGATCGGAGTTGCTAGTCTTATGTCAGTGTCAAAGTGTTCTCGGGCCGCAGGCCAAGTGGCCGTAGCATGTGACGACTGGGATCCCGACGAAACTTCAAGAGTAGAACTGTCATCCCATAAATTGTACTTTTGTGAATGTATGGGATGATGTTATGACGATTGACTTGACAGCAAGACAAGTATACGCAGCGTCTGTGCTTGAGGGGCAGCTCCATTTGTGTTGCATAATATCAAAATCTCAAACAAAATAAAATGACAAAAGCACACTTTGAATGAGAATTTGACAGTATGCAAGAACCTTTGCGTGAAGTAGAGAGCGGGTTTAAGAAGTGACGAGCCTAGAACATTGTTATGTTGGATATTGGATCGAAATCTTTGGTATTTTATATCAAATATACGAATTATTATGCCATAGCTTTTGGTACAGAACTTTACGAAAAAAAAAATAGTTTCGACTTGAAGAAGCTATTACCCCCATAATATTAATGTATGTATGTACTTTATCCAAGCGTAGGAATTTGTAAGTGTTTGAATTGTTGTTCTTCTGATCTGTGGTTTGTGTAGTGTGTTTGAATAATTTTTGTAGTAAAAATTCATATTACTTTTTTACCACATCAATAAGAATTGGCGTTTTTATAAATATTCATTAATTACATACTTAAAATAAAACAAAAATTATATGGAATTAAATACGCTTCGACTGACCGAAAAGATACTTAATTATCATTGGAATTCAATAACAGATAGTCATCGGAAATTTATACATCATTTATTTTGCAGTTTTGTGTATGTTTCTACAAATGTTTAACAGTAAATTAGTAATTAATAGCCACATCCTCTTTATAAAACTTATTATTAGTTCCAAAACATAGCGATGGATTATTAAATCAATTAATTAATAATTTTCTTAATGGTCTCTTAATTTTCTAATAATTACTAGAAATTGACAGATGCAGGCATTAAAATTGATGTTAATTTACCAATTTTTAGGTCTTCTGAGTGTACAGTATAATTTGAGTACCGTAGCTGTCGAAACCTGTTGTCATTCGAATTTTAATTGATTTTTAAAAATATCTTTGCAATATTATTGCTGCTATCATTGCGGAATATGTATGGTTTCAGAATTTCGTGTATTTGGCTTTATTGATTTAAATAGTCTCCAAAACTGAAACCTTTTCAGCCACAATGCATTTCAGCGCAGCACAGGAAAAACCTGACCCAAACTTAAATAATTCTATTTTTAATAGAACTAAAATTTAAACACAAATCCAGAATTAATTTTACCTCACACAATTGCCGAATCACATTTGGGTATGCAATGAATTCTCACAAGGAAAATAAATCCTTTTTTGGGTTCATAAGCTTTTTACACGCTGGGAATAATTCCTTGATAGTAATCGTGTTTTGCGAGACGAGAAAAGTGCCCAGTTTCTCGACTCGACAATTACTAAGACAGCTTTATCTCGCAGATTTGACCGAATGAAGTGGGGCGTTGGAATTTGACATTTCACGCCTTAACCATATTATGTGTTTAGCGCTCTCAAAGTTTCAAGATTGGGTGGTCACGCTATACTGCTATTTTATTGATCTGATATTTTGACTTTGGTTACGTTATAGATATTAAAATAAGAAAAAATACTTTCTATTGCGACCAAAAAGTTGTTGGTAGGTAGCTATGTATTATGTATAAGACCGCTCTTTATCGCTACAAACGGAGTACGGAGTATTTGACTGAAAAAGTAAGGATGGGCGATGAGATAATATGGACACAAAAATATTATATTTATTTAAGTTCAAAAACACAACTCACAAATGAACACAATTCTGACTAATGTTAGGATAGGTAACATCTTAATAGAGCACCTAAGGCAAAGCAAATATTCTTCTAGAGGCTTGATGGATTTCACGCCTCGAAAACTTTTTGCCAGGTGATACTTAAAACTTTACTGTATTTCGTGTGCACTCGAAATCATTACAAAAACTTGAGTTAACACTCAAAATGACACAATTTAAAGAAAAAAGTAACTCGCAGCATCCCTGCCATTCAGTACCTATGTAGAAAAACCCACAAGTTCTCAGATTACCCGTATAAAGGTCTGTGTACCCAGTTTGCAGTATTTCGCGGTTATTTTAAATCGACCGTACAGTTTTTGTGGGAATCCATCAGGGCAGAACGGGCAAAGTAAATAATTTTTTACGACTATTTGTTCTTAAGATTGTTTCACAATTTGACGCGATGATTGTCCGACTCATGGGACCGGACCGTGGGCTTTTATGTGTAGAAAATGTACAACAATTACGCAGGTTTGCACGCTATGCGAGCGCGGTGCCACTGCGAGCATATTTATTACCCCGAACCAGTGTGTTTATTTCATATATTTACTGAAATATTAACAATAAATACGCGTAATATGGAGACCTAGCGCTGTGGTGAATGCTAACCCGGGCTGAAGGTCTTGAAAAATATTACAAATGGGTACAAGAATTTGAGATTGTATTTTAATAGCACTCAATATAAAGTTAATATGTTGTGAGGCTGCATAACCTTTGATGCGGGGCAAGCTGATGGGGCGGTGAACGTAAAAATACAGCAATAAAATATTCACAGTGGAGTTTTTATGCAATGCTATCGGTAGAGTTTTTTTTCGATCACTTCTCGTTACGCACTGCTCAACATCGACAGGCAGGAAAATTTAGAATCAAGTAATAAGGAGTCAATACGTATGAAGACATTTTTAATTTTTCAGGTCAACAATGTCTTTAAAAGCATATGACTAAAGATTAAATTAAATTACGCCTTATAACTAAATAATAATTGGGGTTTATACTCCAACAGAACAGGTTACCCTACTTACACTGTCAGAGTCAAATCACAATTTATAGGTTGTGTAGCGAACCTATATGTTGCAGTTTCAGGTCTCCGAGATTACTACAGGGTCTGCAACATGACATAACGACTGCCTCCTACATATGTATCTTATAGGATACCGCCGGGACCCACAGATTTACGTGTCTTCCGAAACACGGTAGCGTCCAGGCGAAAATCTTTGCCACACTGAGATTTGAACCCAGGACCTCCGGCTTACAAGCCGGACCAATGACCACTGGGCCACGGACGCTACAACAACGAAACAAAAAACAACGGACGGTTAAAGAAACAACGGTTGATTCTGCTTACTGGTAACCGTAGATATTTCGTTTTAAATCTAAATATAATTGCAATAATCATTTAGCTCATCTTTGGAATAAAATTTAGATATTACACATTCAGCATTAAATTTTTGAGATTGGAGACTGTTGCTCTAGTTTCGAAGAACATTCTCCCATTATAAGTAAGTACAAGGTGCAAATTAAAAACGTCAATATTACGCGTAATATAATTAATTAGTAAATGTATAATTGTGACAAGGTGCATGGAAACTAAAGAACATTAATTAGCCTTTAAAATTAATGAAACTCTGTACTAATTTAGTATTAAATTGACGTGAATCTTGTGTCTATAAAACGTAATTGTATACAACGCCATTAAGAAGTAATAAGTACGTCAAAAGGTCTATGGTACGATCTGGGTACTATTTCGCACTGTTTTCTATACAGGGTTACTGGTATAGTTTTTTTAAAAAAATATTTTTAATTTATTTTTTCTAGTCTATACTGTCCTACTGCTGGATTATGACTTCCTCCATATCGCGCATCTTAGTAGAAGTAATTATAGAACTATTAATCTTACCTCAACATTCCCATTTATATGAAACGAATATAGATGTTACAATGGGTTGTGAGCTCTTTTCCTTTCACGTTTAAACGGCTGCATATTCCACATTTTGCAGGTGTACGGCAAGAAGGAGAAAGTGAATCGAGAATACCAGGCATCAATGATGATCAGTGATGATGATAGCTCAGACTTAGACCATAAAATAATGAATAGGCACTCAGCGGATAAAACTAAAGAACAAAGCTAGTAGGTAAATAAATATTTAGTTACTCTTGTTATCTAGCCGACTTAACACAAGGCACTGAGTTGCTTAGTTTGAGGTTAGACGACGTTGTGTGTAACGTCCCGCAAAAATAATATTTTTCAATTGTCACCCTGTATAATTTTTATGCTCCTAGTTTCTCATTTCTCGCTTACAGCAAATTAGCATGTAGGTCTCCATGTGAGTCCGTCGGCGCCTATCAAAAGGATCAATAAAAACTGCACTTTACTAGTCGTAGGTTTCTTTCAGCGTAATACGGGTACCGGTTCGCTCGCTATAAATGGTACGATTTCGCTAAATGCAACACTGAGCATTCTTTTGCGAGAATTTATTTTTATTTCCGATCAATTAATGTTATTTTATTTATCTTTTTTTAGATAGCTATGCCGATACTGTGCTTAATTATTTTTTCTTAGCAGTATGTTCAGACTTGGATTTTTATGAGTATGTATAAAAATAAAATTAAAAAACTCATACCAGACCGACTAGACAAAAATGATATAGAAAGAAAGAATTAAAAAGACAGAGCGACTGCTGAGTATTTATTCTTACCGAGCAATAGCAATATGAGATAATAATATAAATTGATATAGAAGTCCTACAAAATATTTCCAACATTGCTTGTATGTTTTATTCCTTCACGTCAAAACTTCTGAAGAATTACTTTTCAGCTTTTTTCACCTTCGAAAAAGTAATGTACATTTTACATATCTGCTAGTCAAGCATTTCACAGCTTTAGGGCAATTATGGCCTGACAAAAATGTGCTTGTGAACGCGCATTCTACGCGTCAGGCGCACACTGTGAACCTAGCCTGAGTTTAATAAAATCTCAACAAAGGCCTTACAAAAGGACAACTAGTCATCCAGTCGTCGCGTCAGTGTACAGCTCACAATAGTAAAAAACCGGTCAAGTACGAGTAGGACTCGAGCACCGAGGGTTCCGTATAAACCTACGGGTTTCTACGGAACCCTAAGGAAAAGTGGGTATAATATTATATACTGTAGGTTTTGATTCCCTTGCGAGTTTGAAAATATGCGGCTAAAATGCTGTTTCTTTTGATTGCGTTGACATAGCAGATGTTTGAATTTTTACAGCTTAAAGTTATTATAAAGCTGAGTATTTGATATGAATTTCAATTTAATACCTGTACGCGTTCTTGAGGAAAGGGATAGTAAATACAAAATTATTAAAAAAAAAATTTTATATGATGTAACTAAAAATTTACAGTTTTCGCAATTATTCCTGTGCCTGTGATTTAAGACGTTGCTGCGAACCAAATTTCAAGATTCTGAGTTAACGGCAAGTACTCTGTAGGTTTTGATTCCCTTGAGAGTAGTCGCGAGTTAAAAAATACTGCTTAAATTGCTGTTTCTTTTGAATGCGTTAAGAAAGAGGTTTGATTTTATTACAATTTAAAGGTATTATAGACTTTAGCATTTGATATGAATTTCAGTTTAATACCTGCACGCGTTCATGAGAAATAAGGTAGTAAGTATGAAATTATGAAAAATATTTTTTTATATGATGTAACTAAAAATGTACAATTTTCGCAATTTTTCCTTTATCTGTGCTCTAAGGAATTGCTTTTTACCAATTTTCAAGATTCTACGTTCACGGCAAGTACCCTGTAGGTTTTGGTTTATTGAGAGTAGTTGCGTGTTTAAAATTTCGGCTAAAATTGCTGTTTCTTTTGAATGCGTTAACATGGAGGTTTGATTTTATTACAGTTTAAAGGTATTATAGAATTGAGTATTTGATATGAATTTCAATTTAATACGTTTACGCGTTCATGAGAAAAGGGGGTAGTATGTATAAAATTATTCAAAATATTTTTTTCATATGATGAAAATAAAAATTTATAGTTTTCGCAATTTTTCCTTTATTTGTGCTCTAAGGAATTGCTTCGTGCCAAATTTCAAGATTCTGAATTCACGGGAAGTGCCCCGTAGGTTTTGATTTATTTGATAATGTCGAAAATTTGCTGAAATTTGCGACATATTCGACTATATCTTTTAATTGCGTTGGCCTAGAAGTTTGAATTTTTCACAGCTCTAAGAGGCAATGGACCTTAGTATTTCCTATAAATTTCAGCTTGTTACCTCTACGCGTTCTTGAGAAAAAGGGTCATGACAGACAGACGGACGGACGGACGGACGGACGGACGGACGGACGGACGGACGGACGGACGGACGGACGGACGGACGGACAACAAAGTGATCCTATAAGGGTTCCGTTTTTTCCTTTTAAGGTACGGAACCCTAAGAATTAAATTACTTTACAGACTATTGTAAAATATGCAATAAACGCGCTCCGCAGGTAACTGACGCCATGATTAACTGTCCTACAACTGAGCAAAGACCTTCCTATACCCATCGATATGTCTCTTTTTAGCACCTTTGATTTATTTTGCCGTAAACACTTAGGTCAAAGATCACTTTTTAATTTCATGCATTTTTATGTACGTAGTTAGAGTAGATCTATTTAGATTTAAGTCATTTTGTAATCCGAATTCATAAAACAAAAACAGGACGTAACCAAATCATTATGTTGTAGTGCGTAAGCTACTACAATAAATATTATACGAATGGGAATCAGATAGGGTGTAGTGTAGGAACCTCAGGGGTTAGAGAGTTTATTTTTTTGGGTGCTCGATGTCTCTCTTTATTATAATAACTTGAGTTACTTCTACAGCGAGCGCTAACCGCGCACGTTATTACGAAGTTACTAAAGTAACTTTTCTTATTACAGCTACAGAAATAAATCTACAATATTTTATAAAAGACTAGTAATTGCAACCTGAAGTACATTTTAGTGTTGAGTGAAATAAAAATACCGAACGGGTAAGAAACGCGCGCGCGAGTGAATTCAACAAACGCTCCTTCTATAGGTTAATTATAATTTACCTAAGATTAAAAAAAATGAAAAGGAAAGATAGTGCAGACGTCTCGCAAATTGACCGCTCCTATTAGGTTCACTCACACAATTTTATTCGGCGCGAGTCGGCACGTTAACCGACACTTTCCGACCCTGCATACCCAATTTGATATAGCGCGTATTTAATTCGTTATAGCCTTTGACCACAATATCGCGTGGTGTTAAAGGTTTATGCGGCCGAAGATGGTAACAGACTCAACCTAGAAGGTGGGATAAATCCCTCAATGGCTTCTTCCCTTCTCTATTTTAAAGTGATTTACCACTGACCTTGCATTTCATCGCCAGCACAAGTTGATATCGATGTGCAGTCAAGGCATCCTTATAAGAGCCTTGGCTGAAGTAAGCAGCACCAAGGTTTCCATGGGCCCTGCACTCTCCGGCGGTGTCTCCGAGCGACTTGGCAACTGCTAGATCCTGTTGCATGTAGTTGATGGCTGCATCCAGTTGGTTGAGTGCCCAGTGGGCTGAGGATAGCGCGCTGAATACTGAGCCCCTGAGGACAAATAAAACCACTAATTAAAATTACTTTTTTAATGACGACTTCATTTTTTGCGTCCGACAACTGGGGTCGTTGGGTGGTGTAAGTCGGAAGCCGGTCCTGGGTGCAAATCTCGGTGTGGCAAAGATTTTCGCTTGTTTCGGTAGACACGTAAAGCAGTGGGTCCCGGTAAGATATATATAGAAGGCAGTCGTTAGGTAATGTTGCATGCCCTACAGTAATCTCAAAGACCTGAAACTGCAACATATAGGTTAGCCACACAACCTATAAATTGTGATTTGACTCTGACAGTGTAAGTAGGGTAACCTGTTCTGTTGGAGTAAAACCTCATTTTTATATTGCGTGGAGCACCGGCTATAGGCTAGGAATACTACTAAAAGTTATTTATTTATAACTCATAATCCTCATCAAAACCGAATATTTTAGTAGAGAATATAAAATTACATTCAGGCATTCTAGTATTCAATAGTTCACACAAACTCGCTGAACATCTTAGTCGAGCATGGGGTAGGCTGAAAATCAACGCCGCGCAAGACCTGCCTGCCCGGTATATGCTGAGCCTATTCTAGTTATCAGTGGATTGTCTGTGTTGTTTTTTTTTATTTAATGTAATTTTCCTTTTGTTCATAATGTTTAATTCTAACATGTCACTAAAATATGTACCTATCTTTTTACTAATAATAAATACTTTTTTATCTTTATCTTTAAACCTATTTGATAAATATTAAAGAATGCCTTTATATGCAGCTAGAAAAGGCAACAAATAGGCGATGGTTGAATACATTTTTGCAATTCAAAAATTCCTCATTGATATTTACCGGTACCGGTTGGATTCTAGTGACAACCGGAAAGGCATTGCACAGAAACTTACGTAAATTCAAAACGAGTCATATAATTTACATTAAACATGGGTTCAATGATGGGACTTGAGCTTTGCTGTATCGCGTCATACTAATTATAATATTCATTTATATCAGGCAATACTACACTGACAACAAAATCAATGTACAAAGAGATGTATCCATGTTAGGCTTACAAAATGAAGTATATTTTAATTTGCCACAATGAACTACCCTTGGTTCGTGACATTTCTAGTAGCAATCAAACTTTATATTATCATCGACTCGTTTAATATGCAACAATGATAATGTATCCCACTACTTTTCCTTTGGTGATACATAATAATAGCATTTAACATGAATCGAATATAGTATAAGATTTGGTGGATACTGAAAATGTCACGAAGTAAGGGTAAATAATTTTTGCATACTAAAAGTTCCTTCATTTTGTAAGACTAACATGGATACATCTCTTTGTAGTTGACTGTACCAGAGGCCCATATCATATATAAAAATACCTTAAAAACATTCATAACAATAATTAAAACTAGGTCACATGTAGTGTCAGCGACGTGTTGCGCGCAGAGTCAGCAGGAAGTCGACCTCGGAATTTGCAACTATTGTGAGCTTTTAACCAAATCGTATTTTTGTTTTTTTTTTCAAGTAGGGATTTATCCCGCTTTCTACGTTTAGTGTGCTACCATCCACAGCGGCTTTGTAGCTTAATATCTCGTAATCTTGGTCAATGGCTAACCTATAAAGAATTTTTAAAAAATCTAAATATCTGCGCTTAAACTTTTTTATGTATTCCTGTTGTCCCCGTGGTGATGATAAGGATGATTCTTCTCATTAAATGAGGACAGAAAAATAAAGGTGACGAAGCTCAATAAAAAAAAAATATGTCCCCATTATCCTATTTAAACAATTAAAGTTTCTCAAGAGAGACAAAGCCCTTTATCTTGGTTAAAAAAATAATTAAAGTTAATCTCTGTTGTCCCCATTGCATTGGTGGAAAAATAGTGGTCGTACAGTTGCACGCACATACTTATGTAGATCTGTTTATTAATTGTTTAAGTTATTAGAGTTATATTCACAGGAGTTTTCACTACCAGAAAACTTACACCCAGCCCCATCTTTGCTATTTTTATGTTGTGACTTGTGACTTGTGACCATACGAATAGTAAAGCTGATGGGAATTCTTTACAAAACCTCTTCACTGGTTCTGTTTCCAAAGGAAGTAATTTCAATATTAATGTTTTTTTAAATTTTTATATCCACTAAATGTTTTGGTTTATCACAAAGTATATAAACCACGATATATATATATAAATATCTAATATGTGCATAAATTTATACTCTAGAGGTAAAATGTAATTAATTTTGTTATCTTATCTCTATAGATCTAAGGTTTTATGTATTAAAAAATCCATCGTTATATGCGTTTTATCTTCAAACACACCGGTGCTAGGCCGCTGTGCCAATATGGCTCGACGCCTTTTATAGTCCGATATCCCAAGGCTACCAGACAGTCTTTTCAACGTTTTACTAAAAGATACCTAATATCTGGAACACAAGCTCTAAAATGTGAATGTATCTGAAAAAATAGGATTCAAAGATTCAATATAATACATATCTTTTATTTTTACTTAGTATGTAGGTGCAACACATATTTTTTAAAATTAATATTATACAGAAGGCACGTCAGTCTTCCAAAACACGGTAGCTTCTAAGCGAAAATTTTGCCACGCTCTCCCAGAGTCTCCGGACAACAAGTCGACGACCACTGGGCCTTGCTTGCCGTTGGCTACATAGAGGTACATAACTTATCCCGCACGTTTTTTTACTCGACGAACCATCTAAGTTCGAGCAAGAGGGCAACCTGAAAACCAGCAACTACGCTAACTCTGCGTTGACGTAATTACACGCTGAGGCTGTCGCTATTGCCAATATCCCTGTGTATTACTGTAAATTGTTTTTGAAATGTTTGTTTTTTATTATTATTACTATTCTATTTCTCAAAAATTTTAACGTCTCTTGAACTGTTGTGTTTTATTGTAATGATTGGAAATATTTTTTTTCTTTCTTTTGATATCAATTCTAAAAGTATCTATATGAGGGCAGACGACTCTGGGATCTTATTCTAAGGCTCCTTCACATCGCGAGAAATACCTGCGACCTATTTATGGTTAATAGATCCCTAAACAATTTTAACTGCTGCTGCACGGAGATAAGTACGCAATGAACATTGCCCTAGTGTCGGTCTTAATTTACAATAAATCACGATAGATGCCGAGTGAATTAATTTGTTTTAAAACTAATTCACTATTTATTTACTTCTCACACAACTATAAAAAGACTAGCAACTATAACTGGCGGTTTGGGTAGATAGATAACTCTTTATTATAAGAATATTAGTTGTGGTTAATAACTTGATCCATCGCTTACACTGTCACAGTCAAATCACAATAATTATTTTTATAGGCAGGTGGGACCAAAACATTATATGTTGCAGTTTAGGTCCCTTAGCGACTACGTTCTTACGACCCTTTGAAATACTGGACCACGGTGAGTTACTCATGATCACGCCACAGCTTCCAGTGCAAGTCTCTTACAGTACTTTCCGCTATAACAATACCGTCTGAGCATCGCGCTGGTGGTCTGCCTCGAGGTCTTTGTCATTGCCTTGGGTATCATGTACCTACTCTCTCTGAAGTCGCTCCCTCATGACTGAGGATCATGGTCATATAGCCGAGGGTGCTGGTGTAGTGGCGACTTACGGTCTGGCGCCATCGGTGCCTATCCATTGCTTCTCTGACGACCGAGCAAAACTTAGTTGAGGATGGAACTTTCACTTGATCGCTCCATCTGGTGGGAGACCGTCCACGGGCTCGCTTGCCATCCGTATTCCCCATTACGATCAGCTTTTCAAGGCTTTCATCCCCCTTCCTGATAATGTGGCCGAAATAAGTAAGAATTCTCTGCTAGCAGATGGTAGAGAGGCGGTTTCGGACTTGAAGCTGGGACAGAATTGGTGCATTACCATGTTACCTAGGCACACAGAAATGTAATGACATTGTGGCATCTATCTTTGTATATATCTGTGGCCCTTATCTTGTTAATCGGTTAAGGCGGCCGGACGTTAATTCGAATGGATTTATCTTTGAGTGCGGATGGGGACCCTAAATCGTGAGTGTTTTATTGACGAGTGCTCAGGCTTTATCTGCACTTGCTTGGTTTAATAACATTCACAACTTCTCAAATTACTCTTTATACGAATATACCAGTAATTTTATTTTTAAATTGATTGCTATGGGACCAATTTGAATGTTATCAATTAAAATACTCGTATTATAATGAAGATAATCATAACATAATATTAAAACTTCTCAAAAATATCGCCTTGCTTTCTACTGTGTCAAAATGCAATCTAAGTACTAGATAGTTCAAAAACTTCACGGTTCTGTGTCTTAATAAATAAGAATTATCTTATTTTGACGTTTTATAGAAAAAAAAATCACTCAGACACAACTGCGCTTCGGAAGGCATAAAACTGTGGCTCCCGACTTCCGACTGTTTACCATAAGATATTATGTCGGAAGCAGTCGTTAGGTCATGTTGCAATCCTTAAAGTAATCTTGGCTACCTGAAAAGTGCGACATATAGGTCAGCCACATAACCTATGAGAGCTACATTATTTTATTTTTATTACTTATTTATTCTTATTTGTATACCTACATGAACCTATTTTATTGACATTTTTAAATTTATTTTCTACACTAATTGTATTACTGGCATGTTAAAATAATGAGTTAAATAATGTACTAATATTTATTGTTAAATGATGTATTGTGTAATGTGGGTTATTAGTTACCTGAATAAAGAAATTTAAATTAAATTAAGCGTTTTTGATTCATAATATGGTGAGTCTAGTTGTATATCCTCGATGGGTCCACCATAAAAAAATAGAAAGCAGTCGATAAATCAACATGCACCGTCCCTTCGTAGCGGGCTCTAGATCAGCGGCCGGTTCTTAAATATCTCGTGTGAAACCGATTAAAATAATCCCAGATATCTCTGATTAATATTTTACTAGTTGCGCCCGTGACTTCGTCTGTGAACAGACTTTATTTTATATTAGTCTGAGACTTAGTATGTATTTGAGTAAGGGACCATAACACAAAAGATCTTACTATTTTTCAATCAACATTTGTAAATAAGTCTTCGTCAAAGATCTAGCCAATTTTACGTAAAGATTGAAATTGTTTAAAACGTTACCTTGAAATTTGATAACGCAGCGAGAATTGTATATTAGTGAGAACTTGTACGTTACAAACGTGAAATTTGGAAGTGGTAAATATGGAAAATATAGTGATAAAGAATGATCGAAATTTTCACTAACGTTTTGACGTCTAATTTTTTTAATCATGATAATATTATAATTTACTAGTTAAAGTAGCTTCCAATCCGCGAAAGTCTCACTTTATTTTAACAAAAAAAAAACATAAAAAATATATAATTCAAAAGTTAACAGACAGACAGAATAACTTCCCAATATTAGTATTAGTGGGAAGGAGTAATGTATCGGGGATCACGGAGCGATGTAATTTGACAACGGTTTCACACATCGAGTGTCATCGTCCCGGCGTCCTATTCTGGACTGATTTTAACGATAAGGGGTAGTCATTTTAATAGTTTTGTAATTAATAATATTATTAACAATATAATGTAATATTTTATTCTCATGTTATTTTTAACCGAAAGAGTAGGATATAAATAAAATACCTTACATAAAATACCTTATTATAATTAATAGGCGGGTAGTATATAACACTTTCACATGTCTTTTATTACAAGCTTTTATTTACTTCACAACAAGGAACCTTTATATAGGTAGTTTCACTTTGTTTTGTTTTAACATTAACACATACGGCGTATATATTTCAAAATCAAAATTAGTCGTGCGTTTTTCAAGTTATGAATTCTGCATAATATCAAATTGGCAAATTGAAAGCGATCTTGAATTCGGTTGAATTTATTTTACTTATAAAAATAAAAAAACCTTTATTTCCTGCTTTTACAAAATAAAATAACAAAGAAAGTAACTATATAGTCCAGTAAAAGAAGAAATCTGGATCGAAAAGTCGAAAGCAGAAAAACTAACTTCGTAACTTTGTTTGGACTTGTTAGGAGATAAACATACTAAAAGTCCCCACCCCTCCGAGGTGAGCCCGAGGGGGGGAGGCCGAAGAAGGTCCCATTTTTAGGTTTTTTGCTTATATGTCAAAAACTGTGCGTTGTACGATATTTTGTTGTACTACATTATTAAACCTCATAAAATTTTCTACAACTTTGGCCTTGACACTTTTTATCTATCTCCAATCGTTGTCCAGCTATGAGCTTCCAAACATGGTCTATTTTGAAGACGCTTAAATTAGTTTTTCAGACAAAGTCGGTAAAAAAATCTTACAAATAAAATTTGACCAACTTCTGGTTGTCGTATCATAATGAAACTTTGCAAATGTCTAGAAATCTGATGACAGTTTAATAATCTGGTACCACTGAGCTGATACGATGATGGAGCCAGGAGGTGTCAACTGAAACTCTTCAATAGCTATTAGGGAAACCGGCGAGTTTAGGCTAATTACATTCGGATTGATGAGACGTAGGCACCTCCTGGTCCATTATCAGACCCTTGACAGCAAGTGTTATGAAAAAGTCTCATCGATTCGTATATAATGTGCCCAAACTCGAGGGGTTTACTAATGGCCATTGAAGAGTTTCATTAGACACCTCCTGACGCCATCATCAGATCAGCTCAGTAGTATCAGATTATTAAACTGTCATCAGATTTCTAGACATTTGCAAAGTTTCATTATGATACGACAACCAGAAGTTGGTCAAATTTTATTTGTAAGATTTTTTTACCGACTTTGTATGGAAAACTAATTTAAGCGTCTTCAAAATAGACCATGTTTGGAAGCTCATAGCTGGACAACGATTGGAGATAGATAAAAAGTGTCAAGGCCGAAGTTGTAGAAAATTTTATGAGGTTTAATAATGTAGTACAACAAAATATCGTACAACGCACAGTTTTTGACATATGAGCAAAAAACCTGAAAATGGGACTTTCTTCGGCCTCCCCTCTCTCGGGCTCACCTCGGAGGGGTGGGGACTTTTAGTATGTTTATCTCCTAACTAGTCCAAACAAAGTTACTAAGTTAGTTTTTCTGCTTTCGACTTTTCGATCCACATACCCTTTTTTGGCACTCATTGACTGGGCTAATAGCAACTCCCTGTAACTCCTTTATGAAGTCCGCAAAAACGTGGTCCCAAACTCACACCACTAAATTATAATACTCACACGACACACGGACATACATAAGCAATAAACATGCTAAATTTATTTTCTGTACATGAACTCGCTCATTCATTCATTTGGGGTGTCATTTTACTTAGTCGGATAGTGTTGAGTGAAACAGAAATATTCGATCAACATGTGCAAACGGGATGGACAAAACAAAGGAGTACAAATTTATTAAGAAAAAACTAAAATAAAAATGGCAACATTCTATCTATTTCTTTCAAAATGATTCTGTCAAATTTGACAAAAAAATTGTAAACAATAACAATGTTGTTCGTATTTTTAATTATTAATAAGTTATTTGAAGATTTTTCACAATAATGTTGGTGAAATGTGTAAAATAATCCGTGGCGGTGCTTGCCAAATGAATTACAAAATGTACGAGTATATATACGGCGTATACAGCAGTTGCAAATAGAAAAGTGGTTGCTGCTTTGACTAAGTGTTTCTAAGAGAACATCGTATATATCAGGTACGTTTATGTTAGATTACACAACAGTACATCATCAAGCTCATTGAATCTCATCATTGAAAACGTACTATTATCGTTATTTTGTCCATAAATAACTATTTTGTGTTATCCATTTGTTTACAACTAAAATCATAAAATATATTATAGTATGACTGACAATTTTTGATACTTTTCATGTTGTCCAAGTTTAATGATGAAAAATTGTGTTTTAGGATTCCGTACCCATAGGGGGAAAACGAGACCATATAACTATGACTTTGCTGTCCGTTCGTCTGTCTGTCTGTCATCTCACGAACCGTGATAGTTAGAAGGTTGAAATTTTCACGGATGTATTTTTGTTGCAATACTAAAAATAAAATAAAATAAAAAAGGGGCTCTTAAACAACAAAGTGCTTTTTCCGTTTTTTTTTTTGTATATATGAGATGTTTCAAGAAAGAGTTCAATTCAAAAGAGTCCGACTTGGACCTGGCATTTTTATTTTGTTTTAATGTATTAGATGTCCTTACGTACAAGTACAAATACAATTGTTTTATTTGGAAATTTCTTTTAACATTATATTCATGGCACCTATTTTACTGTTACCATACTGATACGCCTTTTTTACTTTTAAAAGATGATATTAATCTTATTTATTTTGTATTTTCTAGGCAAATCGGAATCATCAGTCAGAAAATTTGTTTTGGAAAGTATTAAAAATAAAGGAAAATGCCCGCCTACGTGACATCGAAAAGACCACCCCACCGCAAAAAATAAAGAATTGGATTACCTTAAATTAACCATTTATCATTTTATTTTATGTATTTTTGGTATTATATTTGTGTCATTTAATACATCGTCTTTTATTATCATTTTATTAAAAGTATCATTATGAGACGCATGTCTGTTTTATGTGAAGCATGTGTGTTACTTTTCACGCCAGAGCTACTTAACTGATTAAGCAGAGGTCAGTGACCAAGTACCGTAGCGAATTAAAAAAAAAAATTAAAGTATCAAAATTGTTTATAGTTAAATTTGGTATTGCCATACGGGTAACTCAAGTATATTCTTTTATGTCAGACAAGAGTAACCTGGGTATGCTTGAAATAAAGCGAATATCTCATCAACCATGCGTGATGTCATGAGGAGTACAACAATAGAACGAAGAATTCGACAAGGTAATGGCAAATTTGCCAAATTTGGTACAGAGGTAGTTAGAATCCCCAAAAAAGATATGGAATAAGTTTTATTAGTTTATACGACAAATGTCAAAAATCCAAAATGTCCAACTAGTATTAATGTCCAATACTAATTTGGTTAAACACTTATTTGGTCCAATAAGGTTTACGTTCAACTAGGAAAAATGTCCAACACGAATAATGTCCAACATGAATTTGGTCCAAAATAAAATATGTCCAATTAAGAATAATGTCCAACACGAATTGGTTTATTTTTGATGGTGTCATGGAAGAAATGAAAGGTCTTGGGGAGATGACCTTTCAGATGACAGTTTTCAAACTTGAAATGACAAAATCTGGAAGATCTTCAAAGTTTTTTAATTTCTTCTATGACAGCGTCTGCTTAGGACGAGTATTTTTCGAGATATTGACGTTTCAAGTTTGACAGCTGTCATCTGAAATGACAATATCTCCAAGACCTTTAATTTCTTCTATGACAGCATTTTTTTTATGTGATGAAGTAGAAGACGAGCAAGACGCTCTCCTGATGTTAAAAGATAACGACTGCCCATAATCAGTACAGTGTTACCTAGGATTTCACAATTATGTGAAACTCTAGGAGCACTGCACCAACGCTTCTTACTCAAGAGTCATGAGATGTTAAGACTCTTTAGCCCAGTAATTTCACTAGCTACAGTGCCCTTCTACCGGAGCACAGTGATGTTTGCACATCACTGCTCAGGCGGTAGAATAACTGGCACTGTTGGGGTACCCACCTAGACGACCTCCTGCAAAGGAAGTCTACCCCCGGTAAAAAGGTTGCAGTCGCTGCGACTGCACGTGCCGATCCGCGCCCCGCCGCCCCGCCCTCCGCTCCGATGACGTCAAGTATGGATGCGTCGACGCCGCAAGCATACGCGGCCGCTGCCGCGGCTCCAGCTGTCCGGCCCACCACTGGCCGTACTTCCGTCACTGCTCCCGTTGGCTCGTCTCCTCTCCCGTCTAAGAAGGAGAGAAAGCAGACCCGAAGACAAGCTGACGCCGCACCGAGTTCTAGTAAGGATGAAGAGGGTTTCACCGTGGTGCAGAGGAGAAAGCAGAAACCCACTCGTCGGAACCTGTGTGGCTCGGCGCCGCATGGATGTAACGATTCGCTGCGTCCAGAGGTGCCTGTGACGCTGCTCTACGTGTCCCGTTTGATGTGGTCTACGAAAGCCGTGGACGTCGTAGACTACGTCCGGAAGAAGTCCGCTTTCACCTTGAGGGTCGAACGGCTGGAGTCTCGCCACAAAACGAATTTTAACTCCTTCGTGGTGCGAGTGCCGACCAGCCGTCTGCCGACCTTCATGAAGGAAGACTTCTGGCCGCAGGGAGTCGTATTTCGGAAATTCCGAGGGCGACTTCCTGCTGACTCTGCGCGCAACACGTCGCCGGCTCTACGTGTCACCTAGTTTTTAAGTTTATAAAATTTTTATGTATGTTAGTCTGTAAGGTATATATAATATGGGCCTCTGGTACACTGCGTCTGTGGCAGTGTACTATTGCCTGAAATAAATGAATTTATTATTATTATGTAGCTCTTAAACACGGGCTAAACCCGGGCCTTTTTATAGGCTTACACGGAGACAAAAAAGTCCAACGCGCAGAGGCCCTTTTGAGCTTTTAATATAAATGTAATGGGTGACACTTATTGGAGTCTGTCTGTGAGTCCATCCATAGAAAATGGGCTCAAAGACAGTCTCCGCCAAGTGACAGGACTATTGCTGATTAATGGAAACTAATTGAACTAGGCTATGGATGTGCATTCTAAATGGATGGTTCATGAGACTATTGCTAGGACTACGGCACCTGCCACTTCCGTCCCATTAGGAAATATATAGGCAGGTGATGACTCGCCACTCACTAAACGGGCCCCCATAAAGGCCGGCATTACATAGCCGACGAGAAGGGCAACGTTGGTGCAAGTGGCTGGAGGGGGAGAGGTGTCCCTGGACTTTAAACACGTAGGCCAACTCGCCACTTATGCTTCACATCCTCCCTCCGAGCGAAAAGCTCTCGCGACTCCACTCTGGCCGACCAATGAAGGCAAGCACAGAGGTGGGGGACTGTTCCTCGTCAGTGTTCACTCCGACCGGCCGGTGAAGGCAAGCCGGAGATGAGGAACAGAATCCTCCCCCGGGAGCACTCGGGTCCGTGGGGTCGCTACTCCCCAACAGCTCGCCATAAGCTGCCCTGCGGTGGCTCGGGTCCGTGGGGTCGCTACTCCCCAACAGCTCGCCATAAGCTGCCCTGCGGTGTTATTATTATTATTATTATAAAAGCCAGCATATTGATGTTTCAAGTTTGACAGCCGTCATCTGAAATGACAATCTCTCAAAGACCTTTAATTTCTTCTATGACAGCATCAGCCTAAGACGAATATTTTCCGAGATATTGACGTTTCACGTTTGAAAGCTGTCATCTGAAATGAAGCTCTCTCCAAGACCTTTAATTTCTTCTATGACAGCATCAGCCTAAGACGAGTATTTTCCGAGATATTGACATTTCAAGTTTGACAGCTGTCATTGCATTGGAAATAAAGATTGTTCACTAGGTACGTGACACTTTTAATAATCCCGTAGGGATTAGCTATTGATAGAACCACGGATAAAATAAAACTTTATTGGACATTTTTACGAATGGACGTTTTAGAATGGACAATTTTCAAATTTGACCTTTTTACGATTTGACATTTTTATAAGTGAACTATTTTCCGAATTGGCATTTTTATGATTGAATGTCTATAATATTTGTCATATTCCATAATTGGACATTAGTCGTATAAACCTGGGCTTTCGATCGGTGTCGGCTCGTACGGTGATAAAAGCGCGATGCCAGAATCAGGTCGAATCAGGCCGAGCCGGGGGGGCCGGGTCAGGTGAATTCTTCACTTTAGAGGTTTTTTCTTTCTTTCTTCAGACTTTTATTAAAAGTCATTATTGATTTAATTCAAAAACAAATGCAACAATATTTATTGTACAAAAATAAAATCTTTGTAGCGAGGGTAAAACCGTGGGTTTAGCTAGTATACAAAATAAATATAACGTTACCTAATCAAATGCGAATGCAATAAACGACCAAAATAACATTGTTACAGCCATGCCTAGTTTACCCTATATTTTTATGTATTTAATGTCAACTAAAAACGAAATTATATATTTTGGTTTAAAATAATATTTGTTAGCTGTGATAAGTTTTTCCTGCTTTTTACTGCCTTCTTTCCATTTTTACACCAATTTACCACACAAAAGGTCATTTTTGTCCGTTAACTATATTATTTTGGATATTTTTAAAAATCAAACGATGCGTGCATCTGTCGCTGAGCGCGTTGTGTGACTGAGCGGCGGGTGAGTTGTACTTTTTACGCCCCGCCCATATAGTTGTACTTTGCATTGAATCACTTTTTGAGCTGTGTTCGACTTCTATTATTTCCCTAATTCGTTGGCTAATAGTATAAAATCTATGTATAAGTAATGTTAATTTGTTAGTACCTGTTGTTGAGTATATAATCTTATGATTATTTTTATAGTATTCTTAGTATTTTTCTTATTTATATGTTAGTATTCTGTTAGTATTAAATAGTGTTTAGTTGTTAGAATGTTCTTCTGCAAGAACCCCTATTTGGGTGAAGGCCTCCTCCAAAGATGTCCAGCCCTGTCTTGGGCTAGTTGGCTCCAATTTGCACCTGCGATTTTTTTAATATCGTCGTCCCAGCGTGTCTGCGGTCTTCCTCTATTCCTTTTACCATGAGGTCCTCTCCATTTCGTTGTTATGAGTTATTTTACTTATTTTTTAGTAAATTTATTTACGTGAGTTTTGACCCAATGCTGGCCACAAGTTTTATTATTCTCAAAGTTTAGTATATATATTATAATTTAAATTTTATGAACTGATTAATTAGAGCCATATTTTTGATTTCAAACATCTGTCGTTAATGTCTCCATTTTGGTACATCCTGTTAGGACCCATTAAATTTTAAGTTTTTTTATAAAGTGTACCTCAGAGGAAATAAATGCTAATTTCTTTTCTTATATTCATTCTATGTTTTCGTCAGTGTAACTTAATCAACATACTAATATTGCAAAGGTGAAAGTTAGTATGAAGGAATTGGGAATTTAAGTGCTCTTTCTATGTTTGTTGCTCTTTAACGCAATAACACTGACCCGATTGCGATGAAACTTGGGTTAACTTTTTATGTCAATTTTCCTACTGGATTGGGGCTTACGCGGGTAAAAGTGCGGGACCCCATATATAGACACTATAATTTCAAAGTTTAATTTAAATAGCTTATGTAAAGACGTGACAAGAAATATCTTAAAATCGTAACGAGTAACGTTTTAAAACTACATATTTTAAAGAACTTTATTTTATTTAGAGTAGTACATTATAAAGTACTGTTTCTAAGCGATCACTTTCCCATAGGCTTAAAAATCTCACCCCGAGGATCATTAAAGAAACTCGCATCTGTCAGCGAGATCGACTCGATAAAGTTCCTATGGAACCACCGACAATACATAAATAGACTAACAGAGCTAGCATGGTATGCGAGAGTGGCTAGTGACAACTGTTAACCAATATATTGTGTTTTTAACCCGGGGATACAATGTATAAAATATAGGAACATAAAATATAATGTTTAAAAGTATCCTCCCTCCCTCGCGTCGTATTCCTTAATTCTGAGGGTTGTGACCTCCTCTTACTATCTAAAGTATATTGCAAGTATTTACATTATATTATATTACATATTTTATTTTTATCAAATATGACGACCGAACCGACCGATTTGACGACCTCTGTGGCGCGGTGGGCTAATACCCGCCTGCAACGCAGAAGGTTGCGGGTTCGATTCCCGCATGGGACAAATGTTTGTGTGATCCACAGGTATTTGTTTCTGGTCTGGGTGGTTTTCAATGTCTATTATAAGTATGTATTTACAAAAAAAAAAGTATATAAGTATTATATCCGTTATCCTAACCACCATAATACAAGCATCAAGTTGCT
This sequence comes from Hemithea aestivaria, assembly GCA_947507615.1. Lineage (NCBI taxonomy): Eukaryota > Metazoa > Arthropoda > Insecta > Lepidoptera > Geometridae > Hemithea > Hemithea aestivaria. The sequence continues at coordinate 6,100,457 of OX382343.1, forward strand.
TAGTTTGGGGTTAGGTGGCGCTGTGTGAAACGTCCTGAAATATTTATTTATTTTTATTTATTTAAGGTACATTAAATATATATTACAAAACCTCATTAATATAATATGACTAAGGAAAAACACAGTCGTTCTTTATTCAAAACACAAGTTCCCATGAGCGCTATTAGACCAACAAATTACAAATCAATAACCGACACGTCATCCAATAGGATGCATCAAACCCTATTTATATTATCATCTGTTTTTTATCATTAGTGAACAGAATAGGGCCGTATCGAGTGATCGATCCATCAAGGGAGCGATAAGATCGCTCGAGGTGTGGGTTTCGACCCGACACTTTGGAGACCAAAGTGACACTTTCGGCTTTCGAATTGAGAGTCAGTTAACGCCTCCGAAGCGTATAGCGACAGCTGATTTAATCAGATCGTGCGTAAATAGGCTTAATTGATGTAGGCGAGTGTTTAGCTATCATTATGGGAACTGGTTCACGGTTAAGCTTACACTTCAGTAAACCTTCTAATAAAAATTTCCTCCACCTCGTCGGCTGGGTTTGGATAGTTCGGATATGCCGAGGAGGGCTGGGTTTGGATAGTTCGGATATGCCGGGGAGGACTGGGTTTGGATAGTTCGGATATGCCGAGGAGGGCTGGGTTTGGATAGTTCGGATATGCCGGGGAGGGTCCTACATGATCGAAATAAACAGTGTTTGTTATAAAACTCCTCTGAAACGTATAGGACTGATTTGTTTTGTAAATTGTGTGTTTTTAACCCCCGACGCAAAAACGACGGGGTGTTATAAGTTTGACGTCTGTCTGTCTGTCTGTCTGTGTGTGAGTGTGTGTGTGTGTGTGTGTGTGTGTGTGTGTGTGTGTGTGCGTGCGTGCGTGCGTGCGTGCGTGCGTGCGTGCGTGCGTGCGTGCGTGCGTGCGTGCGTGCGTGCGTGCGTGCGTGCGTGCGTGCGTGCGTGCGTGCGTGCGTGCGTGCGTGCGTGCGTGCGTGCGTGCGTGCGTGCGTGCGTGCGTGCGTGCGTGCGTGCGTGCGTGCGTGCGTGCGTGCGTGCGTGCGTGCGTGCGTGCGTGCGTGCGTGCGTGCGTGCGTGCGTGCGTGCGTGCGTGCGTGCGTGCGTGCGTGCGTGCGTGCGTGCGTGCGTGCGTGCGTGCGTGCGTGCGTGCGTGCGTGCGTGCGTGCGTGTGTGTGTGTGTGTGTGTGTGTGTGTGTGTGTGTCTGTGTGTGTGTGTGTGTGTGTGTGTGTGTGTGTGTGTCTGTCTGTGGCATCGTAGCTCCCAAACGGATGAACGGATTTTGGTTTAGTTTTTTTTGTTTGAAAGTAGAGTTAGTCGAGAGTGTTCTTAGCCATGTTTGGTGGAAATCGGTCCAAGATGGCCGCCGCTACAAAATGGCGGATTACTTTTTTCTTCCACGACCCCCTCAATATGGGTATCAAATGAAAGAACTTTACGAGTAAAATACAGCCCACTATATAAAATTTAAAATCCAAGATGGCCGCCATCAAAAAAATGATGAATTACGTATTGCGTTGGGGGTTTTTTAAATTTTTAATTTAATTCACTTGTTAATAAGTCTGGAGCGAGGTAGTAGTCAATGTTTTACGCCTTTTACATATCATACTGGTTATTATCCTGGAAACTAAAACTAGAAAAAAATATGAATACCAGTGGGAAGGTCAGTAGAGGTAGATGAAATAGCCGTTTTTATACTCTTAGCCCTGGGAGTAAAGAATGGCCCATCGCCAAATTTGTATTATGTTGCTAAACGTAATATACCTATTTGTCATAAAACATTTTTCAAAAAGTCGTTTTGTTGGAGGGTAAACCCCAATAATATAATAAATAACTAGCTTAAGCTCGCAGCTTTGCCCGCGTGTAGAAATCCTTTCTTAGCGGAGGTCTACGTAATTAAATCTACCCATGTTCTAAATTTCTACCCGATCCGATCAGCAGTTTGGGATGTGCGTTGATAGATTAGTCAGTCAGTCAGTCAATCAGTCACTTTTTCCTTTTATATCTAAAATATAAACTACGGTTCTATTCATCGGGTGAAGCAGCTGTATTCGACTAGTTATAAAGTTTTTGATATGTTAAGAAATACCACAAGTATTGATTAGTTCGCGGGCTTGTGCCAACGAGGAGTACATTAGCGAGGTGTAGGCTCCAAACTTAAACTATTGTAAAAAGGCAGACACCGTGGTCTGGACGTAAAATTGGAATTACGACCACGACTACGAAATCCTTTACTAACATGGGAGACTGTGGTGAAACATAAAACCAGCAATAATAAAAAAATTACCTTTAAAGAATAGGTTTTCCAGATTAGTATGAAGTTTTTTGTTCTAATTTATTGCTCGAAATACGTGTTCGTTACATAAGATGTTACAATACATAGGTACCAGTAGCAGTCCATTTTGCCATTAACTTAATGATTTTAAAAATGTGTTTATCATGTTCTAACACTTTGGGTTTCATATCCATTTAGAAAATTATTTTTCATCCCACTATCTCGGAAAGTGTATTTTTACTCATCGATATCTGACTGGAAAAGTCCATTTTATCCTCTAGAGAAATTCAAATTTACTTTACCCTCTAGAGACAAAAACATAATTAAACCTATTTACTTCCACCTCTCTGGTACCGAAATAAGCGTACAACTTTTTTTAATTTGTTAAAAGTAAGAATCTCTTTAGTAAACTTTTTTTTTTTTTTAATTTGCTTTGGGCGCACCATCAGCCTTACCAGTAAGTTACTTTTGTAACATATTACGTTTCTTTTGAACTATATTTACGTTAGTTGTTTAGATATAAGTTACATTTCGAGGCAATAATGTTTTTTTAATGAATTATATAGTACTGTAATAGTAAATAATAGTTGAGTTAATTTAGCAGAGTTAATAGAATAAGCCAATTTTTTATAACTTTATTTAGTTAGTAGCAAGATTTTTTCTAAGTATTACTTTTTAGTAACTTTTTTATTAACGATTTCTCACTGTAATAAACTGAAAATGAGGAAATAATCACTAAAACGAATAGGTAGAGTGCTTTCACGAAAGGAGACCTTTTTGCGGGACGCCACTATCGCACATTTTAAAAGTTTAAATACCTTTAACTTTTTAACGCCTCATAATTTCTCATATTTAATTTCTAAATCAAAAAGGTATTTATTTTATGTAACAAATAAAAATGATTTAAAATATGAAGTCCAATAATAATAGAATAAAAAATTAGTTCCGCTAAATTCCGTGGGACCTCTTTCGTGAAAAGGACTCTAAGTAAGCGTACCTACGTAAATTAAAATTGAATACTGGTTATTTTTGAAGATAGTACACTGGCAACACTGTGCGCATTCATGGTGAGAATAATTAAAAAAAAACTTTTAGCATTGAGTTATTTCCTCGCTGAGGGGGGATGAAAAATTATGTGTCACACTCGAGTGCAAAGATTTTTGACCTTGTGTTCTTTTTATTCCCTCGCTAACGCTCAGGATTCTAATTATTAAATCACTCGCTACGCTCGTGATTTAATTTTAGAATCCTTCGCTTGCTCGGTCATACAAACTGAGCACGCGGTAAAAAAGCAACTCTGCACTCTTGTATAACAAATAACTATTTTCTGCACTTGTAAATATCAAAAATATACCTGCGGTGTTTGTGACACTGAAACACGTGACATGGAAAATCGGCTAGAGTTTAGAAAATTAGAGTTTTAAAATTTGTTTTCATTTTGGTTCAAATTGTATCGTATCTGCCTCGGTTACAATAGTCTCTATGGGAGATACCTCGCGAGATCGTTTACTCCAAGTATGGGGTCATTAACGGTGGATAATGGGTCCATAAACACTCTCGTCCCGCTCTAGCCGATAGATATCATTGGATGCTGTGATGCTGGAAATGCCTAATAAGTTAGAAGCAAATGTAAACTTTAGAGAACTGCATTTTTTTGTGAAAGGCCGTGAGTACTGGGCCGTTCCTACCGATGGTGATGGCAAAAATTGCAAAAAAAAAAAATCTCGTATGAAAGCAAAGAGTAAAGTACGTATGAAGGCAACTTCCGTGTCTAGCGACTAAGACTCTGGCGATTCCCAGTCTTCCGTCACAAAGACGATACGGGAGTGCCGCCGAGTTGTTTTAGTGGGTATACCGTGCTTGTCGTCTTGCACGGGGAGTTCCATATAACACTCCCATACCCCCCATGGGTGGGTATGCGTAAAGATCTGGGTGGTTTAAATATCTATTATAAGTATGTATTTACAAAAGAAAAGTATATAAGTATTATATCCGTTATCTTAACCACCATAATACAAGCATTAAGTTGCTTAGTTTGGGGTTGGGTGGCGCTGTGTGAAATGTCCTAAAGTATTTTTTTTTTTATTTATTTCAATAAATGTTTTTTTTTTCTTTAAAATGTAATAACTTAAAAATCATAATATAATCCTTCGTTCAACAATATTTCAGTGTGCTGCAGAAGTTGCAGTAAATTATCCATTCACTGTGAAGTGTCAGTGTATAATTGCACTGGCTAATTAATGGAGTAGTTTGGTCTCTGCGTACTCAATACAATTCATCTTCGTTTCAATTAATTTGCATTAATTTATGATTGACGAGTATTAATTAAATGAAGATGATTTTCGATATGATTTGTATATGTATGTAGAGGTATAGTAGCAAATTCTCTTGTATATTTAGTAGCAATTTAAGTTTTAGCCCAAGAAGTGTTGTAAGTTTTACCACACAAGTTTACCTAAGTTTAAAAATGGTTTAGAGGACACCCTTAGACTTTGAATACTCGGTTTTTTTAGAAAAAGCTTGAGTTAAGCACAGCCAAGAGTGAGGACTCTACTAAAATAACCCATATTTTATATAGTAAGACTTTATCCACAAGTAGTTTTAAGGTTTTCGTAACTCTTAAGTCAAAAGGAAAAAAACTTGAGAGGTGTCAAGGGACACCCGGATGGAACGAAGTTCCTTTCGATTAATGAAAATATCTGGCTTGCTTTCTATAAGAGAGAGAGAGAGAGACAGAGAAACATGCGCACGCCGCACAGCTTACAATAGCTTACTATAGCAAAAAGTGTCGTGACAACTTTTCGTAAGATTTTTTTCCGTCTAGCCCCCTTTCACAACGCGCTATAAGGAACTTCGTTCCAAAAACAAAACCCTTATAGGATCACTCGTTTGTCTGTCTGTCAAGATTCTTTTATTGTATCTAGTTTCAGCCATTGCCCGCGATTGCTGCTGATATTAACCTAGGATCAAGCCGAAGATGGAAGCAGACTTAACTACGAGTACGATACTTCCTTCCAACTTAATACGTTGGTTGACGTTCAATTTTTTCTGCACAATTTATCACTAATTTAGGATGAGCCAGTGCAATATACATTTAAATCGGCTGCTAATAAATCAGTGTCCGAATTCCCCGAAAGATAAAAGTTCCGTTTACACTCATATAAATTATTTGACTGTCAGCTCGCTGCATATGGCTCGTGATTCTTGATTAAAAATGTTATTGTTCGGTGTAGTTAAAGGGGAGTTCATAAACAAAGTCATCTCTTTCATGAATTTTAAAACGATCTCTTGAAGTTTCTGAACTCCTGGTACTGCCAATCGATTGTATTTAGATTTAAGTTATTGTAAGTTGTATAAATAAAGTGCTATCTAATCTAAAACAAATCATTTTTTTTTCAACTTTTATTGGGTTTTATTGGGGTTTAATGTTAACATTTATTTTGTTCCAGTGAAGTTTTGCTACTATTTGCGAAAATTATCTTGAGCGATAAAGTTTAAAGTCATGTTGCGTAGGTAAGCGAGACAAATCTTATTGGGTATAGAAAAAAAATACAAATTTCTAAGAAAAAAAACTGATCATAGCTCATCTACACTAATATTATCAAAAATGCAACATTGTCATTGATTGTCCGCAATGTTCGCTGAAGACACGGGAAAGTACCAGTCATAAATGTTCATGACGGGTCCATATTGGCTCGCATAACATTTTTTGTCCTAATTTAATGTGGCATAATGTTGTTCAGCCTTAACTTAAAAACGCCTAAAGTTTTTAGGCATAATTTTTTTGGCCTAAATTTTTCTCCCATAATATTTTAAAGCATAATAATATGTAGGCCTCAAACTGTTACGCATATTGTTTCAACGCATAAAATTACTTTCCATAATATTTTTCGGCATAATTATATTCAGCCCTAATATTTTTCGACATAATAATATTCAGCCCTAATAATTTTCAGTATAGGTAATGATATAACCAGCCCTATTTTTTAGCAAAGTGATTAGTGATATCTTGCTATAATAATTAATATTACCAGCATAATCGGCAAAATATTATTAATACTAAAACAAACGAATTATTAATTTCCTAACCTATCCTTCACGCGGTTGTTTGATTTTAATCTCCTCTATATCCTCTATCTAAATTAGAAAGTGGGGATCTTTTATGGCACATTGCTGACTGCTGCCGTGGTACTTATATTATGTCACACAAATTTATATTTTACAAATATATGCTAAAAAACGTTAGGGCAACTGACAGTTATGGCAAAACATAAGTATGTCTAAATATAATTATGCCAAATTATGATTAGGCTAAAAAAAGTTTTGCGAAACATTTTCGGCCAAACAAAATTAGGACAAAAAAAATTATGCACCCGTTCATGACATAAAATTTTGGAATTCGTTTTTTTACTGTTTGTTTTTCTATAACACACAAGCTACTCAAATAGCTTAAATATAAAAAAAAATAAAAAAGTCTAAAGTTTTTTTAAACAAGTGATGTCAAGCTGCAAGATTGGACATAAAATATGCGAGGTCAGTGTAGCGGCTTCTTTACATACATCTGGCCAAAGTAATTTGTCTTGTTCTCATTAGGAGCGGCACCGCTGAGAGGTGTTAATGCCGTGTAATATCGCGGGATATAGCAATTAACCTTTCACCGATTGGCAGCTTTGAAGCGACAAAGTGTTTTAAGTGTTTGTTCGGTAAGAGCGAATTCGCCGCGAATTGTGTTTCGCGGATTCGCTAGCTCGTAGATCGAGTTGAGCAAGAAAGACGCTTATAACTTAACGAATAAACGTATGATATTGACATGACTGTGCGTGATAACCCATTGAAGCTTCCATACAAACCTTAGATTAAAAGAAAATTGGAAAGCCTTTTTGCGGCAAATGTAATACTATTGTATGTTTTCTATATATACACATATTGATATTTGCCGTAAATAAAACTTTTTTCTTTCTTAACTTGGGCTTGTTGGATCGGAAAGTGAGAGATCATATTTTTTTTTTAAATCTATGATAAAAACACAATTTCTGATATGAATTTTTATGTAATGTATGTCTGTGGCCTGTGGGGAATTTCTCTGAAACTATTGGTTGAATTTTGACGATTCTTTTAAATTTACTTACATAGACCAATTTACAACACTGTGTACGTTTTATCAAACTCGGTTCAGTGACTTTTAAGGTATGAATTAAAACGTGCGATTCGCTTTGCTCATTGAAAGTCAGCTTAAATTCGTTTTTTATTTCTTATTTTGTTGCTAAAATAGTCAGTTTCTCATAAGAACTAGGTCTTAATGATCTCAGGTATATTATTAACAGGTTTTATAATATTATAATTATCTCATAGGACATCTGCCATTAGCCTAATGAGATAGATAGTAAACAGACATGTTAATAGTAAAAATACTGTTAGAAACTTCCACGGTCAACTGATGTTTTGATTGATTACGTAGATATGCACGCATGTTAAAGTTATTTAGTACAGATAAATGTTGAGTAAAAAAATATTTTTCAGTCAATAAGATTATTAAAAGGAATTGGATGCGTATCTTTTTCTTTGTAAATTTGGTAAAAAACATGTGCAAAAAAAAGATATTAATATTTTTGAAGTGAAAACTTCTTTAGCGGCGCTGAGCACTTTTTTGTATGGGTAAAAACTTTAAAACTCGCGTCAGGGTCACGTGATGCTGATCGAAAAAGCGTAAGATCGAGGGGAAGGGAGAGGAACTAGTATCTCCCACTCTTTCTACCGTGCCTGAGTGTGCTGCTCTGTTGATGGTGTAAAAGTCGTCGAAATTATGGATGGAAGTTGATTTTTCTGAGAGATAAAATTTAATGTAATATATAAATAACGATATAATATTATAAATAACAACATATAAATTGTCATATTTGTGTACGATAGCGCAATAAATAAACATTGTATTCTACCTCATAAATGATAGTATTTTTATACTTATAATTAAACACAACGTTAATATTGAAGTTTTCACTTCTGCCGGCACTCCCGGAGTGCTACCTTTTTTTTTATTATTTAAATTCCTATTTATATTTTTAACTTGTTAACATTCCTATTAAAAACAAGTGAAATTATAAAAAAACTTTTAAAAACAATCCTTGATTAATATTACCATCTAGAAACTCGATAGGGTTGCGTCGTTTAATTATGAAGTTCTTATGGCCACCTTCCTGCTCCATCAGCTCCATGCCATAATAATATTGCATTGTCATCCGATTTCACATGCATGCCAAATTTCAGCTTAATCAGAAATTGGGAAGTGGATCAAATTAAACTTCCAAGATCTGATTACAAACAGACAGGTGAAATTAAATAAAAGCTTGGTATATATTAAACAGACTTCAATCTAGCTGAAAAGCGAGTGCACTTAAGATTATCTACCTTTACATTTTCGTAGTTAAACATTCAATACACTTGTATAAATTAACCTCTTAACTGTCATTCTCTTAAATTTCCCCTATAATATAGATTTATTAAATTTCTAAAGTAACTTACCGTAATTTCAAAGAGCAGGAACCTATTCTTAGAGCAGCTTCTAGAACAGTTACAGCGGCTTGGTACTGCCCAGCTGCTAGCAACTCTTGCCCGACCACCTGCAAACATTAACTCATTAAGTAGTGGTCATAGTGCTTTTATTGTTGTAAAAGTATAGAAATATGAGGCAGTATAATGTATTATGGTATGTATGGCAATATGTAATGTATTGTATATTATTTGCGAGTGTCGGAAAATATATTAAGCTAGGAAAAAAGAATGGATTTTTCGGTACTTCATTTAGTGCTTCCCTCGTTTTCTTTGCTTTTTTATGGTGAAATTATCATAGTACAATTTTTGTTTGCGAGAGCAAGTATATGAAATTTGGGAAAACTAGACTTATGTCCAGCAGAGACGAATGTCGGCTGAAGACTGAAGATAATATTTCCTGGCGGAAGATTTATTTTCCAAGAATCGTGAATAAAATAATAGGAATAAAAAGGTGTATTTAATGGTACATTTCTATGAAGTAGGGATGTACCACTAAATGTACATACCTTTACTATTGGTTACTCGCTGGTGTACATTTAATAAAATTGATCTTTTATCGACATACCGGCACACGGGCTCTTACAAATTATTGTTATGTCTTGTTTTTTTATTGTTTTGTATTTTTGGTTTTAATTATTGATGTCTTGTTTTTTTATTGTTTTGTATTTTTGGTTTTTTAGTTCTTATAAGTATTATTTTGTCACTGTGTGTTGGTGGTTCAGTTTCTACTTTTATGTAATATGTGTTGTCGAATAAATGTTTTTTCTTTCTTTCTTCTTCTTTCTTTCTTACATACAAGTTATAAACGCGGTAGATGAAAGCAATCGGGCTGTGAATCATTTCCTCGGCATTTCATCCGGCCAGTGGTCATTTGGTGCCATTCAAATGATATCATAAACTAAGGTACAAATGAGAATTTGAGTGTTATGTACGCGAACAAAAACTGTGCCGTTTTTAAAGGTTTACATACACTATCGACAAAAATAAATATATTATGAGGCAATGATTGTATCATTACGATTTTGTACGGTAGTTTTTGAGTTAAACAGTAACAAACATACACACTAATATTATAATTAGCTGTGTCCAGTGATTACGTAGTCTATGTGCTATTCTAGGATGTAAAATTCAGTCATCCCAAATAACAGTTCAATTTGTCAACAAAACTCAATAAGTCAATCACTGAATCATTCAATTTTCTCCCGTCTCTGTACTGTTGTCTGAAAGAGATCGTTATTAGCGATAAGACCGCCTATTGTAAACACTTAGTTTTCATATTCTTTTAGTAACTATGTAAGAGGACGCTCTCCTGATGGTAAGAGATAACGCTGCCCATAATTAGTACAGTGCTATACCCAGTATTTTATAAAGGTAAAATTCTGGGTGTACTGCGCCAACGCTTCTTACTAGAGAATCATAAGATGTTAAGACTCTTCAGCCCAGTAATTTCACTAGCTACAGTGCCCTCCTACCGAAGCACAGAAATATTTGCACATCACTGCTCAGGCGGTAGAATTACTGGCACTGTTGGAGTACCCACCTAGTCAACTTCCTGCAAATTAAGTCTGCCCCCGGTAAAAGGTGTATACGAGTATTTTATTGTATTTAAATAAAGTGTTACATATCTAAACTCCACAGTCGATTCGTCGATAGTATATAACCACCTTAACAAGTCATTATGTCATATCGCTCTGAAACGTTTACTCCGAGATTTGGACGGTCTCGATATAAAGCAATAATCGTCGGGTCGGAACACCCACGGAGAGTTTATGAGGCGCTAGTGACAATGTGTGGCGCCTAGCTTTCAACTTTTATTGAGTGAATAAATAACTGAGGCGCTTCGGAACAAAACACGATAAATTTATTTCTATGACTTTATATTATTTTCAAATCTATACTATATATTTGAGTGAATAAATAACTGAGGCGATTCGGAACAAAACACGATAAATTTATTTCTATGACTTTATATTATTTTCAAATCTATACTATATATTTGAGTGAATAAATAACTGAGGCGATTCGGAACAAAACACGATAAATTTATTTCTATGATTTTATATCTTCCGATCTATTTCTATTGCATAGATTATTATGTATCGAAAGTGTTGTATTTTATTTAGTTGAAATTGGGTAATAAACGTTTGAAATATCTTAAAGATATTCAAATCTGAGCATATGTACTGAATGAATCCTAAACACGTTTGATCATTGATGCCAACGTACGTGCTTTGCTTGCCAAATAAAACAGGATGATTATGATTTTAAAGTATTGATATATTTATGGTTTTAAGGCTGAATTTTTTTAGAAGGTACCATTTCAGCCACAATTTATACCACAATTCGTCGGAAACTTTTTTTGACATATTATTATATTTAACGATTTCTCAAACAGGCCTGAATCCACTTGAAAACTATGATCTGTAATTAATTATCAAAGATAAATAAAGACGTGCCTTACATGTAGAAAGCGAGCTAAGAAATTGGTTTATTTTTTTCAAAGTTACTTTTTAGTGCCGAATCCATTGTATGTGTTCGTCTGTTCTTAAAATTTTAAAAAGTCTAATATCAGGTTTTGTTCCGCAGTGCCGCAACTTGAAGTTGTAACCACAGGTGGAATTTCTTAGCCGCTAAATTTTACTCCGTGTTTCCTTTATTGCGTTTAAATTTAATATGTGCCCACTTATTTTATGATCTTTTAACTTACTATTTTATAGTTAGTAAGTACTAGGTGCCTTAGTTGGTAAAAGATTACAATTCTTAGCAGTAAAACTTTCTACCTACTTCCTACTAAATTAAGTGGAGGTGTTAACTAGCCACAGTGTTATAAATGTTGTATTTTTTTTCTTCGACGTTACGTATAATATAGTAAATTTTTAATGTTTTTGAAATTCTTTTTCTCTAAATATATTAGACGCACTCAGTGGTTTTACTCACCGAAAAAGTAGTATCATCATCAGCCCACGTTCGTCCACTGCTGGACATAGGCCTCCCCCATGGCACGCCACTAAACTCGGTCCCCCGTCTTCCTCCTCCACCCGCTCCCCGCGACCTTTCGGATATCGTCACCCCATCTCGCCCAAGGACGCCCTACACTACTACTAGTATATTAGTGTAAATTTGAGCTAAATCTTTAGTCGTTCAGCATAAGTTAGATGTTGACCATTATCTAAACTGATTCTAAGCCAAAGCCAAAACCAGATTTTCTATAAACGTAGAATTTCACATGTTTTTAAGTGACCATGGAATCGCAGATAGAACGAGTTTTTTCTGTAAATCAGTTAAAATAGCGTCCATTTTGGCGAGGCCATTTGTAGCCTCCTGCCGATCAACTGTCGCGCAGATTGTATGTAAATACGCCCTCGGCTGCGGATTTATGCTCCTTTGATCACTCAGCCCATTGTCTGCCGTTGGATGCTAAATGCGCCGAAAAATATACCAAACTTCGTAATAATAGTATGGGTAATGGGTAGTAAAATTTAGTATTACCCATACTAAATGTTACTACCCATTACCCATACTATTATTACAGCATAGATATCGAGGCAGACCACCAGCAGGTCGGACGATATTGTGAAGTAGGTCGGAGAGAGTTTTAAAATTTAAAACATATATTACCATTGATTTAATTCAATAGTAATTTGTAAACTTTGAGCTTTTGATGTTACAGTCAGTAAGTATTATAGTATTTCTATGCCAATATTAGGTTTAATTCTTAACAAGATGGTAGCAGATAAAACCTTGAAGTCGCATTTTTTTTACTTCACTAATATACCTACAGATATTGTAGAGTATTGTAACACTAGCTGCTCTACCTATGTGTTATTACAGGGTCTAAGCTATCTATATAATATACCAAATTTCAGCTCAATCAGTCCACCGTTTAGTCGTGAAAGAGTAACAAACATACATCCATCATGATATCTAGAATCCAGACCTCCATACGTTCTCGCAAACTTTCTCGTTTATAATATTAGTAGGATTGTAGAGGTATATTTTATTACTAACTGGCGGCCCATTCCGACTTTGCCCGGATTTGATATTACCTTTGTTACTCTGGGATAATTTAGCATTCTAATGGTGAAGCAATCATCGAAATCCGTCCAGTAGTTTTTGTGTTTATTCGTAACAAACATACAAAAATACAAATCTTTCCTCTTTATAATATTAGTATAGATTAGTACACAGCATTTGCTAGTTAGTGCTTATTTTGAAGTTCCCTTACTGTAAATACAATGGCATTATCGTAAAAATGTCAACAGGGCCCAGACTCCCGGCTGCATCGAGGAATGTATAGGTATATGCAAATGTAACGCTTTTGACTCACAACTTAACGTCGCCACTTTCTGGGTGACTTTTTTTAAGGAGTTGATTTAGTAGAGCTTAAGGAAAGGGGGGATTCAAAGGAGAGTCGGATTCTAAGTTCTTGTATAAAATACTCGTATTAATTATAATCAATTCTAGGACTCTTTTGGTGAAAAATATTATTATCGAATTAACCTTAAATAATTTATTCTATTGTATTTTAGATGTTCAATAAGGAGTGTTCTTTTCTATTACAATAGACCACCAATAGTAACATTGCTTAACTGGAATGTACTTATTTAGTGTTATTTTTTTCTTTTTTGCAATAAAGAGTTATCTATCTATCAATAAATGGTTTATCTCTTTAATTATAATTTGTTTTAAGATTGGTTTTTGTTAAGAGAATAGCTAAAGTTTCAGAAATACCAGTAAACATATGAAAACATATAAAGGTAGAGAGTCTCAACGATAACGCCGAGGTGTAGTGGTTTGACTATATCATAGTCAAAAGTCGCTCATCCAATGTGGGGGTGGCCTACGAGTAACTCGTAAGGTTCAAAAGAATTTCTCACATTCATAAATTTTATTGCCAATAATAAATTAAAGAGGACCCTTTTGTAAGTTCACAGAATGCAGTCCATCCTTGTCACATAAACAGAAATAACGGCTCTTTACCAATAATACAAGCACTTCCATTCAATCCGCTCAATTTAGGGGCATTTTATATCGAGCAATTTAAACTCAGGCTGTATAACAATTTATTTCACCTTCCCAAATACGAAGACATCGTAATAACAACAGGCAATTCGGGAAAACTAAAGCTTTTGTCACACTTGAAGGAAATACCGACGCGAATTCATTTAAGTTGTCGCTAATCATGCTATTGCATACATATACGAGTATTATAAGATACTATGTATTATGAACAACTTAAAACTAATATTATAAATGCGAAAGTATGGATGTTGTTTAAGCTACTTATATACGAAATTTTTGTCAGTTCAGCCGTTAAGGAGTGAAAGAGTAAAAAGCATTCATACAAACTTTTGCATGTATAATATTACTAGAATGTATAATGCACATGTAATCGGCGTTCGGATGCGAAAGATCCGTGACGATATTTCTATCGAATTTGGCAAAGAACTAGGCTTTCATTGCACTTGTGTATAAATTGATAATAAGGTATTATATAATATTAGCTTATGCTCGCGGCTTTGCCCGCGTGACGAAATCTTTCTGCGGAGGTTTACGTCATAAAACCTATCTGAATTCCAAATTTGAACGCAATCTGTTCAGTAGTTTGAGCTGTGCGTTGATAGATCAGTCAGTCAGTCAGTCTGATGGACTGACACTCTTTTCTTTTATAGGTATATTTTGATTACATTAATCTGTCACTTTCACACAGTCTTCGCGTCGGGATTTCCGTCAAGTGTAACAAGAGCCTTACAGCGCTTGTAAAACTGTTACCGACATAGGAAGTAGGGACGCGAGATTTTTCTGATTTTTATGTAAACGAGGAGTCGCATCGCACGGCGCGCCTGTCGAAGGCAGCATGTTGTTGAAACTTACTGACGGACAATACGCATATTTCCGGCGTCGGAACGTTAATGGCCGGCATTATTTCGATATCAGGTACTGCGCATCAGATGGTTAAAGCGTGGTACATAAGGGTATTTTATTACAAGCTTTTATTTACTTTTACCTGTCTTTTGTCTGTCTGTAATCAAATCTTGTTTAATTTGACCCACATCCCGGTTTCCGATTGAGCTGAAATTTTGCACGCCTGTATAATTCGGATGACAATGCAATTTTTATGGCATTGAGCTGATCTGATGATGGAGCTGGATGGTGGCCATAGGAACTTCGTTATTAAACGACGTAACCCCATCGAGTTGGACTCATTTGATTTGTCTTGACGAGTACTTGTTAGCTGAATGGTAATAATAATAAAAGCTTGTTTTTAAAAAGATGTTTTTAAAATTTTGTTTAATTTTGTTTTTCATCTAAAAATTACAAATTGTTTATTGAATAAATAGGTGTATATATATATTAGATGCAAATTATCATATTGAGGTGAATCATAATATTATATAACAGTATATGTTTAATTTGTTATTTCCTTTTAAGATCAAGCTTGTTTGTAAACTAATTAATTATAAATGCGGATATACTTTTAAAATGTTATCATAATAATATGTATCTGTCACAAAAAAATCTCTACCTTTTACAAAAACAAGATATGAATCTACTCCCACTAAATA
Source organism: Hemithea aestivaria (assembly GCA_947507615.1). Lineage (NCBI taxonomy): Eukaryota > Metazoa > Arthropoda > Insecta > Lepidoptera > Geometridae > Hemithea > Hemithea aestivaria. Next base: position 6,115,867 of record OX382343.1, read on the forward strand.
AAAAAGGCAATGATTATCCAAACCGATCCATAGTTTTGTTTAAATACAACAACAATGAACAAAATTATTTGAAAAATAGATAAGAAGCAATAATAAATTAAGTTGTAATAATAAGAAATGATTGTTTATATTTAAGTTACAAACTTTCTTTATAAGGGTGATGCAACAGCAATAGCAGCTGGATATATTATCAGTGTCGTAATAAAAAAAACAACAACAATGTGCACTAGCCTTAACGTTTAAGTCCTGCAGGACAAGAGTTCACTTGAAATAAGTCACAGGACGTTCGACAGCTTTCCTTACATTAAGTTCAATTTTACAGACCATTCGAGCTCCCATTTTTGTCTAAATACGATACAATTTCAAAAAAGACGCGCTTGTGTTATTCCTTTCGTGGGCCCAGTGATCATTAGAATAGAAAGTTTTTCGCCAGGACCCTTCTGTGTTTCGGATGGCACGTAAAACTACGAGTCCCGGCTGTTTCCTATGAGATATGTAGTCGTTTGGTCATAGATTAGCGACCCAATTTATATTTGTGTTAGTAATTTGACTCTGACAGTGTAAGTAGAGGGTAACCTGCTCTGTTGGAGTATAAAACTCAATTATTTTTGTTTAAATTCGTCAACGATGTGCACTAGCCTTAACGTTCAAGTCCTGCAGGACAAGAGTTCACTTGAAATAAGTCACGGAATGTTCGACAGCTTTCCTTACATTAAGTTCAATTTTACAGACCATTCGAGCTCCTTTTTGGGTAAATATACGACACGATTTCAAAACGAAATTCCGAAGATCTGATGTTGTAATGTTTTTAAATGAGCTTAAAACAGAAGTATTTCCTTAAATATTATGCAGTTAAATGTATTATTTCTTAATCTTTGATCATACAGGTCGATACTTATACTGGTTTAGAAATTTATATGCAAGATTACTTTAAATCGTAAGTAGCGATAATATGTGTAAGAGTATTTTTATTGACAAAAATGTGTTTTTGTTAATAAAAATACTCTTACGATTTTATTTAAAGAAGAATCTTTTCCATGTGTTTTTCACTAGATTTCTACAAGTAGGTATCACAAAAGTATAAATAAAATAGCTACGTATGTAAACAGTAGGCTTTGAAATAACACAGATCACTTTTCAGGAAATGCCGTTGGGTATTGTTTATAATATTGTCGCTATAAAGATGACGGGGAGGGACTTATTCCGCCTTCTAGGTATAGTCTGCTGCCATCTACGGCCACATCATCGCTTAACGAGATCGTGATTAAGGGCTAACCTATAATGAATAAAAAAATCCAAGTGACTATCACCCATCTTTCTCATGCTCCGCTATAAAAACATGTTAAAACTTACAGATATAAGAACGAACGGTGACTGATCGAGCTTCATAGCCTCCAGTTGTCTGAAGGTGGGTTCTAGCGTGGTCCGTAGAGGAGACTTGAGGGAAGCTTCCACCAAGGCTGCGAGAAGCTGCCGGGAGGACGGTTCCACGCCCAAGCCCGAGCTGAAGGCAGCCAGGGCTTCGCCGTGACGACCCAGGCATTGTAATGCGACGCCTGTGAATTAAAAACTTTTAAGCAAAAAAAATAACCGCCGAAACACTGAAAAGCAAAAAATAAGAAATTTTAGTATAACTAAGTAATTTTGAGTCAAACATAAAAAAAAAATTACTTGTAAACCTCCTCCGTTTTGTTTCGTCGGTTAAAGATAAATTATTAGTTTTTTTTTTTACAAAATAGGCCTACGTATGACGTTGCCATATCCCTCTTGATGATGCATCACGGGGGATGCCCAGAAAATGAAGTGAATGTGAGTCCAACACACCAGATTCAAAACGCATAAATGCGTTTTAATATTTATTTATTTTATTTTTATTTATTTTTATAATTTTCATTTTATAGTCACACAGTTTGGTGAAACATAAAATTTGTAATACGAGTACATACTCGTAAGTGCATATTGTGTATCTTGTACTGATATGCTTAAGTAAACAAGTGATTGACAGTCTCAGGTCGTGAATTCCCTATTCCCTATGCGAACCTTGTTATCCCTAGAAACGCGAGCAAATACGGCGATCGAATCCCAATTTGGTTCCAACACTTTGTAGCGGGATGTCTTAGTAAGTAGCTCCTGGTGCGATCGGTCACGATTTTATTTAAAGACATTGGAATCGTGAAGAAAGAAAGCAATTAGGAAAATCCTTATTTAAACCGACTTAAATATAGGAATTATCAATTTAATTCATATATAGGTACGCTGTATGCAAGTCGCTACCAACCTTAGGTATATAGAATAAGTATACTTAGGTATATAGAAGTCCAAAGCGGAGGCCTATGTTCATCAGTGGATGTTCTATGGCTCAGATGATGACGATATTATGTAATTTTTTTAAAGGTAGCAAATGCCTTTATTACGAAAACAAACTAACAATTAACAATACTTTTATTAACCACAGATCGGCCATAAGCCAATGTACATAAAATCCAAGGGCTCGAAACCGCTTTCAGATGACAGAGAGTCCAACACTTATGTAATAGGTATACCTTTAAATGCAAAATTATGTCAATGTTATGTACTAACCTACTTATAGGACGAAAAAATTTGGTATTTATGGATAAAAATAAATTCTTATTGGCTTACATTTTTAGTGCCAGTTACATCTATCTATTATTCATTATACAAATAGATGTAGTTTTTAAGAAACTTATAAATACATTTTTGCTGGCTTAGCTTAAAGACAAGCTTAAAATCGGTTTCATATTTTCAGTATTTCGTACCTTGTCTGTAGTAAGCTTTCGGCCAGTTTGGACATAGCTCTCTTGCTCTCGTCGCATCTTGGAGCGCCGCTGCAAATTGTCCTTGTTTTAATCTGGCGGCCGACCTGTGGAATTAATTAATATTTAGTACATTGTCATCAGGTTCAGTTAAATATTATAGCATTCATGAGGGGAAGGAACCTATAAATAAATATTTCAGGACATTACAACAGCGTCATCTTATCCCAAGCTAAGCAACTTAATGCTTGTGTTATAATAATACAAAACTCGTACATTAGTCGATTCTGTTATATTTCTTTAATATATAGTTCAAATTTCGAAACATACGACTTTTAATCCTGGCCGTATACGTCTTCAGCGCTAGGGGTACGAAAACTCGTAGTCGGATATATACGACTCCGGCGGTTAATAGGTTAATACTGTTCAAGACTCACCGATTGCTATAAAGTATGTGGTTAGCAGGATCAAGAGTCAACGCATCAGTGTACAGGGCGACGGCGGTGGCGAAGTCTCCAGCCTGACAGGCCGCGTTCGAAGCCCTGACTTTCTCCACGAAGAGGGCTCGGGACGCCGCCCCGAGAGACGCTGATCCCGTGGGCTCCACCTGCAAATTTAATTCAACTTTAGGATGTGTTGGCATGTTGATTCACAATATAAACGGTGTAAAATAGGGATCAGGATTTTAGCTCGCAAGTCTGTCATAAGGGGGGGGGACGCGACACTACGAATAATTTGACTTGTAATTTATTCGTACGGGGAGCGTCAATGACACTATAATGAGGCCTACCTTTAATACCTACCTAGCTCTTTTCCTAGATATATTTTCGACTGTTTTTCAATTCTTATTTAAATTGTACTTTTTTTTTTTGATTGGAAATTTTGTGATCTCGCGTGAATATTTGCGCCAAATGGTGCTGTCCTAATAATAAAGTGAGATGGCCAAGCGCGGGACCCTCAACAATAAAAATATAAGATGCATTCTTAGCACACAAAAGCCATTCATTTCACAACTACCAGATTCCTTTTAAAAAATGCCATGAAGCAATGGGAACTGAAGTCTCAATGCCCAATCATTTCCTACATTCCATTATAATCCAGTGTAATTATGGTTGCCATCTTACTGTTAGCCGTACGTGAGTTTTATATGAGTAATTATGGTATTAAAGCTATCCGACGATAAGTATCGAGGCGATAAAGAAAGTAATTTGCAGATCCGCCAGCGTTGAGCTATATGTTGTACATAGCACAGCTATCCCGAGAAAAAAAATTCGGTCTTATACTGCTGGACGCTCTCCTCATGCCATTTTTTAATATATCAAACTGGACATACTTTTTAAATATGTATAATCTATATGCTGTAATCCGTGTGTGCAAAAATATTGTGCAGGGCTTCTCTTAAGAAATTTTCAAAAAGTTAATTATATGAATTTATACTTAAAAATGTAATAGTGCAAGCTAGAGAGCGTCCAGCTGAATAAGGCCTGCTTACTAAAGAGATAATTTTAGTTTATATAGGTATACTCCACAAAAATCTAATCTCGAACTGCTGAACAGATGGGGTTGAAATTGAAACACTGTTAAGTGATAGGTTTTTGCACAGACCAATAGCCGAGAAGGATTCTTGAGCCAAACTGGACGCAGATTCTGGTCGACGGAGAAGAATGCGAGAGCGAACCTTCGTCCCACATAACCACCCTGTAACTACCGTTACAACTGCTCAGGGTGATATGTGTAATGCATTTCCCCGGAGAAAAAAAGGCCTAATGCAAGAAAGCTAAATGCAAGTGACTAAATGATTATGCTGCCAATTATTAAGTGTGGTGCCTACTCTACAAATACTGTTAAGGAACTCAATGTCTGCAAGCCGCTTTGAAAAGCGAATGTTATACAAAAATGCGAATAAGCACTTAATTTTGGCACATGAAATTAGTTTTACGAGCTGGAATTCTTATAGTGTTCTTACTGTGTTTTAATGTCATAATTATAAAATGTAAGTGATGACTTTATTAAGTTGTATAGATCACAGTAAGAAACTATGCCATGTAAGTATATTTAAAGGTACAATGTAGGTACAGCCTTAAAACTTATACTTAAACGATTTTAATTTTGTTATAATTGCATAGGATAATTTATCACATCAAATAAAAACTCATGCTACAAGAAAAATTACAAAATTCGCACAAATATTTGACTACCTATCAAAATGGATCAGCTAATCAAGCGCAATGCGTTAGGGTGAAAGTTTTTCGCGAATTTTTCGCTGCAGCCCGATATTAATTCCCTACCTTCAGTAGCGAATATCGCTCAGGTTTCAGCAGGCTTTTAAAAACACCTGTAGGTATATTTCCGTTAATAAAATGGACATCCTTATAAGTGCAAAACTAATCTCGTTAAACCTTTAAAATCAATGCAAAAAGCAACCTTTCAGCCATTTCATCGACATAATCGATCGGGTCTCGGGGTAATCACACGGTGTTGCCCAGTCATTTGATTCCACATTATTTTTTATACCTATAGCATGTAATGACGACCTTTAACATCCACTTTGATCTTGTACTGTCGTTCTTTATGATATGCTGAAGTGGATGCAGTGATTTGTGGAATTTTGATTCCCGTTATATTTTATGTGTGCACAAAATTGTAATGTTTTTGAAAAAATAAGACTGATTTTTACATGTGTATTAACATTAATGCATACCCATGTACAACTTTTTTTTCTTCAAGAGATAAAATGTAATAGGTATACCCGTTGTGGCAAAAGAACGGTGTGTAGCTAAACCTAGGTGTAGCCGCATTTATTCCTCTTCACAAGTACTTACTATATATTTTTTTTTGCTTTCTGCTAACTCGTCCAAATTCTTTGAACTCTTTCTGTGTAAGTAATTATAGTCGTATTATGTCCTGGTAAAGAAAAGAGCAGATATTCACGAACTATAAAATTATTATATTAATGAGTATAGACACTAAAGCTGATGACAGACAGAGGCGGGACGGAGCGGTAGAGTCGTCGCGATCTTCATTTTGTTCTGTTTTGTTCCAACATTACAACAATACCGTTCCGCACCGCGACCGCTTTCCCGTCTGTGCTGTGTGTGGAGTCACCTTTACGTAGATACTTAAAAATATAATATTGTTCAACAAAACATAATAAATCTTCAAACAACAATAAACAAATATCGTAAACAGGCCACGTCCTTGACATTCATAATTCGTAGAAACGAGCCGGTAAATCCATGAATAAATCAAAATATTTTACCCAAAAGAAAGGGACAAAGGGTTACTCGTCACGGCCATAATGATGATAAAAAACGACAAATGACAACCTGCTACTGAATTCTAAAACCCTTCGTCTGGTATTGCGTGAACCGTGGAAAAAGCGCTGGGTTCCGTATGATTTATTTATGTCTTTGAACCTTGAATCTGTAGTAATGAGTCATCATTAAACAATCTTTTGGTGCAAATAATGTTTTCCATTCTAGAAAAATGTAGTCCTATTTATTACTCGTGTTCGATTCTAATACGGCGCGGCGATGTGAAGTGTCTCCATATTTGCCAATAATTCTCAACGACGTTATTTAGATTACAACACAAATATAGCCGACAGAATCAATGATATGCCAGATGATAGGAATGGAAAAGAGAGACGTGTTGTACCGACCCCTAGTGGGAAATTTTTTGTGGATTGTGTAGATCAAAACACGAGCTGGAGACGCTGCTTTAGAAAGAACCCTAAAAATAAAACGTTTGATACGGACAGCGCTCCGTGAGGCGTTCACCACCTGCGCTATCTAGCCGAATGCATCGGAAACGAGAGTATTCTTATTTATCTTTTTTCTCACGAACCGCATTCTCCAACCTCCCGCAACCTTCCGACTTTCTTCTTCGTCAACGTGTACATTGTTGCTTAATATAGCTCCATTTGAAATGAAGCTCGTAGCTCGCGGGTAATGTATTGCTCGCCACCACTGAGTGGTGTATTTGATTGGATTTTTAAAGCTCGTTGTACGAAGGGGCTTTTGATGCGACCTTTTACCTCTACGGCAGATCCTATGAGCATTTGAAGTATGAACTCTATTGAGGTAGGGATAAATTTCCATAATATGCTAAAACTTTGTGTTTTATTGATTTATTGAAACCTACATGTGGATTTAATTTAGACAATTTGAGAGCGTAGCAAGACAAGAGAAAACTTGTAGGTTATAAATGATTTTTTAACCAACTTTAGTGTCATTAAAAGATGTGAGATTAAAATAACTAAAAGTTACATTTGATTTACCGAAACTTACACAAGTTTGATAAGAGTTTGATATGTACCAGAACGATTTTATGGTCTTAACTTTCAATAGAAAATTGACACCTAGCGACTCTATAATGGACGAATCGCTCAAATTACTCGTATAAATCAAACAGGATTTCTTTTCCGGGTGATTGACAAAATGGGAGATATAAAAATCACAAAAGAAAATTACATCTCTTACCTCTAGACTAAGTAATATCTTAATCTACGTCTGCAAAACACGCCAAATCATATCGTTCTTATATTATAGGCTATTGACCCAATAATGTACTCGTATTATTAGGTACCAAAAAAGTGTGGAGATCTTTCAAGATATAGCACATGGCAACCCATCAGAAACGTTCCTATAATGATCGTCGATTGTTTCGGCCATTTTGAATTATGGGAAATGTAATCAAGGTTCATTCGCTTTATTAAAATTTCGTTTAAAGAGGCGCCTGATAACCAGGCGTGCGGACGGATTGGATAATTATTTTTTCTCGAAACGATCTTTCATTTATCTTGTAACGTTACTTTTAAAAACGGACCGCCCAGAAACGCTTTTTGTTCTGTATATTGGATATTCTTGTGCTTGGGCACTTTTGTCAGATATTTAAGAAATGTTTACATGGGTCCATAAAAGTATCGTGTGAATCATGATCGAAGTGTAAAACGGAATGAATAAAGTTGTCCATAGCTTAGCCTTGGAATACAAAGTTTAAGTTAAATACTCGATACTACGTATCATATACAAACACTCATAATATGAGGAAATCACGTTCGGCATGGGTCCTGCCCATGCCGAACGTGATTTCTGTCCATCAAATAAATAATCCAATTCAAGTCCCATGAAAACGTAGCAAGACGACTATAGCAAATAGTTTTCAATAAATAGGTAGATATAAAATTTTCGAACTCGATTTCGCAATGATTTCGAACGGAGACATTGAATATTTAAAAATTTTGTTGAAATTTCACAGAGAGCGACTGGACGCTAACGATTTGCATTGACATAAATCCTTTGTCTATCAAAGCTTTTAATCGGTTAAGCACCTGATATTATATGCGATTTTCAGTAAAAAAAATTACACCAGCATATTATGAAGTATGAGCGTTTACATAGAATAAATAAAAATAAATACCCATTTATTTCGCAATTTAAGAATACAGCTTAAACTATCCTTGTAGTATGTACTTTTTAAAATTAGAAATAGGCAGATTCGCCATCGATCACCGGCCGTTTTCTTTACAATTTCAAGTATAAATTATATCACAACCCGCGAAGTCGATAATTCACAATTATTATTAGCCACAGCGAAACCTTAAACACCGTATATCGATTGATCATACATAAATATGTAATTGCAAGCCTACATCATGTAAATGCAAATATACAGCTGCTTAAACCCCTTAATGGTCATTTATATCGGCAACTATGTCTCTGGCCTGACATTTTGCTATTTTTCATTAAAAACTGTTGTAAGAAGGCAGACACCGCATCTGAATAACCGACATAATAACATAAATAATAGCGATGTTCACAAGGTTGTCAAATTTGAAACATGAGCCAACTACGTCACACTGCAGTAACTTTTTTTAGGTCAAGTTCTTAAAATATTAATTCATACCCTGCCCTTAAATGGAAGCTAACGAATTTATATAAAACTAGCTGCGCCCAGCGGTTTTACCCGCAGTACTTATGTAGCCTATGTGTTATTCCAGGATCTAAGCTATCTTTATACAAAATTTCAGCTCAATCGGTCCAACCGTTTAGGCGTGAAAGAGTAACAAACATCCCGACATCCAGACATCCATTCTTACAAACTTGCAAGTTTATAATATTAGTAAGATTTTTAATGTATTTTTGAATGTTTGTGTGTATCACAGAACAAAAATAGACCAGCTACACAAACAGCATCTATATCTATAAAAAGACTATGAGAAAATATTATGACATAATGTGTATAATATGAACTATGAGAATTAAGAAGGTGTGTGATCTTTAGGTCTGCATTGCGTCAGTTTAGTCTTTAGACCGTGGTATATGTTTTTATTAAAACAGTCTGTTGTACTATCCTCGGGGTATTTGTTACACGTTTAACTTGATTTTTGAAATAAAATATTATTAATGTCACGTGTTCATATGATTTATAGTTTATAGCATGGTCTGAGATAGAAATTATTGAAATTACTTGAAAATGGTCAGACATTAATTGATGTCTTACAAACAACTATGAAAAGAGAGGGGTTTTGTTTGTTATTTTCGTTGTTCGTTTTTTTTTTTAAATTTATTATAGGTTAATGTTTGACCGCTGTCTCGCCCGATTTTAAACAATTATTGTAACAGGTGCACAGCCGCGAGAAAATATTAGTGTACAGTCAACTGCAAAGAGATGTATCCATGTTAGTCTTACAAAATGAAGGAACTTTTAAGTATGCAAAAATTATTTACCCTTACTTCGTGACATTTTCAGTATCCACCAAATCTTATACTATTTTCGATTCATTTAAATGCAATTATTATGTATCACCAAAGGAAAAGTAGTGGGATACATCGTTGTTGCATATTAAACGAGTCGATGATAATATAAAGTTTGATTGCTACTAGAAATGTCACGAACCAAGGGTAGTTCATTGTGGCAAATGAAAATTTACTTCATTTTGTAAGCCTAACATGGATACATCTCTTTGTAGTTGACTGTACAAAAAGTTTGCCCTGACCTCCGTGGTCCTGACCAACTAAACTGTGGGAAATATATTGTCCCCTCTTATTCTTTTCTTGTAGAAACTTGTAGAAAATGCTAGTTTAGTATTAAGTTAGTCCTAGCCCCTAGCGTTGTGCTGAAAATAAAATTAAAAATAAAGAATATTCTATCATCTCCTCCTTCATCTACGTATCTTATATTATTTCCTATTACAGGTAGGTGTAAGGTAAAAGTGTTATGGGATTTCTAAGAACATACAATCGTTACGATCGTTGGCTGGCGATGTTTTCTATGAACTTATCAGATATGCAAGAAGCGTACCGACCTTCCTCTATAATAAACAATAACTAGCTGACTCATGCGTGTTCGTCTGCATCTGTTGAAAAATATTTTACGTCCTATTCTGAAGCTCACATACACAAAGAAACATAAAAAATGGTCAAGCTGTTTGCTCATATATTATATAAATACTAGAGGACCCGCGCTTATTAAACGGTTTACCTACATAGGCAAAATATAAACCTTCTTCTTGAGAATCACTCTGTCTATTTTTGACGACGACCGATTGAGCTGAAATTTGGTGTACAGATAGCTTAAACCCTGGAATTACACATAGGTTATATAGTACAGCGGGTAAAACCGCTGGGCGTAGCTAGTAATTCATAAAACAATTTATTAATTTAGGTGTCGCACAAATCAATGAGGCAGACTCCTACGTATTTCAAATTTCAACAAAATCTATTTATTTTACATATTGAGTATAAAATAAAAGAGATAAAAGGACGCGCACTCATCAGACCCTCGACTCAGGTATAAGGGTTTGAAAAGGACATAAAAAGTCGTCGGGCATCCTTTGTCTATTCTTTCCGCCTATTTTCTTATTGTTTGGCTCATTCGGTAATTATAACATGTCCGCTAAATCGATGCGGTATAAGCCTTTGAAAAGGCTTAGCACGGATCTGAACCTATGTTTGAACGAAATTGTGTATTGAAAATTTTGATAATCCGTTCAAGGATAACTAAATAGACTCTATGTTGAATTTATTTTGAGTTTATTAATAAATTGTTGTTTTTCTCAACACTCATATACAAGTTTTGGTATTTCTCATGAAAGAATAAATAGTAGTATAATATATTATGATAACACTCCTCTAATTAATTTCGAGATAAATTTATTTTTTTATGAAAATAGAGACTTTATGAGTATACCAGTAGTTTTCTATAAGATTAAAATAAAAGTAAAAGGTACTCGCTGCGCCCAGAGGTTTAATCAACGAAAAGTAACCCGTGTTAACTCTAGGGTCCAAGCTACCTACATACCAAATTTCAGCCCAATCAATACAAAGAGTACCTACAAGCAGTTTAGGTGTGAAAAGTACCAAAAATTTATCCAAAATAAACTCATTGCTCAAGTCCTTCGATATAATTTAGATAAAAGATGTGGGTGGAAACTGGAAATCACCCAAAAAATTCAATCCCCGATTTGATTGCGTCCGTTGAATTTCGGAACCGCGCGCTCGATTGTTACCTGTCCGAAATGAAACAATTAACGTGAGTCGGTGCCGAGACAAATCACACAATAATTTAGGACCGGATTCAGGTAATTTTTGATAGTTTGCTCAATAGTTTTTTCACACAGATACATTTTATGGGAATTGACGTCAGTCGTGCGTTCCGGTCGTCGGCATTCGTCGTGGATGTTTTAATTCATTATGAATAATGACGGCGTGCACGATACGTGGTTTAAAACAAATATTTTGAGCCCTTGGAGCGACAATGTTAAGGAAAAAATCGCATTGACTTCCGCGCATCTGTCGACCGAGGCCTAAGGCGCGGGCCCATCACGTCTTCCATTTATACAACTCGGCCGAGTTAAAAGGTTTCGATTTCCGACTGGTTGGCTTGTATCGAGTGAGTGGTTCAGTTTATTCGGTTATTGTTGCGAAATCTCGCACGAGCCCGCCGGATTCCAGGCATTCCTCGACAATTACCATTTCGTGAGTGACCCCTCAGTCCTCTCTTTGTCCCTCCACTGCTCCCACCAGAACTGACCTTTAGCATTGGCTTGAATAGCTTGTTCGGGAAATGTCAACTATCTGCGACCAAGAAACGGAGTATGGACTTTTTGTATGGGTATAGATAATATTAATTATATTATGTACCGTTGCGGATATAGGTGGTTTCTCTTAAATTGTTTTTATTTTTAAGTTAGACACCGAAACCTGATCAGACGACCCTCATGATTGTAAGCGATTCTGTCTATTGGAATAAACTCTGGACCTTCCTGGTCCTGGTATAATGAATATCCATCGCTATTCAACGCGGAAATGCAGCAAGTCTCATGGATACTTTTACACCAAAAAAGGGCGGACTTTTTGACAATTAAAAAAATAATATTATTAAAATCAAATATTAAGTCAATTAATTATAATAAATCGGTTAGCCGTAGAAAACGCAATAATAAAGGTCGCAGTTATGACCACGATCGTGCGCCATAAGGGTAATAAGTAATAACCATGCATATTTTCCATTGTATTCTATTTAAGGGTACACTTACGAACAAACGGGGAAAGTATTTAAGTAATAACATATTCGTTAATAATAAAGCTAATTATAATTTACAGATTGTTATATATATGCGTAAAGAAGCTGAATTTGTCACGCTGTACAAAAAAAATGACGAAGAACCTTCTACCGAACGTCTAGGTAAACGGCACTGGGCCTTCAATATTTGGTGGATATTCCAACAGCTCGGACGAAGCGATTTGCTTCGTCTATCATTATGAGAACGGCGAAGCTATGGAACTCGCTACCGTCGTCAGTGTTTCCCTAATGCGTGGGGTTGTTCAAATCAAAAGTGAATATGTTCTTACTGAACAAGCGTGCTACAACTAAGACTGCATCGTCATTTACCAACAGGTGAGATTGCGGTCAAACGCTTGTTTAGTCTGCTATAAAAAAAAGAACAATTTTGATACTATGGCATAATGTACGCTTCCACGGACATGGAGAGAAGAATATGTGGAGCTCCTTAAAAAAAAACTTGAGAGGTGTCAAGGAACACCCGGATGGAACGAAGTTCCCACGATTTACACGATCCCCCCCCCCCCTCTCCCCTCCCCCCCTTTAAATAAGTAAGTCTCTAAGACCGCTGTAGCGGCTGTAACGTTTAACTCAACTTTTTTTCGGATCGCTAGGGACGTTTGAGTGGGTGGATAGCAAAAAGTGTTGACAACTTTTCGTACGATTTTTTTCCGTCTAGTCCCCTTTCACAACGCGCGATAAGGAACTTCGTTCCAATTAATAATATAATTATGTTTGGCCAATTCTAGCCGGGTCTTCTTCACCCCGCATCAGTAGAAAGGCACCATGAAAGTGCGCACGAAGGTTAATACTATTTTTTGTACAAACCATACATTAAAAAACCCATTACAAACGTAAGGCGCGTTCGGAAGATTATTATGGTCGTTCTTTTTCCTGGTTCATTCTATGATCTAAGTAGGTACATAAGTAGTTACTAGGTACGCGGCTTTATGCGTTTATAATACGCAATTGTGAGATATCCAGGGGAAAATTACTTTCTTAGTTTTTGTTCCGGCACGCGTGTGCTGCGAGGAATGCGCTCGTGACGATCGATTTCGCGCGCAATCTCCGGCGGCCATGTTGTTTTTGCTGTCAAAATATAAGCCTCAAGGCGAGATATTTGCCACTTCTGGCTAATCTTTTTGTGGCTTTATTAAAATTATAATAACGTTTTAAACGTTGTTAACGTGACAATCACATAATAACTTTGAACCCCCGTATTTTTAGACGTGTCTTCGATGCAACGTTTTCGAGGAAAAGGGTGTGGGACTCAAATGATCGAAAAAAATCCAATTTTTTGGACGTGTTAAATAATTGTTAAAAATTACGTTATAATATAATATTTAGCCAGCTAAACCTAAGTGCAGCCGAACTTCAGGGTTTAGCCGTAACATAATATGCATGTTAAACTGGTTACCAACTTATTAAACCGATTTTATATTTATTTGTATGTAAAAGAAGAATACTTTGTATACAAGTATGAGTAAGTTAGCGCTCTTTAATAGTACCTATTTCTAGAAACTAATTTAATAATCACAACAAACCTTGATTGAACGTAATTACACAGATCCCGAACCCAAATTATAAACATTTTAATGACATGCGATGTATCGAATTTGTTTCTTCTTTTATTTAATTACACTCATTCTGTTCTTACGATGGAAATTATCGCGGATTAAGGTTATTCTTCTTTTTTACTCTTTGCGAACCAGCCAGTGTGGGTGTGGTTGGGTACTTTTATTTTATAGCCGACCTTAGCGTTGAAAGTGTTATAACATTGGCAGATCTCGTATGCAAATACTTTTTAAAAATTACACTTTGGCACTATTTGGTATTCTTAGTTAATGCTACTCGCATTCCTATGGTAGCACACTAAACCTAGAAGGCAGGATAAATCCCTCCTTGGGTTCACTAAACATCATAACTATAACGGAGGGCGGTCATAATGACCGCTTACCGACACGGTTTTGTCCAGTGGGTAACAGTAACTAGCCACGAACAAAGCCGCAGTATAGCGAGTGGAAAAACGTATTCCTTAATATAAAATGTATGGCATCAAATTTCCTTTAAAGAACGCGGAGTCTGCAATAATTATTAGGACCTGTACTTAGCATATCCTTGCAAAATTACTAAAGCAAAAAATAAATCTTTGAAGAATCTTTTCGACATTCAAACTCTAAGATTAAGTTGTGAATAAAAAAATATTATTATATTAATCGATTATAAGGAGGGCAAAGCATTTGCAATCAATAATGTGTAATAATAATCTTTGTAGAGGAGATTCTGATTATATTCTGTTTGCCCAGGGACGGACTCTAACATTCTTTACCTACCTATGAATACTTTGCATATACCTAGTTATGATAGTAAAGAGAAACAAAGCCACGAGACTTAAAAAAAATATCAACGCAAGGTCGAGCCCTCAAGACGACAAAAAAATACATATTTTTTTAGATTATTCATAATGTACCTATATGTGTATGTTGAATTACGCAACTTTAGATACGTATTCCGTTAGCGTAGCTCCAAATAAAATTCTCCATACATCGACGGGACACCCTAATGTAGATGTAGGTAACAGGATAGAAGGTTTATTCATGATCAAATACATGTCAAAGCAATGCGTCGCTTTCGTGTCGCTCGCAGGAAAAACATTATGTGAAACTACATGCAGCATGTAGATTCTGCACGAAAAAGAGACGACGGCGTACCAAAACGTAACCTATAAAACACATGTACCTATTTATTTTCGTAAATGCTACTTTGAAGCGACAAAAAATGCTTAATTAAAAAAAAATTAAGTTGCATTTGATTTTGTACTGGCATCGTAAGAATTTTAAAAAATTTTTCAAAATGTTAAAATTTGATAGTGGACGTTAGCAAAAAGAGATGCAATCTTTGTATCGGAATAGCCCCGCTGCGCCGTTGGACTGCCTGTAGTGGACTCGCTTAGAGCCTGTACACACTGGGTCAAACGCGCGCTTTACTAACGTGCGTCTTGAGAACCAGAAGTTCTATTCTATTGAAGGGAACTCATTTGTGTACTCGGTCTTAACATCAAGAGAGCGTTGGGCTCGTCTTGTTCATCTGATTGCATAAATAGTAATAATAAAAAATGTAATATTTTAACTTCGTGGGTCATAATAACATTATGGTAGCCGCATATTATGTATTTGAAAACAGTTAAATAAATTAGAAACGAGAAAGTTTGTTAACTATAAATATCTTGTTATACATAATTAATAATTATGAATACATAATCTTATTTACCTTATTATAAAATATCAAAGTAGAGCACAATGACTGACTACTATTATCTATTTAAACTACACTACCACTAAATAAGACAGATTCCGCGAGGTGAAGCACTGGATTTACTCCTAATGTCAAGACCGGTCCCTTATGAAGCCAAGGAGGAATTTATCCCGCCTTCTAGGTTTATTCTGCTACCATCTACGGCCTAGCATTGACGCTTACCATCACGCGAGATTGTGGTCTAAACCTAACCTAAGTTCTATATACTAGGTTCGCCTTAGTTTTACCCGCTGTACTGTAGCTTAAATGTTATTCCAGTGTCTAACCTAACGGTATACGAAATTTCAGTTCATTCAGTCCACCTGTTAACGCGTGGAAGAGTAACAAACATACATCCAGACATCCATACATTCTTACAAACTTTTCCGTTTCTAATATTAGTAGGAAAAAGGATGTTTAAAAGCCCTGAGTCCGGCCCTGGTTTCTACCATGCATTTACAGGGGTGGGCCCCAAGTCCTTCACGGCAAAGCCGAGACAGCTACAGTTAATTAGTTATCAGACGTTCAAGAATGCACCGTGCCTAGCCCGCTCGATGTTATCCTGAAATTAGCTGGACCAAATTAGCCGAGGCACTGCGATAGTACACGCTAGGGCGGTAACTATTACCTATAGACTACTTGTAAACTTAGAGTTGGTACACATTGGGCGTTTTGAGTGGCGTGTCCTGAGGTAGACCTATGTCTTGTAGTGGATGGACATTAATAATACTAAAACAGCAATTGAACAATAAACCGCAAAAATGTATTTAACTAAGTTTTTCTCCATAAGCACGTGCTTGAAATACGCTTTCGTCAGACTTCTTTATTCTAAATAAATAAATCCATTTATTTCAGGCAATAGTACACTGCCAACAATGGCAAAGTACAATATCAATATATACCTTATTGACTAACATACATATTATAACTTAAAACTAGCGCGCTAAAGCGCTTTACAATTCACAATTTAATATTTTATATTGATGAAATAATGTAATAATTTATATTGAAAAACTGTATTATTCATACGTCTGCAAAAGATAGGTTTCTGCTGAACAATGCTTTACATTAAAATCTGTAATAATCTGATAAAACATTCTTAGTCTTATAAAGTGTGCGCTTTAAAACGCCTATGTGTCCTAACGATCATTATAGTCTAGGCTTTACTGCATGAAATTGCGTTAGCCTTACAAAGATTGGACAAGTATTTCAGCTTATTAAAGTATGTACAAAATTACTTTATGTGCGCGCGTTTTAAAAGTTACAAGATGTGCTTCATGTAACATTACATAGTTACATTGTTTTATATTCATACTAGCCTTTCCTTATAGTTTGAGCCGCGCAAGTTACAAGACGTTACTGAAGTTTGATAGATATTATGTAGCTTTTAGTAGGAGTTTTTTTGATGGGCATTCTTGATCAACACCACTGCACCACCGTTAATGTAAATAAATATCATACCTACCCATGTAAATATCATTATTTCTCTTCTTGCAAGGTTGTCTGGAAGAGATCGCTTTTAGCGATAAGACCACCAATTGTAACGTTTATGTCGTGATCTTGTGTTATAGTTTTAAGTTTTCTGTAGGTATTTTTGTAGTGTTTAAAAAAAGAGTTTTCTATTCTATTCTTGATGCTTACCAATTACCATCGTATCGGGCACTTCATTTACTCGTCTTGCCATTGACATAAGAGGTTGTCTGTAAGAGATTGCTCTACGCGATGAGACTGCTGAAGGTAAACAACCTAATGCTTTTTGTGTGTATTGTCTACTTATAACTATTTCCTATAACTTGGTATGCAATGAAACAATACTCTAGAGTAACGCATAAAAGCTTCTTTTCAGCGCGTAAAACAGTTGGGGGCAGCTAGTGTATAATAAAGTCAATTTGTATCAATAAACCCAAAAGTCATTACATCTCATTCCTCAATCGTTCAGTTCATAAGTTCGGACCAACAAAGCTTTTCGATGGTATTCCTTGGGTCCCTTTGTCGGCGTGACCGCATCCGCAGTGCGAGTAATATAGGCGACCGCAGCCTTTGACGCTCTGTGGGTTCTATCGATAATATACAGAATACAGTGTAACTTCATGGATCTACGCGCTTTGGTGATCTGTATAAAATTGAATTCTAAACTTAATGACGTCATAATATAATATCATCATAGGAAAGTTGTCCGTGTTTTTATAGCAAACAAGCTAGAAACAATATTTAAAGGGAAGGTAATCCATAAATAAGATAGGTTAATATCTTAATATTTATTAGTAGTTTTTTTTTATCTAATGAAAATTTAGGTATTATTTTTTTAGATCACTTGATCACTGCTTTCCGAGTTCTGCGTTACATGTTCTTTATAATGTATACCGAGAAATGAGAGCGTGCGTTGAAAAAGAGTGGTCTGTGTTCCCAGAATTTGAGAATACAGAAGCGCTCTGTCTGCGCGGGCTTCTATATTATATGCCCAAGGTTTTGAGTTAGTTCTTTACGTTTTGGGTCATAAAAAAGAAGAAGAATGAAAGTAAATAATATTTAAAAATAATACATTTATAAAAAATTCTGGTTTAAAAGCCAGAAATTTATTTAAATCTTTCCAGGCTTATTTTTCAATCTACATGGGTGACGCCATCCATCGTGCGCATAAACATCATAAAATCAATGCGTTCTGAGGAGAGTTATAAAATAGAAAGCTCCTTGATATAACAACTTAATTTTAACAACTAATATTTGGTCAAATCAAAAACAACTCAGATCATTTTACGCCCAATTCAATTGAATAAACTTATTAAAAATGTATTAATTGGGAACGGAAAGAAAGTGGCGGTCCCGATTGAAGATGTTATTCGAGTTTTGAGAATATTAATTGATGTGTGAAATAGATTGATTGAAGGCATTAAGTTATATGCATGTACGATACAGGTATCGCAAATATTTTTGGAAGATCGGAAGTTAGTTTTTTAGCTGCGCAGTAGCAGTACAACCCTTATTTGCGATTGCATATCCTACCTTCAAATCTGTCAAACAAAAAATTGTGTTAACTAACATAATATTATATGGTTAAACTTTTATCTATCAACATAAAATTAAACATAAAAATGGAACAAAAAAGTAGTACATTTTTTTTAAATAATTCATAATAGTATTTTTAATTTTCTATCATTACATCGTATAGGACGCGGACATAGTTATAAATCTTCCTGAACATAGAAAAAAAACATTATAAAATAATGTTCATTTCCTTCGATAAATTTCTAGTATTTTAACATCAGGCGAAGAGTACCTCACGTTTTGCTTTTTCACTTGCATAAAAAAGCATACCAACAGAAGGTGCGCCCCTAAATAGTTGGAATGATCCTTGAAACAGTTCAAACTTCAAACCCACCTGCGCGTTGCACTTGTCACGCACGACTACTTTTCCGTGAGATGCCTTCAATAGTTTCAAATGAGTTTATTTTTAGACCACGATTAGTCCGTATACTTTTTTACAAGAGCCTGATAAGTCGGTAAACCAGCCAGTAGGTGAACAAAAGAGAATCTAATTAATAAATACTCTTTGTTGAGACCAAGGAAAAAATAAATTTACAATAAATAACTTAGTATTAAATATAACTTAATAACTACTACTGTACATAACTATATATGTAAATATAACAATTTGATCTATAATTATGGGCGGCCTTATCGCTCGAAGTTGATGGTTCGACAGATAAATGAACCAATGAGTAGTATAATTAATTAGTAATGTTAATATAATTTATTTATATTTGTAGCCCCGTTTGATCCGTTTTTGGGCAAGCCCTCTACTCCTACTCACCATTATTCTCGGTTTTTAAGGCTATGGTTGCCCAGTTATTGCTGAATGAATTCAAGGAGGAGAATATTGCTATTCAAATGGGTTTGTGGTGTGATAAAATAATAAGATAAGATATAAGATTTGATTACAGACAGAGAGACAGACAACAGACAGGTGAAAGTAAATAAACGCTTCTAAAATGTGTGGATAAGACTCTAAGCCCGCCAGTGGTGCCGATGACGGTGCGGCGCCGTCTGCCCATTACAGATTACAGTTACGAGCCTTGATAATGATATAGATTAACCACGCGATTTGGCTTCCTTCATACAATGTATCCTGGAAGCTGCTGAGAAACTATCAGAGCCTATATTGTAAGTATACATTTACGTTACAGCCCAGACACAACAGCGTTACACAGCACAGTGTCAATCAACTGAAACTAAAATTGAAGGAAATTTTTACCGGAGCAGATTTCCTTTGCAGGAGGTCGCCTAGCTCGGGGTACCCAGAACAGTGACAGTTATTCTACCGCATGAGCAGTGTTGTACAGACATTACTGTGCTTCGGTAGGAGGGCACTGTAGCTAGTGAAATCACTGAGCTGAAGTCTTAACATCTTATGACTCTTAAGTCTTAAGTAAGAAGCATCGGTGCAGTGCGCCCAGAATTTTACATCATTGTGCAATCCTGGGTAGCACAACCGGTACTGATTATAATGGGCCGCGTTATATCCTACTCTCCTACCAACAGGAGAGCGTCTTGCTTGTCTTTTAACTTCTTTGCATAAAAAATAATCATAATGCAGTAACGTGCTTTGCTTACGAATACCAACTGTTGACGGTCCCAGCACAACATAATTCCAATTATTACATTTATAGCTCAGATGTCAATTAATATGGGCACTAACTGTGGTTGCAAGTTAATTTTTAATTGCATACATCTTGCATTTATACACACGAGCATGTGAAGAAATATACATGTGTATCCAAAGGCACTTTCATATTGGTTTGCATCGACACTCAGCAGCAGATGTCTTCTTATTACAACTACAGTATCTTTTTGAAGCGTTACCCAGTGGTCGTACGTCCAGCTTGAGTTACAGAACCCTCAATTCAAATTTCAGTGCGGCAATTAGTTTTCGCCTGGACAGTACTGTGTTTCGGAAGGCATGTAAAACTACGAGTACCGGCTATTTCCTTATAAGATATGTAAGAAGCAGTCGTCAGTTCATGTTGCAGGCCTTGTAGTAATCTCGGCGACCTGAAACTGCAACATATAGGTTGGCTACATAACCTATAATTGTGATTTGACTCTGACAGTGTAGGAACTTCTATTCTATTGGAGTATAAACCCCAATTATTATTATTACCTATTGTGCGACAATCGTATTGCAACTGCCGCACAGTTTGCGACCTGGTGTAGAGGAGCTCTAACCGTGATCACAAGTTAATTTTTAATTGCTTACATAACTATAATACTTGCAAGTAAATTTTATTATGCACTAATGACAGGGTGGAACAATAAAGTAAAATAATAAATTATGTAAGATTGACAAGCGCCATGCTACCCGTGGGAGCAGACAAAATAATTGTGTTTTTGCTGACAATAAAAGTAATTGGGGTTTATTAATTGGGGAAATCCGTTCTGTTTTTTCAATTATGTTTGGAGAACGAAATGTGATTGACGTTTTTCTGATGATAAGTGATACGCCAGCTTTTTAAAAAAATGCAGTGTTACCTACTTACTTCTTCGACGCGAAGTCCTAACGAACGCTGCACTTGTATGCAAATTTAATTTAATGTTAATGTTAGTTGGGAGGATGATGAATAATCAAATGCTTTATTGTCTTCTTCAATAATTTTCTGCCCTCTGTCTATGTATCAACCTAATTATTATTTTTTGCATAAAATGGTCGATTTGAAAGACGAGCACGACGCGACGCCCGTTTGAGGTTAAGCAAAATTGTGATAAATAAATAAATAAAAAAATGTAAAAAAATGTTTTTAAGTTAAACGGTTTTATTGTAAACATGTACTAAAAGCTAAAAAATAAAATCGTGAGGCACGTCAAATATCTACAATTGTCAGTGAAACTGTTCATTAGAGTTTTAGATATTTGACGTGCCTCACGATTTTATTTTTTAGCTTTTAGTACATGTTTACAATAAAACCGTTTAACTTAAAAACATTTTTTTACATTTTTTTAGTTTTAGACTTTTTAGTACAGTGTATTCTACTTGTCAAGCCCTTTCATTTGATACCCATATTAATGGGATTGAAAAAAATGGTTATCCGCCATTTTGTAGCGGCGGCCATCTTTGATTTTGATTTTGTATAGTGCACTGTATTTTACTTATCAAGTCCTTTCATTTGATACCCATATTGATATGATTAAAAAAAAATACGTTATCCGCCATTTTGTAGCGGCGGCCATCTTGGATTTACAACAATATTGAATATACATAATTGTATTGTCACCAGAACCAAAGGCGTATATCAAATTTCAGATCAATCGGTTGACAGGAAGAGGGTGAAATTTCAATTACTAAATTTGACCCAAGAAAAATGAATAAACAGAGTAAGCTAAATAAAACCGTTTAAATAAAAAATAAAACCGTTTAAAAAACCGTTTAATAAAAATGCCTGCACCTAATAGTCGCAGTCTTACCCAGGGAGGGACTTATCCCGCCTTCTAGGTTTAGTCAGTTATCATTTACAGTCACATCGTCATTTAACATCACGCGAGCTTGTGGTCAAAGGCTAACCTATAATGAAAAAAAATAAAAAAAAATTAAAGAAAATGAATACCCCTTATAGTCGAGAGAGTCCCAGTGTTACCTAGTAATTCAATAGTTTAAAATTATAATAAGGTGTATGTTAAAAGTTATTAACACACCGGCGGCGATCCCGCCCACTCTATCCGT
This sequence comes from Hemithea aestivaria, assembly GCA_947507615.1. NCBI lineage: Eukaryota > Metazoa > Arthropoda > Insecta > Lepidoptera > Geometridae > Hemithea > Hemithea aestivaria. The sequence goes on from OX382343.1 coordinate 6,138,214, forward strand.
CACATCTGCGGCTCACAACGTTCGGATCGCATTCATTTGTATCGGGCCTTATGTGTAACTTACACAGTCATTGTGGCGATACAAGGGATAAGCGAGAGGGTTTTGAAAGACTATTCCTCTCCTTATTGCAATGGTATACAGTGCAATACTCTTTATTGAGACTAAAAGTTAACAAAAAAGATGCGGCCGTTGATAGTAGATGGTAACAGATAAAACCTAGAAGGTAGGATAAATCTCTCTCCGGCTTCACTGAACATCAAAAGTAACTTTAAATATGACAATTTAGATATAGGTCCGTACCTACACAACATTAATTATAATCGAAAAAGTTTATTAAATTCTTATGACAATGCCACCTATCCATCAAAGTTAGAACATCTATCTATCTATCTACTCAGTCCGTATCCACCCACTGCTGGGTATAAGCCTCCTCACGTTCACGCCACACCATATGATCCTGTACGAGCCACATCCAATTCCCTCCGACATATTTCACAATATTGTTTGACCATCGGGCTGGTTGTCTGCTCGATATCTATATAATTTAGAGCATATTTTAGACCAGTACCTACCCACTGAATTGATAGGGAATTAGATCATATTTGATAAGCTTTCAAATGGGCTAGAGGTGGGTGGGTTTTTTATGCGAAGAAGTAAGAAGACGAGCAAAACGCTCTTCTGAAGGTAAGAGATAACGCTGCCCATAATTAATACAGTAACCTTAGATTTTACAATTATGTAAAAATCTAGGTGCACTGTACTTTCTAGGTCTCACTAGAGAGTCATAAGATGCTAAGACTTCAGCCCAGTAATTTCACTAGCTACAGTTAGTTGTGGTAGTGTTGTATTGAAATGTCGATTATAAGTTAACAACACGCTGTTAGCTTGTCCAAGTGCCACAGTAAGCACCAAGTCACGCGCGGGTGTACACGTTCACACGTTGGAGCCGAGTGCAGCCCGGAACGGCACTGGGCACTGCGCTGCTCTACACACTGGATCGATAGGGTAGTGGATCGGCTTAGAAGAGCTTTCATTTTATTATTCATTTTGGCTAGACTTTGGCCACGATCTCGCTTGATACACTTAGCGGTGATGCGGTCGTATTATTTCACGCGTCGGAGCTGAGTGCTGCCCGGAACGGCAATACGCTGCTCTACCCGCAGAGTCTTTTAGATTGTGGATCAGCTTTGATAAGCTTTCAAACGTTTAACCAGAATTTATAGGTATAAGGGAAAACTTAGAGAAGAATAAACGTTGGTACCTAAACGTTGCATGTGTTATTGCGCAGTCGTTTTCAAACTCAAACTCAAACTCAAAATTCATTTATTCAAATAGGCTACAATGGAGCACTTTTGCAAGTCAATTTTACATTTTATTTTAATATTCTACCGCTCATTCGCAAGGCACCTCTATGAGAAGAATGAGCAAGAAACTCATAGGGATTGCTTTTTTTAAATATGTGTTTACAATTATTATCTTGGTTACATAATTTATTTACAGGTGGTTGCAGAGGTTTCCAGGCATCTTTGTCTTCTATGTATTGGCTAATTTTATAATAGGCTTTCTTTTGTAATATGTCTTTAACACGGCTTTTGAATTTACCTTCTGTGAGCCCCGTTATTTCATCAGGGATTTTATTATAAAAACGTACACAATTCCCTAAAAATGATTTATGGCTCGTTTTGGACAATCTGAATCGAGGTACAGCTAACTTATTCTTATTTCTAGTATTAAAGCTATGAGTGTCACTATTTAACTTGAATTTATCTAAATTTTTTCTGACATACATAATATTTTCGTAAATGTACAAAGATGGTAGGGTCAGTATATTTATCTCTTTAAATACCTCTTTTAAAGAGTCTCTTGGGCGCATCTCATAAATGGCACGAATTGCACGTTTTTGCAGTATGAAAATAGTCTCAATATCTGCTGCCGACCCCCACAGTAAAATACCGTATGACATTAGACTATGGAAATATGCAAAGTAAACTAATCTAGCTGTAGCTACATCTGATAGTTGCCTGATTTTATACACCGCATATGCTGCAGAGCTTAATTTCCCTGACAATACGTTAATATGATTACCCCATTGTAACTTAGAATCTATATTCATGCCAAGGAATAAAGTTGCATTGTCAAGCTTTAGTATTTCACCATCAAGAACTACATTCGATTCTATGTACCTAACGTTAGGTAATGAAAATTTCAGGCATTTAGTCTTTTTCGCATTCAATAACAGATTGTTAGCTGCAAACCATTTAGATATTACTACTAAAGCGTTATTTACATGTACAAGCTCACTATCTTTCCTATCCACTTTGAATATTAGCGAGGTATCATCGGCAAATAAAACGATGTCTGCTAGGTCTTTAACCATGTAAGGGAGATCATTTATATATGCCAGAAACAAAAATGGACCAAGTATTGACCCCTGTGGCACTCCCATTCTAACAGGATGGCTTGATGAAATGACACCGCCAATATCCACTTTCTGCTGTCTGTCCGACAAGTAAGATTCCACCAAGTTCGAGGCATTTCCATGAATTCCGTATACCTCCAACTTCCTCAGCAGTGTGCTATGATCCACACAATCAAAAGCTTTGGAAAGATCACAGAATACGCCAATAGCATCCCTTGAACTCTCCCAAGCCTGAAGGATCAGAGTCATAAGGTGACTACCTGCATCAGTCGTAGATCTACTCTTGGTGAAACCATACTGACTTTGATGTAATATTTTGTGTTGATTGAAGTGAGACAGCAGTTGGTGCAGCATCATCTTTTCAAAGACTTTGCTCAGGACAGGAAGGACCGAGATCGGCCTATAGTTAGAGGGATCAGTTTTGCATCCCGATTTAAAGATTGGGGTGACTTTGCTAACTTTCATCAGGTCCGGAAATGTGCCTTTATCTATACACAAATTAAACAATTCCGATAAGTAAGGAGCAAGGGTGTCTATAAGCGACTCTACCAATTTAACCGATAGGCCCCAGAGGTCTTCAGTGGCTTTTACATTTAGGCTTTTATACGTTTTTCTAACATAATTTGCCGATACATGTGTAAAGGAAAAGTCAGGTATATCATGTTTAAAATTTTCCTTTAGATAAGTTACTGCTAAGTCGGGAGAAGAGTCAAGTGACTTAGTTGAATTTAACGCGATGTTAGAAAAGAAGTCCGCAAAGATATTTGCAATTTCTTCAGAACTTGATATTAATTGATTATTTTGTAATAATTTATATTCTGTATCCTTAGTTTTACTTTTACCCGTCTCTCTATTAATAGTATTCCAAACGGCCTTAACTTTATTGGTTGATTTGCTTATTCTATCTCTAATCATCAAGGCTTTAGCTTGGATGCAGACGGCTTTGAAAGTCTTTGAGTAACATCTAACATATTCTACAAAGGACTCTGAATTATTATGGGCTTTATCGCTGTACAATTGGTACATATTATCTCGGCTTATTCTTATTCCCTTTGTGGCCCAGTCGGCAAACTCTAGTTTACCATTACCCTGTAATTTCCTCTTAGGACATATCTCCTTGAATTCTTTACTTATTACTGAGAACATGGTTTCGTAATTAATATTAGGGTCCTCCGCGGTGAGGTTAGTATTTGCTAGGTTTACCTCTACGCTGGTATTTAGTTTTTCTAATCTATACTTAGTGAGCGGCCTATGCTCAATAACAGTCTTACTTTTAGTATGATTGGTTTCAAATCCTAATGAGAGTGCTCTATGATCGGACCTAATACCTGATGTTAACGTTAAGTTATTACATTCACAGTTAGTAAAAATATTATCGATACAGGTCGAGGAATTGCCGGCTACTCTTGTAGGCTCACAGAATAAGTATTTCATGCCAAAGGAATTGAAGAGGCTAATTAAATTCATTTTATCTGAGGATTCTACCAATATATCAGTGTTAAAGTCACCACAGACAATTATCGATTTATTGCTCCTTGATATTTTATTAAGTATAGTTTCCATTGCAGATAAAAATGCCGAGAAATTTGAGCTTGGCGGCCTGTACACACATAGTAGTATGTGCCTTCCAACCTCAACACAAGCCACCTCGCAAGTGCGTTCGACAGAACAGCCGACAATGTCAGTTCGTTCTTTATATTTAATACATTTTTTTAACAGTATAATGGAACCACCTCCCTCGGCGGATGCTCTGTTGAACGTACTAGCTACTTGAAAATTATTTACATTAAATGCCATTTTGTCGCTTTTCAACCAAGTTTCACAAAAACATAATATGTCATAATTAAATTTATCTAATAACAGCTCAATATCATTTATTTTGCCAGAGAAGCGATTTATATTTTGATAAAATAGATTTAATGTATTATTGCCGCCCTCTGTTGTCTCATGACTTAGTTTAAATTTTGTTCCACAGTGAATTCATTAGTACATATACTAACCACTGTGGAGTCATTATAAAACTTAGTTATACTACTTATAACTATGTGTATATTATATGCCAACAATTTGGCAATAGTTAACATAGATTTTTTCGAACAATACATATTATTCGAAGTCAAATAAAAATTAGTAATAAACTTATTACTATCAAAATATAAAAGTTTGTCACTATGACGACATGTCAATTTTTTTTATATCCTACTTTCTGTGCCCAGCGGTTTTCATACATGTTATTAAAAAAAAAAGTATAATTATCTCCTCTCCCTGCATAGTTGTCTGTAAGAGATCACCATTAGCGATAAGACCGTCAATTGTGACACAGTCTTTATATTATTTTAGTTTTTAAGTTGTTTTTGTACATTTTATTTTGTGTTTCAGTAAAGGGTTATCTATCTATTTATTAATTATTATTCTAGGTTCTAAGCTTCCCCTACATTTTATCCGGTGTAGAGTGATATTGCGTAACGCATTTTTCCTGGATTATAAAGGGTCTAAGCTACGTACCAAGTTTCAGGTAAATCGACTCAGTCTTAAGCAAACTCTAAGCTCTTTGGTCATAAGGCGTGAAGTAACAGATATAAACGCAAACATGCAAACTTCGAAATTGCTGTCTGTAGTCTGAACTTGCCAACACTAGATCTGACACAAACATCCTTATACCAATCTTATGTCCTAAGTAACCTGCGGTAGTACCCGTGGACTCAGCACGCCGTCGTATAACTGCATGCATTGGTATTCCGCTGAGGTAATACGTAGGCTTTCAGAACGATGTGATTAGCTTGTGTTCAGATTAAGTCTCTTTTATTAACTGATTTTGGAGATTATTTAAACTATCGTATCACACTAATACTAAAATGCTTGGGTTTGTGGTGTGTTTATTACACTTTCCCTATTTAACGGCTAAACCGATTCTCGTCTGTTTGATATGCAGGCTCGAATCCAAAAGTCTCTACGTTTCAATGGGTCAGATGCCAAGGTTTTCATAAAAAATATGCTACTAATTAAAAACAATGTCTATCTAAATTTAGAAGTAGTTTTATCTTAACAATCTAGACAGCATTGATGAATGAAGCCTGATTCAAATAATAGACGAAAAATAGCTGCATTTTTTTATCACATCGGAATTCCATAAAAGTTTGACCTTGAAACAAATAGGTATGTATTATACATACCTATCTGTGTGTATTATAATTATACATATCTCAGTGATACAACTGATTCAAATGACGCCCAGGCTTTAAAATAAATTAATTATATTTATCATATTTTTTTATAATTCTTTGAGTTACGTACCGCCTTATCTGAAACTTGTTTGCATTAGAAGCATGTAATGGATAGATAGTATTTTATGTGTGGAGATATAAAAATAATTATCGTGTTGTAAAATATTTTCATGTAGGTATTAATATTTAATAGCGGAAGCATAAACTTTTGAAAATTAGTGAGTACTTTAAGAGCGCTTATATCGATTGACGCTTTCTCGCTCACACCATTTGTCAAATTTTGAAATATAAGTTCATTGAATTATTTTATTGAAAATTTCTCAAGATCAGCCTCTATGTATATCTGATGTATACATATATGTTTAACTTATGCACGTAGCGTTACACATTACCTATTTGGGATCCAAATTTTAATTTCAATTAGACCGGGGACCATTTAGTAGTATGGCGCTTTTTCTAGTGTAAAATAAATATTCTATGGCTTATCATGACAATTTTTGTTATTTATTCCATGATCTCTGCACCGAAAGATTCAGATATGCATCAAAATGCTGTAATGCAAGTTTGTCTCTGGGCTATAAAGCGCTCGACGTCTCGCTTCGAATAAATTAAATTTAATATCCACTAACCTCTGAGAAGTCCCTCTGTGACATGACTTCGCATTTAGCTTGCCTTCATAATCTGTGAAGAGAAAAAAAATCATTAGTTCTTGAAAACTCCTATCATGAATGCATTTAAAGTAAGAATTACTATAACATTAGATTAAAAAACTGCAGACGCGGTACACGCTTTCGTTGCTATAGCCAAATTTGGACCTGCTGGGTCGGAAATCGGAAAGTGTCGGTTGGCGTGCCAATTCGCGCTGCAGTAAAATTGGGTGTACGAACCTAATAAGAGCGGTCCATTTGCGCGACGCCTGTACCGTATCTTCCCTTTTTATTTTAATCTAAAATTTTTACTTGTGATAAGCTTCGGCCATTGCTATTGTAAAGAAATACGTGTCCAATATTTTTTAATAATCTACATTATGGAAAAAAAATCTCCAATACCCTTAAATACATGAATGTTCATCACTGACATAAGAATTTTAATAAGTTTCAAATATGGGAAAAGCCACTGGCTCCACAGGAACACCTGGAAACACAGTGAAAACTAGTTCGGGAACCGATGGCGTCAAAAAACAATTGTGCTCTTGCAAACGTTAATTACTCTTGACAATGGGACGGGAGTTGCTAGTCTTATGTCAATTTTTTTATGAGCTCGGGGCGCAGGCGTGACGTCACCTCATAGTATCCGTGACAAAACTCAATTTCAGGTCCTCAATTCAAAGAATACAATCCCAAGAATGCTAACATTTAAATACAGGCTCAAAATATTTTAATCGCACTTCATTTGCGTGACTTCTTGATGTTGATCCGACGAATTAAGTATTGAAGTTATCCTATCAAAAACATAAATGTGAAATTAGAGCCAAGTTCAATATTACGATATATGTATTATGTAGGTACCTATGCGTTAGTTGTTTGTTGACTTCAAAGACAAAAGAAGGGAGATCTAAATTGGTGCCAAGTTCAATGGTTAGTCCTGAAATATATTTATAACATAAAATATTATATTATAACTTAAAATATTATTTCTTCTTATAACTTAAGATAAATATGTTATTGCCTGAGATCTAATTTGGCTTGTTCTCATATACGACATATTATTAAGTAGATACCTGCATACAAAAACAGTCACGAAAGAGCCCTATGTTCCACGGCGGCTAGTTTTATAGACAGTTTTAGAAGGCAAGTTAATTATAATATTTCGCATAATACAATATGAGAACAAGCCAAGTCAGATCTCAAGCTATAATATATTTATCTTAAGTTATAAGAAGAAATAATATTTTAAGTTATAATAGAATATTTTATGTTATAAATATATTTCAGGACTAACCATTGAACTTGGCACCAATTTAGATCTCCCTTCTTTTGTCTTTGAAGTCAACAAACAACTAACGCATAGGTACCTACATAATACATATATCGTAATATTGAACTTGGCTCTAATTTCACATTTATGTTTTTGATAGGATATCATTACTTTTTGTACAGAATTTAATAGTAGGTAGGTACTTATCCATAATTTAATGATGTATACCTAATGCGCTGGCGTGGTCCGAAATACCTATCATTTAATTGTATGTAAGTATACTAAAACTGATAAGAGTAAGGTTAAATAAAATAAAGGTGGTATAATACCTACTCCATTCGTTATAATATTATTCTCACGTGAAGCTCTTAAAATCCACATGTAATAAATAACTGAGCCAATACCAGACGCATATCAGAAATGAAATAGTCATAGTAAGCCCTATCATATAGATTAATTATCAAGCCCTTTGGGCTTACTAGAACTTAATTTATATTTATTTGATTTTAATTATTTCCGGTGCACCGGCCATGGGACGGTCGAATAGAATAGGTATTAGGTATTTACTCCTTATCGTGACTCATAAACAATATAACAAAAGTATATACTTAAAATTACCATACCATTATTATCAATCATAGAGGTAGTTTGTACTTATAGTAGGTAACATGAAATTTTTTTTAACAAGCATTTATTATTACTATCTAGCACAAAGGTACTCGCCAAGACGAATCAAACGAGCTCAAACTCGATGGGGTTGCGTCGCTTAATTATGGAGTTCCTATGGCCACCTTCCAGCTCCATCATCAGACCCTGATTACTATATAGTATCAAAGTACTCGTCAAGACAAATCAAATAAGCCCAAACTCGATGGGGTTGCGTCATATAATTACGGAGTCCCTATGGCCACCTTCCAGCTCCATCGTCAGATCACCTCCATGTCACAATAATATTGCATTGTCATCCAATTTATACATGCATGCCAAATTTCAGCTTAATCGGAAACCGGAAGGTGGATCATATTTAATTTGCAAGTTAATTACCATACTTTAAAATTAACAATTTTTATTAAATTTAAAAATATTATTAAATCATTAAAATTTACTAGTTTCTGATTTTTTCCTTTGTTACTATGACTATGCCTATCGGGATGCCAAATTTCAGCTTTCTAGGTCATCTGGAACTGGGATATTACTTTTGATCTATCCCTCAGTATGTATTAACTTCACCGATTACTGGATGTTTATATCTAAATAACCGTTTGAGCTGTGTTATTGGAATTTGGAACAGAGATATAGTTCGTATATTTAAGTATATGTGCCAAATTTTACTTGTCTATGTGTAATAGTTTTTGTATAACGAGGGTGTAAAAAGTCGTCAAAACGCGCTTTGAATGGTTCGTGTAATATAACACACGGCGCGGTCGCCAGTTCCTTTGCTTGAACTTGGCTTGACTCGCTGCCGCGTGTCTAGATTGCTTACGGTTTTTATTACCAGGGTACTAAAACTGCAGATGAAAATGTGCTTTATTGAGTTGTGTTACAGCTTATTTTGGTTATTGCTTTTAGAAGATGTTGGCAGACGAAGCACATCGCTTTCGTCTGCACTAAACTAAGGCGGTTATTACACTTGCACCATGCAGCGTGAAAATGTACCAGCAGGCCTATTGGCTATCGCCCACCCACAGTAGAATCTATTGACAAAATTGCGTACATTACTTGCTTAAACCTCCACATTAATATGAGTAAAAAACAAACACAGCAATGTACATTGAAGTGGACATCAATCTTGGCGGGTGTGAATTAGCCAATAGCCCTGCAATTCGGCCAGTGACGTAATGAGCAAGCAACTTTAGTGCGTTGTATCTCACCCTCATCATCACACAAATATTATAAAGTCGAAAGTTTGTGAGTGTGTATGCTTGTTTCTTCTTCACGCGTAAAAGGGTATACCGAACGAGCTGAAATTTGGTATAGAGATAGCTTAGACCCTGTAATAGCACATAGGCTAATGCAAAGCGGGTAAAACCGCTGGGCGCAGCTAGTTTTCAATAATTTACTTGATGAAGACAAAACAATTTTTTTTTTAACATCTCCATTCCTATTGTACCTATATATCCATATATGTATTTGCAAACAATTTTAAAATGAGTGCAGTGAGAAAATCACATTATGGGTGAGTAGTGAGTAGGTACATATTAGAACACTAGCTGACCCGCGCGCACTTTGTAGCGCGTGACAGTCAATTCATAGAGTGATGAATTCGGTGCACCCATTTAGACTATCATTGTATTTCCATTCCTACTGAAAAAGGAAATTCACTTGTTTTCTCCGATTTGTTTTTGTGGGCGTAGAATTAGTGAAATCTGGCAAATCTGGCCGATATTCGCTCCCGCTCTGGACAGCGAAGAATATCGCGCTGAATACTTCAAAACAGTTTTGTTTCGCTACTGCGGGCAATGAACATTTGTTTTAAACCGAACTTCGAACATTAATGGTTAATTTTATACAGTGCAGAGGGCTTATCCAATAAAGGATGGCTACTAATTTTTACCTGTATGTACATTGCAAAGCTTCAGTATATACCCTAATATATACGTTTAATGTGTATTGCAAGTGTTTACGAGCACTTATAAAACCTAATGTTTGTTTAGGTATATTAAAATCGATAATAAAATATTTATTATCTAAATACAATCTCTGTAAAAAAGTATATTAAGGGTCAGTTTTCTTATAAAACTATTTTTTTATCGTTTCTTCCTTTGTAGGAGGTCCGTCTAGGTAGGTACCCTAACAGTGCCAGTTATTCTACCGCCTGAACTTCTGAACAGTGATGTGCTAGTGTAATGAAGATCTTATGACTCGTGAGTAAGAGGAGTTGGTGGAGTGCACCTAGAATTTTATAATGGTGTGAAATTCTGGGTGGCTGTACTGATTATGGCAGCATCTTTAACATTAGGTGAGCGTCTTGCTCGTCTTCAAATAACAAATCGTTTATTCATAGATTTCAGGTACAAAGAGGTCTTAATTAATAGCGTTGTCCAACCGAAACCTGTCTTTTGCAGACATAATATGAAAATACAGTCTGATAATATAGTCAGGTCATAAATTCTGTCACATGTTTAATATAAAATTATTGGAACAAGTTTATTTATTATGTAACCATTTATATACCAAAATGAACTTAACAAAACATAGATTCTTATGACAATAAAGTTTTATTAAAAATGACCTCCGTGATTTTGAATACAGGCCTTCAATCTGCGCGGCCAGTCGTCTATCGCAGCACGAACGAGGTCCATGTCAATATCGGCTGCTGCCTTAATCAAGGATGTCTTGAGTGACTCCAAATTGGGATAAGGCTTTGAGCACGCCTTTTCCTCCAAGTGTTGCCATATCTTGTAATCTAACGGACTCAAATCTGGACTGGAGGAGGGCCAGTCTTCGTGCCGGATGAAGTCGATTTCACGCGCCGCCAGCCAGTCTTGTGTGCTCTTCGCTCTATGAGCTGGCGCCGAATCTTGTTGGAATACCCAGTGCCTGTTATTGAACATGGTATGAGAAACAGGTTCCACAAGGTTCGTCAGGACTGTATTTTGACACACAACTGCATTCGTTTTTACACCTTTCTCACAAAAATGTACCTCTGTTAAGCCCCAATAAGAAACTCCCAACCATACCATGAGCGAGGATGGAAAATTACCTCGTTGGACACGCGGAATACGGTTGCTCGCTTCTTCACTACTGTGTGCGTACACCTTATCATTTTGTTTGTTGTAGCTCTCTTCTACGGTAAAAATTTTTTCATCCGAAAAAAGAATTTCTCGATATTTTTTTCTCGCGTACCGCTTCAACAAAGCGCGGCATCTCTTCAGTCTCAGGTCCATTAGACGAGCATTTAAACGATGTCCTGTTTTTCTTCGATATGCCCGAAGCCCTAAGTCTTCATTTAACACCCTTTTCACCGTGGTTCTGCTTAACCCCATCTGAAGGGCCAACAGTTTCTGCTTACGTTTGGGATTTCTTTGAATTCGCGCCTTCACAGCTTTTATCACTGCTGGAGTCCTAACAGACCGAGGGCGACCACTTCTTGACCTGTCATCTACACTAGAGTCTTCATTGTATCGTTTGATGGTACGATAAACGAATCTTTTGGTTATATTCAAATTTTTCAGTATGTCAAAAATTTGAATTGGCGCGTAACCGCAACGATGCAACGCAATAACTGCAACACGGTCTTCTTTAAGCGTCCACTCCATATTTAAAAATGAGTAAAATTCTAAAAAGTATACATTTTTATTTTCATCAACAATTCGAAATTCGAATTCAATAAACTTTTTTGTGGCCAGCATTCTAAAAGAAAAGTTTTTACTGTGTGACAATACTTATGACCTGACGGTATAATTGTTGCATTAAATAAAAATTATAATAAAAATTATCAGCTATTACTAAAATATAATCTTTTTCATTTACCTAGAGAGCAAGCCTAGCAAATTATTAAATTTTATGTTAAAAAAAAAAACATTTATACAGTAATAACTTACTTCTTTGGGTAAAAAAGTATATTCATGAAATATTCAACTTTTAAGTTTACTTTTAAGTGAAAGATTAAAATAATTATTTTAACTATTTAACTTTTACGTTAATTAGGAACACGGTACACTTTTCTTTTTTAATGCAATAATTATTTTTATAGAAGATTGAAGATATTAAAATTTAATGTGTGTATTAAACTTTCTTGTTTCTTTTAAAACCGTTAATCTTATAATTTGACAGAGTAAGATGTAATGTTTGACAGCGGCTTTGACCAGCAACTTTGTAAAACTTGACATTTTAATATTTATATCTCTGCAAGGTTTTTGTAAAAAAATAATCTTAAAAACATAAAATGAGACATCTTAAGTACCAACCTAGAAATAAATTAACTCCACAAATAAATATTAGAACTACATATAATATATAGGGAAACTAGCTACATCCACTACGGCTTTACCCGCTGTACTGTAGCCTATGTGTTAGCTATCTCTATACCAAATTTCAGCTGAATAAATCCACCCGTTTAGGCGTAAAGAAGTAACAAATGTACTCACACATTCACAAACTTTCACCTATATTAGTGTGAAGTAAATTAACGAAAAACATATTTTTTTATCAAATTGTGATAAATCTTGTACAATCAGTTAAAAACACAAATTGCTCTGCGGATCGGAATTGAAATGTACCTTTAGATACCAGCTATGACCATGTATTATTCTAGGGTATAAGCTATCTGCATACAACATGTGGATCACACAAATGTTTGTATGATCCACAGGTATTTGTTTCTGGTCTGGGTGGTTTTCAATATCTATTATAAGTATGTATTTACAAAAGAAAAATATATAAGTAGTATTATATCCGTTATCCTAGTCACCATAATACAAGCATTAATGTGCTTAGTTTGGGGTTAGGTGGCGCTGTGTGAAACGTCCTGAAATATTTATTATTATTATTAAGAAGACGCAAAGATGACAAACACATACATCTATACTTTAGCATTAATACAATAATATTAGTAGAAACGAATTAAAGCTATAATAAATATCAACATCGATATTATTGACCCAGTGGTCGATGAGCATAAAAACACTTATTATTACCAGCTACATTTCTTGAAGTTTTTAACCACAGTACTAAACTATCTTCAATAGAGATCTCAACCATTTTCAAATTGCGCTTACGATTCCAACAAAACATTCCTGACTTTTAAGGTAACGGCGGGTAATTCAAGAGTGGTCGTACACCTATAATCTTGCGTCCTAAGAAAGTAGTAAAAACTGCCACCATTCAGCTCATAAACGTCCTAAACGCAACATAGTGTGAAACTGCACGTAATGTCCACGTTATTATTATTGCTGTGATTACAACAACTATAAAATCCTGCTGTAAAATGTCCTTTGCAACCTTAGAACTTTAAAGGTTTGTTTTAGTTGTAATTATTGGCACGGTTGGGGTCCTTCGACATCCCTGAGAAACCCTTATTTTACAGCGGCGGTGGCCAAGCGGTTATTTGCGAGGGTAACCGCTTACCATCAGGCGGTTCATATGCTTGTACTTAACACAAGTAATAGGATCAAAAAAAATAACAATATGTATGTCAAGACTTTGAAATCGTTAAGTTGTGGAACATATTCGTAGCCTATAAAATATGCAAGGGACAGTTATTAGTTTAGTTATCCTGTTAGAGGGCTTATGATAACTTGAATCTCCAGCATGTCAATCACAAAACCTAAAATTGTGTTTTGGCTCTAGCATTGTATGGTGACCTGTTCTATTGGAGTATAAACTCCAACAGGCTAAGACGTGGTATCTGTACCAATCCCGAGGTAATTATGGAAACAGGAAATAGTAACTGATTAACTGACTGCTTGATCTATCGACGCACATCTAAAACCGCTGAACGGATTGGATTGAATTCGGATTACGGATTACCACCATGATAGATTAGACCACCATTAAGAAAGGTTTTACAATGCACTGAGCATAATTTGTAAATGTATGTTACAGTTATTGAATGTGACATACTTACATCTATTTCTAAAGTTATAAAGAAGACAAATATTCAGTGTTGTAATAAAATTAATGTTATGTGACACTTATGTCAACTACCGCGTTATTATTAGAAATGGTGAAAGGCAGTTATTTTGAATAGAGTTACATTTACACCGCGGGCGGCTCTTATACGCATACCAACTAAAATTACCTTAGTTTTACTCGAAACTATAAAGAATAATATTATGTAATAAAAATAGACAATTACTTCATTTTTAGGCTCCCGTAGAGAACAAGGAAGTCTTATAGTTTTTAGGGTTTCGTAGTAAAAAAGGAACTCTTATTATGTAGTTTCGCTTTATCCGTCGCCGACGATTTAATGTTCCGTTTGAAAGATCAAGTTAAAAACTTTTTCCGCGTTATTACAAAACGTGGACTTACTATAGTACTAGGACTAACTTGTGTCATTTGTTCGCTTAGTACTTGGTTTAGTCCTGGTACAATCGTAAGTCTACGTTTTGTAATAACACGGTTTGAGTCGAAGTCTTGCTAAAAAATCTGAACGAATAACATTCAAGCACTGAATACCAAGAATTCTCATTAAATTAAAACTTGGTTCCAGGAAAACTGTAACGATAAAAATAATATCTATTAATTAGTTTCGGAGATATCGTCACTGAAAGATAAGGCAGTAAATATTTTACTTGCCATAATTACAGAACCCAACGATACGCGTGGCCCGACTTACGCTTAGGCTATTTATTAGTATTTTTCATAATTTCCGAAGCAGCTGGTCTCCGTTTTTTGGGCAACGAGATTTCGAGAAAATTGGTGCGTAGTATAAAAAGCAGCAATGCCTTAGAGCCATACCTCTTAAACGGAAGCCTGGTGGTGGAAAAAAATCAAATCCTAAGCTTGTACATATCATTACCAGCACGTGAAGTGGCGTGCTCTTGATCGACATCATTATTTATGTAGATAAAGGACAAATTTAGTCCTTAACTCATTGTAATAAGATAAGAAATGGTTTGAAACGTGTTGTGGTTTGTTTTCTATTCTTTGTGCATCTTGCTGTCAAGTTTACTTAGATGAATATTATACTAGAACAATTTTGTTGTTCTAAAGCCTGCATCATACTACGCGAACATGTTTGCGTGCAGTGTCGAATTCTCAGTCAGTCAAAATGTGCTTTTTCACAATGACGTTTTGTTTTGTTTGAGGATTTAGCACTGCTTCGCTCTATGTGAATATGTTTGGTACATTTACGCCGAGCCACTGAGTTGATTGCAATTAAACTCTAAAGGGATATAGATAGCTGACACCTGGAAAGTCACATAAGCTTTGTTATCCTGATTTTTCCACGCGATCGGAACTTGCATAATATCTCAGTAAAACCAAGGCTCAGTTTGTAGAATACAATAGAAAAGATTAACGCTTTTAACAAATTTACAATAATGACTTACACAGATTTTAGAATGTACTAATATAATTTAATGTAAATATGCTAGGTTAACAATCGGCGGTCTTATGGCAGGAAATTTTTCACAGTCAACCTCGGAATAGAAAAGGTTAGGAAATACTAACAGACAGTGATGTACCTAGTAAGTAGTTATATTTTAGGACGAAAATGCTGTTCACCTCTACAACCGTAACTAACCTACTCGTCATAATTGGCCGCTCCTTAGTCACTTCGTGTTATCCTTAACATGCCACTGTTCCAGTGGTAGTTTAATAATATTAAATACATTGATATTACCACATTTCAAAGGCATATAATTTTTACGTTGTTTGGTACATTTGGTCGCGTGCGCGGCGTCTTGCCCGAGGCTCTACCAGTTTCAGTTGATGGCCCAACCAGCTACCTGCATCAATCCGTATTACCGTAGGTACCTACTTTTTAGGCTCTCGTAACAAAACAGTTCACCAGATGGATGAGATTAAGGC
The DNA here is from genome assembly GCA_947507615.1 of Hemithea aestivaria. Classification (NCBI taxonomy): domain Eukaryota; kingdom Metazoa; phylum Arthropoda; class Insecta; order Lepidoptera; family Geometridae; genus Hemithea; species Hemithea aestivaria. Next base: position 6,154,249 of record OX382343.1, read on the forward strand.
CACCAATATCAGTAACTGAGGTAAATATTTGCTAAGCTCTAAAGTTAGTGCGTCTTGCTCGTCTTCTTACTTCTTTGTATAAATAAAGTTAGAAGCTCTTTTTCTAATTTAATGACACTCATATAATTGTAGTTATCACTAACGTTTAGTTTATGAAAATTAGATTTTTTATACAAAATCAACTTGTAGCCGCGAGACTTGATATCCACTTCAAGCAAATTCTAATTCAAAAAGTGCTTTTGATATTTTGTGTGAAAATGTAACTCTACGACATTGACTGTGATATAAGTATATAAGTGAAGCTTGCCTCTTAAGTTAAATAAAGGGGGGGGGGGGTGTATAAAATTACTAGTTTTTAATAAAATATTTAAAACAAACTTACGAGACTTGGGTACGAATTACCAATTAATCGAATTCAAATTAAAATGTAAAGCTTGCTTTAACAAAAAGAATTAAATTAAGCTACCATGTAAAATTATGTTTATAATGTCAATACAAAATTTACCAGAAATTGTTTCATTAAAATAGAAATGAAGCATTGAGGAGTAAAGTGAAGAAGTTACAGATATGAGATATTAGATAAAAATAACAACTTTATAGATGTAGATTTTCTGAAGTTAAATGCTATTGCAATGTGAAAATTACCTTATATATGCAAGTTAGCCACAAAACCTATAAATTGTAATATGACTCTGACAATGTAAGTGGGGTAACCTGTTCTGTTTGAGTATAAACCCCAATTTCATATTTTGGCGTACCCTCAAACTACCCCCGATCTGTGAGTATCTCATTTTTTAAGGAAATTTAGTCCAGTAGTTTTTTCCTATGGCTTATTATAATATTATACTGATAATAACCAATTATAATTAGTACGCCAATCTGATCCGCTATCATTTTCAGAATCAATCTCGCGTAATTTGGATAGACGGACGCTAATTAGAAGTTTTAACTAATTATCGCTTTGCAGTAGCATTTAACTTCGGAAATTCTACCTCTATAATTTGTTATTTTTATCTAATCAACCAAGTCTAATTGGGAGGAAATAATCAGCTTTTTGCGAATAGTTTTTGATTGAACTTGATAATTAGGTATAGATCTGTCTTTAAAACTGCCGATACATCTAAATTAGTAAATAGAAATGGCATATAATATGCATCTTAAGTATCATCGCACTGATGGATGTGAATATGTGATATTCCATAAAAAAAAACAGAGATTTTCGTCATCCGCGTTTACCGAGCGATACAACTTGGGCGTCTTCAAGGCACGAGTGAATAGGTAGGACCTTTCTGGGCATCATAATGTGATTAATCATCGACGGTATCTCTACACTTTTCATTAATTGGGATGTGGTCAACGAAGGCCATGCTACGAGTAGTATAAGAAAATTATAGAATAGAATAATACTTACTTTCTTACTTTTTATATTTCCTTTGCAACCAGGAGGGCCTGTTGGCTATCTCCAAACGTCATGTAAAACATTAGAATCCATAGACAAAATTGCGTATATTACTTGCTTAAACCTCCTCATCAATAATATAAGTAAAATAACAAACGCAGCAATGTAATCGAAGTTATCATCAATCGTAGTGGGTGAGAATTAGCCACTAGGCCCTCTGGATTAAATAGCAGAAGAGAATTGCGCAAAGCTATTGTACGTACTTGACCCATACACGTTCTTCCAATAGAGAATCCTTCTTTATACTATTATTTAGATTTCTGTAGACACATGAGCATATTATTTATTATTATTTCCCTTAATTAGAAGCCGTTTATGTAAATGATTTTGGAAGCTTGTTTCAAACAAGATGATTATGTCATTAATTCATTGTGAGTTTGATGATCTTTATTTAAGTATGATTTCAAATAGTCGTTAATGTCTAGAATGGTGGCTAGGGGTCACGTGTGATTTATTATACTAGTATAATTATAATACTTATTGAACTACGGAAAATCCAGGATAACACTATGTCTTTCTCTCTACGAGGACAACTTTTCCCATACGGTTAACAAAGTCCAAGCTAGACTTTAACCTCTTAATTTTAGTCGTATATTCGCCTTCGACTTAAACTTTTGCGAGAAGAGAAGGTATTCAAAATTCAAATAATGCCAACACGCCATTATAGCGGTCGCACATCTATCCCCATCGACAGCGCCGAAAGAATTTTTGTATAGAAAATCTTCTTCCGATTCGGACGATTCGACTCAGGCAAGTGTCCGTAGTTTCATGACATTTTATGTAAATAATTCAAAATTAGATTCCTTCGACGCGTTCGGCTCCGATGGATGTGCGTTCACCATTATTGGCTTGAAGTCGAGTAGAGAACGCAGCCATGACTAAAAATACGGGGGTAAGTTGACACATACGTATGCAAGTACTACCGTTTCGACATGTTAAACTTTCCGTACACGTCACTCACGCGGAAGACGGCCATAATAACTTAGCGACACAATAATTGAGATAAGATTTGTACATAGGAATTTTCTTTTATGTTACTGAGCGTCAAGATGAGCCTAACCCAGCGGGAACCAGGCGTGATTATATGTATTTAGTATATTTATCTTACTAATATAATAAACGTGAAAGTTTGTAAGAATGTATTAATGTCTGGATGTATGTTTGTTACTCTTTCACGCCTAAACGGGTGGACCGATTGAGCTGAAATTTAGTAAACATATAGAGATAGCTTAGACCCTGGAATAACACATAGGCTATTAAACAGCGGGTAAAACCGCTGGGCGCAGGTAGTAAACGATAAAACAAGAGATTTAATCTTAATAGTCCTTTTTTATTTTCATGTGGAATTTAGTTATAATTACATGTGATTCGCACGACCTTGGACCAGTCACGGCAACGACGTTAAATTCTTGAATAGTATCACTGTCATAGATTTAGCGTCCGAAAGATGTGACATCAACACGATTCTGGTAACTACCGTGAGTGTTACTGTGACGAAATGAAATGAAATAAATAAAATGCAGGCGTGAACTCCCGAAGAAGGACATCGTAATTGTTCGAAAGCGTGGTTGAGACAATTCTCAACAGAATAAATACGTGAGTACCTCCTCCTCCTCCTTGTGTCGTTTTCCCCATTACTGGGGGTCGTGACCCCGTGAGTACAGCCGTGTCGTATTTGTGATATGAATATATATCAAGTTTATAATGGTTAATGCTTTTGTTTCTTTTACGTTAGTGATAGATACTCTAGCAGATGGAGGTCAGAGGCAGAGGTCCAAGTGATGGCGAGTTGTTGCCGTCGCCTTTAGGCCTATAATAGGTAGTCCACAAATCGGTAGAGGAAATCCTAATGCATGAAAATGATTTTGTTTACGAAAAACTGCAGTAAATTGCCTTTTTACATGGGAAGACATTAGAAATTAGCTGCACGTATGGTTTCCCCTCTAAAAGTAACCTATGACTTATTCTCATATCAACGCTACATGCATAATACTTATTATTACAGTTAACAATCGGTGCAGTCATTGGGGCGTAAAGAAGTAACAAACACCCACGCTCACAAACTTTTACCTTCATAATATGTATTAGTATGATACGTTAAGTATAACTTAGTATCAACACATTTAAGAAAAGCGAATACTTAGCTAAGTTGCTAACATTTATGCCCGCTATTTCATCGTTTTATCATAGTCAACGAGACAGGTTAGTTAACTAAAAAATAAATAATTGACTACTTTGGCGAGCGATAATTGCAGTGGTGTCAAAATTAAATTGCAAAGTGTAGATAGTAATTATGAAAATTGCAAAAATCTTGTTTAAAATATAATTAACTATTTACAATTGGAATTTTATGTATTATTTTAATTTAATGTACCTTTTGTGAAATAAATATACCGTATTTATACGGTAAAGGCTACAACGCATACCTACCTACTTTAAGACCTCTAAATAACAAAATAAATTTGAAAGTTGTACCATCTTATCTATTACAAACAATGCGTAATAAATATAAATAAAAGTTATTACACCAATAGTCGAGTAAGAACAATGCAAAAAGATATTTCATATAAATTCATAATATCATTTAAAAACAATGGGTGTTCTATTAGAATTTCTAGTCACAGAGAATAGGGGGCAAGTGTTGTTTTTATGAATATTTTTACCTGTTGGGCTCGAAGGATTACGACGAAACTAGCAAACCAAAAAATAATATGAAGATCTTTGTTGGTCTTTAAATAAATAAATAAAAGAAGATAATTTTTGAATTAAATCAAAACAGTAGGTTTATAGGAACTCAAGTAGGTTTATAATGATAATATAATTAAGTGTTTTAATACAAAATATGCTATTATATAGTTATACCTGCTATGGTGAACTAAAAATAAATATCACACAAATATAAAAACATGTTTAATTTTGTTATTTTTATTATCTAGTTTATTCCCAGTATACTCACTTCCTTTGAAGAAACTATTAGGAATGAATAGTTTTTTATCTAATCGATCGTGTGTATACAGGTAGGTACAAACGTCCATAGAAACAAGACTTATCTATACCTAAAAGTATAGAAACTTAATAGTACTTAAAGAAGCAACACAAGCATTCACGCAACAAATGGTTTTCTACTCATAACTCGACTCGTCAAAACGACGAAGCAAAAGATTTCAACGCGCGCGTCGATATCTTTTGCTAGACCGTTAGAAAATAATCCACTATACCTATTAATTAATAAGTGTTTAATACATTTTCACACTAATACAATTATAAAACATTCCCACTTAATGCATATTTTCGTGTGAAGTGTTTAAAAAGTTGATTAGTTGGAAATGAAAAATACTTGATCAGTTTAGTTGGTCGGAATGGAAGTCCTGAAATTCTCAAACAGAAATGTTTAAAAAGTAGGTACTTTTGGTTTACAAATGACAGACACTTCGCGCGAACAATGGCACCAAATAGAATGCCACCTTTACCGATTGGACTAACTATTACTATTGGCTACTTTTCAGATTAACTGATTTGTTGTCATACAACGAATTTTTAGACTTTAAAATTTTGTTTTTTTACAAGCTTTTATTTCTTTCATCTGTCCGTTGTCTGTCTGTCTGTAATATCTTGCCAGTTCTATACAAATCTTGCCAGTTTAATTTGATCCAGTTCCCAGTTTCTGATTGAGCTAAAATTTTACATACATGTGTATAAATCGGATGACGATGCAATATTATTATGACATCGAGCTGCTCTGAACTCCGTAATTAAACGTCGCAACCCCATCGAGTTTGGGCTCATTTGATTCGTCTTGACGAGTACTTTGGTGCTAGATGGTAATTATAATAAAAGCTTGAATTTAAAAAGTTCTTTTAAAATTTCACTTGTTTATACACGCCATCTACGAATAAATTATAATATTGTTATTATAATATTTCGTAGCACGCCATAGTTTTTTCACACATGTTTTAAAGTCATTGACTCTAAAATGCACACTGACTAATCTCATCTAAACATCTTACTTATGTTATAAACCTGAAAGTTTGTAAGAATGGATGTCTGAATGTGTGTTTGTTACTCTTTCACGCCTAAACGGTTGGACCGATTGAGCTGAATTTTGGTATGCAGATAGCTCAGACCCTGGATTAGAACATAGGCTACAATACAGCGGGTAAAACCGCTGGGCACAGCTAGTAATAATAATAATATGATAATTTTTTTTTTCAAACACCTAACCCCAAGCTAATGTTGTTATGGTGGTTAGGATAACGGATATAGGTAATACTTATTTTATACTTATCTTTTGTAAATACATACTCATAATAGATATTGAAAACCACCCAGACCAGAAACAAAGAACTTCGATAAATGGTGTTTTTTCGAGTGAGCTGTATTATTGTTATGGTTACGTTTTCTGGAAGGCAATAAAATATTCTAAGAAGGTATATTATTTTCATTGTTTTTGTAACCTAAAAACAATCCAGGTTTGGTTGATTAAAAATAGTAATGTACGTGAAATTTTCAAATTTTATTTTTATAAATCTTTACTTAATGTTTTCTCTACCAACATTTATTGCCTTTTTTAACGATTACATCTTCGTACTTAACCTACAAACCACTAACACATAATAAACTAAATTATGAAGTAAAGATATCAACTAGTGGAGTAGAAAGTAGTTTTTATGTGCTATACTCGCGTACTAAGCACGACTTATGTATGATAAGGTATATCTAGTATAGTTCGTTGACTTTACTTTCTTTAATGCTCTTATATTCATCTAAATATATAGGTAACTAGCTGGGCCCAGCGGTTTTACCCGCTGTTCTGTAGCCTATGTGTTATTCCAGGGTCTAAGCTATTTCTATACCAAATTTCAGCTCAATCGGTTCACTCGTTTAAGCGTGAAGAAGTAACAAACATACACACTCACAAACTCTCGAATTTATATATAATACTAGCTGCGCCCAGCGGTTTTACCCGCAGTACTTATGTAGCCTATGTGTTATTCCAGGGTCTAAGCTATCCCTATACAAAATTTCAGCTCAATCGGTCCACCCGTTTAGGCGTGAAAGAGTAACAAACACACATCCAGACATCCTGACATCCAGACATCCATTCTTACAAACTTTCACGTTTATAGTATTAGAAAGATTAGTGTCATAAAAGGAAAGATTGACTGTATGACTGATCTATCAACGCGCAGCCTTAACCGGTAAAAACTTTAACTTAAATACCTTGAAACCTGCAGGATACCTACTACCACAGAGTACTATGAATATCCTACTACTTAGGTATTACTTAATACCTAAGTTGCTTTTAGACGAGTAAAACTACATGGCGCTGCTAGTTAATGTTTCATTTACAAGTTTTAGTGTCTATTTACTACTTTTCATGCCAAAACTACTAAATTCATTGCACTTAAACTTGGTATGTAGACAGTTCAGATCATAAAATAACATAATATGCCTTTACAACTACTCCATTCAAGAGAAATCTCTTAGAGTTGCTAGAATATAATGTGTTTAATTCCTAACGTTAACATAAGATTCAGTTAACTCAAGTTATGTGGCCTTTTTGGGTTAAAACCACAGCTAGGTATGACTTACCATCAAAACCATTGATTTAGACCAATTATAAGTCCATTTCTTGACTCGAACCACGGTTATTACCACCACAACCGTACAAACAAAAAATACTAATTTCGAATCACATATAAACACATTTACATATATTTCACTGTCATATAACACTAAATCACTATATTATTACATATTACACGTGTGTTATTCTGGGTTTTGGCGTTGTGATCGGCATTTTTTGATATAAAATTCGTGTAAAAACCAGTCTTATGCGCGTGCGCCGATCGCTGCCTCTACGCGACTAACTGACGATGATGCCAGGTTGGTTTCTCGTTTAATGCCACGAAAGCCTTCGGAAGGCACAGGTAGAGTCAGCTTTGAGGTTTGGGAGCTTTACGCACGTTTAATACTATAGTATCAGCACTGTAGTAAGTACATACATAATGTGTATATTGCAATGTTTTTAAGATTAGGTAAAGATTGAATGAGTATTGATTATGATCCATAAAAAAACAGATGATGTTACAGGCGCTTTGTTACCGAAGAAATTGTTCTTTTGTAAGTTTGAAAAGCTCAAAATTTTAATGTTTCTTTTAAAAATCTCTTAAGTAGAAATTACTTTTTAATGAGTGCATGGATAGATAGTGGGTAGTTAAAAATATTTTTTTAATGATTCGATAGACAGGGAGAGCATTTTCCTTTTTTCTTGTTTTAAATTTCTGTTGAAATTCATGGGATTCTTTCCTAGTTTTATTATTTTAGGAGAGTAATATTATTGTCTAATCAACAAGATATTCAGAAATAAATAATTACCTATACAGGTTATATTTTTAAAAACTACTTAATGTGCTGAGTTACCAATAATCCTGTATAATATAATATAGATTTAGGTAGATAAATGTAGAGTCCCTAGTAATTTTATAATTAGAGAGAGCATTTAAAATGCGATAAGTACGTACGTAATAAATTAATCTAATTTTGACCAAAAAACTGATTAAGTAATAATAATAAATTCTTTATTCAGGTACATAGGTTCGAAGTACAAAATTAAAAGTCTACAGATCCTATTTGTAGGTAAAATAAAAGCTTCTTCCAAGTAAGTAGAATTTTCACGGACTGGCAACACGACTAACCGCCATTGTAACTAAACAGAGACAGATATGCAGCGGTCTCTTTCCCACAGGAATGCGGCCCGCTATCACCTTGAAGGCCGCACGTTTGCAGACGCTTCAATGGAAATAAGCTTTTGAGCTTTGCTATCACTAACATAATATACTGGTTCAGGCTGTACTTGCGTAGAACGGTGAATTCTGTACTATAGGATTATGTATTTGCTGCAATAGATCTCATAATTTATGCGCGATCTGATAAAATGTATTTAAATAGAATAATATTATTATTTATTATATGTATTTTAGGACAACCACGTAAAAATAAATTGCACGTTAAGTGCAATGTAATTAATCGAAGCGGTTTTTAGATTGCTTACAAGTTTTAATATATATTAATTATTTTTTAAATCCATATTTGTGATAAATTATGTAGACTTGATACAACAAAATTAAAGTTAAAAATAATTTTAAGCTCTATAAATAATAAATTGTAACATTAATCAATTTGTTTTAACGCCATCTACACAAATTTAGATTAAACTACATTAAAGATGCATATGCATTTTTCCTTCAATAAAGCATTTTAGCCGCGTAGCGCTAGATGACGCTATAATAAAATATTTACTAACTCCACATTTTTTGGAGCAAGCTGCTGACAAGCTAATACCATAGATAATACATAATATATAGGGAATAGATGCGCCACACTAGTTCAAGGTCAAACAACCTCAGATTTAGTTCACGCCTTCTTTCTCAGACGGCGCTAGTTTCTTTGCGCACTATATATAGGTATATATATACGTATGTATATGTCATATTATTCTTAGGTTTTTAACTCATTAAATAGTTCAGTGCAAAAATCTACTAGCTAGAATACCAGATATTTTTAAAAAGAATACCAAATTCGAGTTAACTCTGGGATTCTAGCTCAGTATTTTTTACACAAAACTTTAAAAACAAACATCACGAGTTCTTTAGGTCGAGATATTTATTTAAAAAAAATTACAACTCTGGAAGAATATCCCATAAAAAATAATATTAATTATAGATTTTGTTAACATTCTACTAATGGACGTAACTAGTTAACAATATTTTGGGTTTTTAAAAACCCTACTTAACAGTTACAAACTTTATATTGTAATTATTAACAAATATTTATTCAGATTCATCAAACAATAATGAAAATTATTCTAATTAACGAAGTTGGCAACATAACATAATAACATTAATATAAGATTTCGTTGGCCGAAGTTCGTTTTACATTGGGTTTATATGCTGTACGCACTATCTTGCTTCAAATTAATATAATACAATCACAAGTTAATGACTTGATAATTTAAAATCGCTCATTTGATTGCAATATGATTAATTTTGCAATATAAATTCATAGATTTAGACATTTTGATAGTTCCTCAAGAGAGGCCCCAGGTGACCAGAGAGGTCAGAGGTGATACTGACACATTTCTTTTGCTTCCTCAACTTTCATCACATTGTTCATACATGCTCCCCGGTTCTTGGTACTCTTGACCAAGAACCGGCGTGCCACCTACTCTTACCAAGTACAGTGAAATAGTCTCTGCATACCCCAAAGGGAACCAGGCGTGATTATAATGTGTTTAAAAATATTTTCAAATTTTAATTACTATAAAAATATTGTGTACAGCTTTACAGAGTACAGGTACAGAGCTGTACAGATTTACAAAAAGTATGCTGTAAAATTATACATTTCAAAATTTTCCATGCGAAAGAGTCGCACACAAGGATGATTCTTAAGAATTAAGATTGGTTAATAACTTAGTTTTTCTTTTTACTTATATTTTATCTATCTCTAGACAGATAGATAACTCTTTATTGCACACAATAATTACAAACAAAACAATTAACACAAAATAAGTACATTTGATTTAAGCAGTGTTACAATTGGTAGTCTTATCGCTAATTCCACCTTCGCACTACTCTACGCGTACATTTATTTATTTTATTTGGAAAATTAACAGCTCTAAGTATAGATTACAAAGTGAGTATAGAAAATGTGCTTAGCCAACAACGATTTCCACTGATATGATCATTCAGTATACAAAATATCTACTTACATATTTTTAAAGTAAACAAGGGATTCAAGACTATCGTGAAAAATTAATACATTAGAAAGAACAATCATAACAACAAGGGTAAAGCCATAATATTACTTCATAAAATTATTATTATTATTTATTTTATTTTATTCATGTAAATTTTCTTCAGAAATTTCAACCAGTTGACCTGCAACAAGGTTGAAAATACTACTTTAGCATTAATATATAGTCCTCATCATCATCACTGGCCTCTTACATCTATGAGAGATGATTCAAGCAGCGTCCGTAATTATGGTTCGGCACTTCCGTGAGTGGCTAGTAAGGCCGATGCGGGAGCGACATCGCCGACCGCAAAGTATGCAGACGAATTGTGTTCCTGGTGAAGCTGGAGGAGCAGCGGCGCGTTGGTGACGTCTGTCACGTTTCTGTGCCAATAGTTGGAACCAGGTGTTGTCGTGCACAGCAACGCCGTCATGTAAAGTTTTCCTCCAGCTATCACGGTCATCTGACGCGTCTTCCCAGGTGTTAGGGTCGATGTTAAAGGACATCAAGTCCCGCTTAACGCTATCCTTAAATCGCAGCATTGGACGCCCAACGGGACGTTTAGCGTCCGCAATTTGTCCTAGGAGAGTCAGTCTTGGCAAACGAGAAGGCTCCATCCGCTGCACGTGCCCAAGCCAGCGGAGTCGCCTTTGTTTCAATACTGCAGTTATGCTAGGCATTTGCGAGATACTGAGCACCTTCTCGTTTGTGACTCGATCCTTCCATGTTATGCCCAAAATGCGCCGAAGACAGCGCATATGAAAATTGTTGAGTTTCCGCTCCTGTTTGGCATACGACGTCCAAGTCTCGGCTCCGTACAAGAGTATGGACAAGATGCAAGTTTGGTAAACGATCATCTTGGTCTTGTTTGTAAGATGTTTATTGTTCCATACCCTTGCACTAAGCTTACCGAACATCGTAGATGCCTTGCCGATGCGGATGTTTATTTCGGCATCAAGAGTAAGATTATTGGACACAGTAGAACCCAGGTAGCAGAAACTGTCAACAACCTCCAGTGGTGAGTCGTCCAATAGGATTATTGGGTTATGAGTAACACCTTGCGCCATTATTACTGTCTTCTTCGCATTTATAGACATAGAGAACAATTTACAAGCCGAATGAAACTTGTTCACCATTGCTATATAGTCCTAGCGTTGTGCTAAATAATAAAATAAAATACTATAGTCGGGCCGGCCTAAAAGGCCACATTTGACAGATGTCAGTCATAGCAAACAAGTGTTGGGACATTGTTTGTTTATTTCGATTACAGGATATGAATCGATACGATCTTCAAACACGTTGGAATCGAATACAGTTTTATGAAAACATTCATAAAGTCTAATTAATTTTAATTCTAATAGGTTTTTTTTGTAAACATGTAATGGCGTCATGGGCTAGTTTTGCCAGAAACATCTCACGAGTTATAAAAAAAACCTGTAATAAAAAAATATGTTTATTCTCTATACATTACACAATTTTATTTTAATTACATTATATTTTACTATAATATAATCACAATATTAACAACATATTTTATTTTAATCGCAATATAGTTATTTATTTATGATCAAATATTCAATCCAAGTTATAATTACATTCGATTCTACATTTCAAATTTCGATTTTGCGATTTTATTGGGTAGCATCCTTATTGTTTTAAAAACAAAAACTGATTGACGTGACCTTGTATAGGGTGTCCTATTTATTCATCTAATGTTTTAACCCCCAACGCAAGAAAGGTGGGATGTTATAAGTTTGACGTGTTTGTTTGTCTGTCTGTTTGTGTATCTGTCTGTGCCATCGTAGCCGAACGGATTAATGAAGTTTGTTTATTTTTTCGTTTATAAGATTAATAATATTACTCGGCAATGTTCTTAGCTATGTGTATTAACATATTCTTTATAGTTTAAAAATAAACACAACAATGACTTGAAACAAAAATTGAGTATTTTTATTTTTAGTTTTTTTTGGTTAAACATAATGCCACAAAAACCGTTGTTTTATATTAGAAATAAAATCTATACCATCGGCTTATCCGAAATTGACACCGTTGAGGACTTTAATTTTTTTTAATAATGTGTGTGTGTGTGTGTGTGTGTGAGTATGTTTGTTCCTTTTTTACGTTTCTTCTGGTAGAAATTTCAATTGTAGTTTTTGGTAGACTTTTTTATGGTAGAAAAATGCGTGAGCTCCTGATGAAGGACATCGTAATTGTCCGAAACTCAGGATCGAGCCTAGCTCCGACCATTATTTCCGTGAGTTTTTAGTCATTTTGTTTACATAGTAATATGGATAACTCTCACGTTAGTTTTCAAAAATGCACAGTAGAAAAATCTAGTTAGTAGTTTTTGGTAGAATTTTTAATGATAGAAAAATCTACCAAATGGTAGAAAAATAATAGTAGTTTTTGATAGATTTTTTTATGGTAAAAAATCAACTAAATGATAAAAAAAGAATGGTAGATTTTGCTAGAATTTCAATGGTAGTTTTTGGTAGAAAAATTTAATGGTAGTTTTGGCAGAAATTATGATATAAGAATTTGGTAATAAGTTAAATGGTAGGCAAAAAATCTACCAAATGGTAGAAATTTTAATGGTAATGCGTAAATTGTTAATTGTAAATTCGAGTATAGTGTTCAGTGTTCAGCTAAGTGTTGTCATATTATTTATTGTTCAGCTAAGTGTTGACATATATTATTTACAGAAAAAATAAGTAAAATTTTTAGATCACCCTGTAAGGGAATTTTGATGATGTGTCAAATGTGGCCTTTTAGGCCGGCCCGACTATAGAGGCAGATTATGGTGCCAAAACAATAAAAACTCATGTCTGCTCTTGTTCTTAGTCTACCATTTTCACAAATGTTTTTGCTGTCAGTGGAAGTTCTTCGATAAATGTCAAAACAGACATTGCTTCTAAAAAAAAATTTGGTAGCTTTGATTCTTTTTGCTAGCGTTTTGCAATTTATAGTTAATTTCACTATCTTTTGCTTGAACATTTTAATAATGTTCATATTTTTCTTCGATTTTGTAGGATCTGAAAATCAAATAAATATTATAGAGAACACAAACCATTTTTTTAATAAAAATTGTGAAAAAGCATGTCCGTTCCCAGTTATGAATGTAGAAATAGTAGAAGTTAGAAATAGTATATTATGATAACTACTATAGTATAAAAACACTAATAATTTTTGAGACTTCTAATGTGATGTGATAAATAAACACATTTTCGTGCTTACATTGTACTAGTCTATTAGTATATTATAAGTATGAGGCACTAAGTACAACAGTTGTGTAAGGTTACAAAGGAAACAGGTGAAATTAAAATGAATCTATTTAAAAAAAAAATTATTATCATTATTACCATCCAGCACCAAAGTACTCGTCGAGACAAATCAAATGAGCCAAAACTCGATGTGGTTGCGTCGTTAAATTACAGAGTTCCTATGGCCACCTTCCATCACCAGATCAGCTCGATGTCATAATTAATATTGCATTGTCATCCGATTTATTACCAAAATTTAAGCTCAATCAGATATCAGGAATTGGGTCGAATTAAACTTGCAAGATTTGATTACAGACAGACAGCAAACAGACAAGTGATAGTAAATAAAAGCTTGTAAAAAGAATGCTTTCTCTTTTGTAAGTTGGTTAATTATTTTAATAAATACATACCCTTCTTCTGTGTATGATGTAATGTGACATTATTGTTATCATTAATCTGTGGAGAAGTTAATGGCAAACTTTCTTTCACTCCAAATTGACTAGGCACTTCCCAACAGGATAATCTGTAAAAATAGAGGAAAGGTAAAAAACAATAAAAAGAAACTATTGAAAAATTACATTAGAAATTCTTTGATTGGCCATCTTAAAAAGCCTCTAAAATGCACCATGGTTCTTACAGATGGAGGAACTAGGTACATAGCGAATTAGATACACAGTAAGCGAGGAAGTGAAACAGTTCTCCGCCAGATATAAACAGCACTTGCTCAATGATCAAATCATCTAGCTACACAGCTGACATCCATAAATTAACCTAAGAGACTAAAAAGACAGCACATCATGGAGCTCAACCAGTGGTTGAAATCAAGTAATTATCACTGGATTAGGTTTAACCCTTTAACCGCCACCGTCGGATATATCCGACAAGCCTGTTCTGTTACGTAACCGCCAGAGTCGTATATTTCCGACTGCACTTTAAATCTACATTTTTAAGTCATAACACTGTATTTTATAAAACTATACTCGTAATTAGCTAAATAGTGAATAAAGTTCGTGAAAAGTGAAAAACATTCGCCAACTTTTTGTCCTTAAAACAACACTGTCGGTGCACAGATCAATCATTAACTCTGAAAATTACAACCAAATGGCCAAACGTAGAGTATTTAAGGTTCCCTTACCACATGTAAACTCTAAATTTGCCCAAAGATTTGGGGACTCAGTGAGACATACTGTTTACAATAAAGTGCTTAAATTTTGTAAATTAAAGGATAAAAGTATACCTGAAGTAAAGAAAACCGTATATAATTGGCTGTCATCTCTATCCTATAATGAAACTGAGGATCTCTTAAAAATAATGTATTAAACAGCACACAATTGTCCCATTTATTATATTTATTTTTATTGCCTTTTTTGTTAAAGAACTTTTAGACTTATCTTAAATTGGAATATTATAATAAACGACAACTTAATCTGAACAACATAAATGTAAAATTAGTTATATAAGTAAACAAACAATTTTGTTGTTATTTCTCTAAGTTTTTCACTTGTATTTTAGTCAAATAGCGAATAGACCTGGTACAGATAATACCACTATAATATGTATACTCTATCTATCAATAGGTAAACTCGTTGAACATAACTATTATTGTTTTGTAAATCCTGTTAAATTGTGGGCTCCCTCGGCACAGGCCCAGCCTAGTGAGGGAGTCACAGATTCTTACACATATAACTCTTAGATATAAAATACATAGTGCTAATGTTTCTGTATTGCATGTTCTTTAGCTAAATAAATATTTTTTCATTTTTCATTTTTTCATTTTTTTTTTCAGTTATGATTTACAGTTGGTTTTATGCTTCTCTCCCAAATAGAATACCTTAAAATTAATCGCCAAAGTTTAGTCAATTACTGCAATTTTTTTAATAAAAATGTATTGATGTCCAGCGCCCGCGTCGGAAAAATCCGACAGTAGGGACGAGACATAATACATAAAGACCTCGATTAGAAAATGAAGTAGATTTAAATATTTTTCTTTATTCTGATTATTTTACCAGAAAACAAAGTAATCATCTGATCAATAGAATATTTATACAATTATTTGTATGAATTTTGTTATTTAATTTAAAAAAATACGTAAATAAATCTATGAAATGTCAGCGACTGAGTTGATTGTTCCCATCCCTAGTCTAAACTAATATTGTCACTACCCGTATCGCCACCGTCGGATAAAGACGACCTCCTCTGACGTCACAAGCGAGAGCCGATTTCTATTAGTGTTGTACTTGTGTACCTACTCGTAGTTGAATTCGTGATAGGTATCAATAAATACCTATGTGTAAGTGTTAGACATGACGAGTGCTGAAGAATTAATACGAATTCTGGAAAATAAATAAATATTCGATGAAAATGAAGAAGAAAATAAGATTAATAAAAACTGTGATTTAAGTATCGATGTAAGGTGGCGTAGACGCGTTTCTTTTGTAATAACACTGATTTTTCGATATAAGGATAATACAAAAGGTGATTTTAATAAAAATGTATATTAAAAGTATTATTTTGTTTTTTTTATTAAAATATCGACATCAATAACCTTAAATATTAGACATCACTTTTATTGTAGGTATTTATAATTCAAAAAACTTGCCTGGCGCTAGGGGCACGACAAGTGATTTTAAGTCTGGCGGTTAAAGGGTTAAAGATCTTTATTGTTATCAAAGGCATTTGCCGCGTACATGATAACTTAATTAACATAAAAAAATGTATTGTTTGTTGTTAAAAATACTATGTAATAATATTAAACTTATTCAAAATAAAATGTAGATGTAAGTAGATATATGTAGTTAGGGAAGTGTAAAGGAATTTATATAAATTGTAAAAAAGAGAGAATAATAATTAAGATCATGCAAAATTCTATCCTAAATTTAAGTAACTTAACAATTGACAGCTTAACAATTCACAATAATTATTTCTCTGAAATGTCCAATACCTCAAGCGAACCCGCTCATAGTCTAAAGACTGATTGCGGATATGAACACTACACAAAAAAAAGATTCTTTGATCAACAAATGGTTGTAAATGTGTCTTTTTAGCTAAATTGAATAAGAGATAATTAATGTAATGTTTTTGTAATTGTGTTAGAATATGGCTTTTGGCTGAAATAAATGATAATTTAATTTAATTTTTGTTACCATTATCATATTTCCATTTTTTCCGCTAGTCTCGTTGTCTTCAACAACAGTAACTGTAGGTACACTCTCTGTATCTCCGCACTCTGTACTGCTCTGGATACAGGGCCAATGTCACAATCTGAAACATGTAAACATTTTATATAAACATGTTGTGTACAACACCCACAATGTATCTTTGGGGATTTGTTACAAATTTCTAACATGAAAACCAATTTTATTTCTACGCTAGGTTTTAATTAAATTATTTCCAAAAAACGTTTGTATGCAAATCCGTAACTCGTAACCATTGAACACTTACGCTTACTAGGCATATTAATGCTGTTAGTAGGTATTCGAAGTAATACTTCTACTATTGGGTTATACATGTATCATACATGTACTTTTAAATGTGCGCCCTGATTAATTACTTACTCGTAGGTGCAGTTTTAACTTTGTAAAGAAAGGATAGGGACATTTTAAGAGCAATAAATTGAATAAAACATATAGAATTAGAGACGTAATGGTAAAGGAGTTTGTTTTAGAAGTGTAATATATTATGTACCTATATGTATTGTAACACTTACCTTCTGTACAGGCGAAATAGCATTTAGATCGTGATGAAGGAATTTTCGTTATATCACCAGCAAAAGAATGCTCGGCTTTCATTTCAATAAGTTGAATTCAAAGCAGAGTCAATGAATTGAGCAGGATACGTTTATGTCCGTTGGCGAAAGCCGGGGTCTTTGTCCGTGTCCGTATGAAGTAGCCAAGTTGTCATTTAAGAAGCAATATCACTTTTTGTTGCAAACTTTAAACAATTCACATAAATTACGCACAACACAAATCGACAGTGTTGCCAGTGCCCTATCTTCAAAAGTAACGGAGACAGGTTCGAAAAGTAACGCATTTACAATAAAAGTAACGCATTTAAAAAAAAAACGATTTTTAATACAATTTATATAAAATGTAATATACTTACTCAATTTAAATATAGTACTTATACTTTTTTATTCATAGATTTCAGCAGGTAATAATATTATTTCCTCATGTTTGAACTGGCATAATAAGTATTTAATGACTCGGCGAGTCGTTGCGTCCTATGGCTCGTCCACAAATACCGGCCAATGATTTGCCGAGTGTGTGTTTTGTCTATGGATGAACAGTTTTTGTCTATAAACGAATGTCTTCGGATATTTACGATTTTTTCCGGTAAATTTCTGGTATACATTTTGGGCTCCATAGCTGACGACTTTAATTAATATATTTTGAATATTAAACAATCATGGACCATTTGAAGCCATTTTGTGTGAATAATTACTTTAAACTAGTTAAATTTTCTTAATTTTTTTATTTATATAATCTATGCCCCAAGTGCATATATATAATCTATGCGCTCGGGCGAACGTTGGGCCAACGACTCGCAGAGTCATTGACCGGCATATGTGGACGAGCCATGACATTGACATATTATTTACTTTTTTTAAATTTTTGTTTTCCGTTTCGATTGCGTTCCGATTCACTAAGTTATTATTTTATATTCTTCCATTGTTAGTTCATTTAAAAAAATCATTACCCCAAAAAGTAACGCAAAAGTAACATTTTAGGATAAGTAACGTAAAAGTAACGCAAAGGGTCAAAAAGTAACGCAAAATGTTACAAAAGTAACGCACTGGCAACGCTGCAAATCGAAGAAAAAACGGAATTTTGGCTTTAAAATTTGACAGTGACATTTGACAGTCAAAAGTTTTTCTGTCACTTGCTTGTTTTTTTTTTTTTTTTTTTTTTTAATTTTTTAAGAGTTTTGGCGGCAAGCCTTGATCATATCATTGGCTCCACGTCTTTTGCTTAATAATCGTGTAGAATTTGATTGTTAGCGTGTAATAATGGTGGAATATTGCGTGTTAAGTGTTTTTGAATGTGCACAGATGTAGGCAAGTGATATGGTGCTGAAATATGAATTTTGGTGCCCCCTCCAAAACTCCTCCGAACTTTCAGTAAAATTCCACCCATTTTACTGGAAGACTCACGTGACTAGACGAGCTATTAAGCTCACTCTGACTCTGACCTGACTAACTAACTTATTACTTAAAAAATAACATTTAACTTGACACTGGCAAAACACGAAAGTGGAGACCATAATTTAATATCCCGTGAACATTCACGAATTTTACTCGACACTGGCAAAATGCATATGTTGCCATATTATTAAAAAGAAAAAAAAAAAAAAAATTTAAATTTATTTTTTAATTTGTTTTTAATTTTATGAAATCAAATATTTATTAAAAAAAAAGAGATATGTTATGAAATGACAAGATTATTAGATTTTTTTTATGATTGATTTTTTTTCACTGTTTGCAGCGACATCTAGTCGTACTTAAGTGCAACAGGAGTTCAAAATTGGACGCTTTTGTTCTAGGATGGCGCTACTTTCCATACTTAAAAACAGAGAACCAAGCAAGTACCGCACTGTCACCCCCCCTAATACATTCAACATAGTTACGTAGGAAATGCTAGATGGCGCTAATATCATAAACGAATAATATCCCGTATGTTTTCACGCGCGTTGCCTAGCAACTGTCAACTTGACACATTGTTTATTTTGAAAATTCGACAGTCAAAGCTCGAAAACGCTTGTTTCCCGTTTAAAATTTGCGTGATATTGTCCAATGATTGTTGTAAAGTTAAAGGAAGTAATTAACTGTTATGTGTGTCTGACCTCACGTGCTCCAATTACTGGTTTTATTCGCGCCCACGATACACGAGTTGTTACCGTTTATGCAATTGACCCGTCTCGAAACTTGAGTCAGTGCAATTCCGTGTTTTGTTGTGGGCAGTCGACCAAGGAGGTTCCTATCTGAGGTATTGATCTCACAAGTGAGTCATTTTATTTAACTGGATCTACCCACTTGACGCCACATTTGAAGGTAAACTTGTAAATTAAAGACAGGTGCATTGTTGCATTGAATTTTTAAATGGTGCATGCATAGGTAGCAATAATGCACCTGCATTACCTGCATAGTAGCATTTTAACATGTCTAGGTATATAATATGACCTACTGAACATTCAAACTGGCACCTAGTTAAAAGAATTTAAACAGTTTGAATGTCCAGTATTGTAAAGAAAGGGATGTACTTACCTCATTCAAAAAGAACGTGATGGTTATGACTCTTGAAGCATTGGCACAATGCACCCAGAATTTTAGCGTTGTTAAATCCTGGGTAGCATTGTACTAATTATGGGCAGCATTATCTCTTACCATCATGAGAACATCTTGCTCGTCTTCTAACTTAGATAAATTAAATTTAAATAGCCTATATAAACAAAGGCTTTGTAAAATAATGAAACTGTAAATTGTAATACACACATTTATGCAGATTATGTCTCGACCACGTCCACAATGGCAGCTGCAAGCATTAGCGGCGCAGCGTCGTGACAATGAGCTCAAAAGAGCTGAGGAACTGAGGAAGGTTGCCAATTACTTTGAGGCCAACACAAATAAGTCGAGGCACCATGAGGCGTGGACTACCGAGGGATATTATGAACGGGCTAACAAGGAGGCAGAGCAGTTGAGTGAAAAGAAACTTAAGGCTGCGTGAGTAACCCACTCAATAATGTCATATTTCTTAGCATAAACTACTTAATTGCAAATTTTGAAATTTACACCTCCAAGCTGCCACGTGGAAGCTGGTTTTTGCACTTTTGACTATCATAGTATGAAATTATTCAGCTAATGTAATTTGTAAAATGACAAAAGCCTTTTTTTCTCTTGTTACGTACCTATCATCTGTGAGCACAGACTGTTGTTTGTTATAGAAGCAATTCAAACTGTCATATATTTTTACAGCCAACTCGAGGAGCGGCGTAAGAAACTAGAAATGATGTTGTTTCAAGAGAACATGCAATATCAACAAGAGATCAAGGCTCTGGCACAACAACCCAAGCTTTTTAAGAATGGGTGAGAATTTTTATTTATGTATCATAAATCATAAGTAATTTTTTCTGTAAGAGATTGATTCAGGCGATAAGACCAACATTTGTTTACCTATAGTATTTTTGAGTATCAAATGTCTATTAGTATTTAACATCGCATCTCTTCTCTTTGAGTTTTATTCTCATTATACTGAGAGACTATCATAATATTTGTTAAGCCAGTGCAAATACAAAATACAGTCTCATGCAACACATAGAAATCAAACAAGTTAAGCTTATCCTGGCACTGGTAAACTCGATGTATTTGCTGTAACTTTAATACATAATTTAACAGCCATTTCACAGATTACGAGAAAGTTTGAATTGTCCAATGGAAAAAACAATGAAATTAGTTTTTTTACACGGCTTATCCAAATTGGTTCAGGCATCTTTGACCAATCAGTAAACCTAGGAAAAGAGAAAGGTTCCAAACAAACTATAAGCTTTTTTAGTCTCTAAAAAAATCTTTTTCATTTCCAGTTCTTATCTAAACAAAGTGCCAACATCATGCCTGAAGGACATAAACCAGGGTATAATGGACAAGGAGGAGCAGCTGCGTCGACAAGAAGCTGAGCTGCGTCTGCATCACGCTTGGAGACTGAAGCAACCGGAACTTAGAGCTGTTGAGTCTTATCTGGCCGGAGGACGGTGCAAGTCTGCTTGGTGAGATCTGATACTCTAATGTGATAGGTAAACCAGGGTGTAATGGATAAGGCTAGCTGTGACGTCACGCTTGGAGACTGAAGCAACTGGAGCTGAGAGCTGTTAAGTCTGATCTGGCTGGAAGACAGTGCAAGTCTGCTTGGTGAGATCTGAGACTCTAATATGATACGTAAACCAGGGTATAATGGACAAGGCTAGCTGTGACGTCACGCTTGGAGACTGAAGCATCCAGAGCAGAGAGCTGTCGAGTCATATCTGGCCGGAGGATGGTGCAAGTCTGCTTGGTGAGATCTGATACTCTGTGATAGGTAAACCAGGGTGTAATGGACAAGGCTAGCTGTGACGTCACGCTTGGAGACTGAAGCAACCAGAGCTGAGAGCTGTCGAGTCTTATCTGGCTGGAGGATGGTGCAAGTCTGCTTGGTGAGATCTGATATTTGAATTTGAATGAGATGACTTGGTCACAAAGGTCATTTTAAAGTTCAATGTTTTTATAGGGCTTCACACCTCTAAAGAAACCAAAACCCTTATTAGATCACTTGCGCGTGCATCTGTCTATCTGTCAAGACCAAAAGGTCTTGGGAATATATAAAGTTATTAAGTTGTAAACAAGTTGAATTATCAAATGAAAGTTTAACCGGCACCTAGGTTTAACTGGCTAAATCTAGGTGTAGCCTCACTTCGGACTTTAGCCGTAACATATACACACATATAATGTGTGTGTGTGTGTTGTTGTGTGGATGTATGTTACACTCAGGTTTATAATCCCAGGTGGTGGTAAAAGTTATGAATAAATCAAATTTCTGAGTTATTGTAGAAAAAAAAATACAGCAAATAATGTACATTTCAACCCTCAAAATAAATAAAAAATCTTGCCGTTCTTGCTATTCCCATATGTTTGTGAAATTTAGGTATATATTTTTTTTATGTGATGAAGTAGAAGACGAGCAACACGCTCTCCTGATGTTAAGAGATAACGCTGCCCATAATCAGTACAGTGCTACTTAGGATTTCACAATTATGTGAAATTCTAGGAGCACTGCACCAACGCTTCTTACTCAAGAGTCATAAGATTTTAAGACTCTTTAGCCCAGTAATTAAATAAGTTTGAATAAACCTAAATAAAAAAATTACAGGATGGAACAACTGGTAGAGAAGGAAATTCAAAAAAAGAAGGAAGAGGAAGAAAATAGACAGATTTTACAGGAGAGGGACGCGGCTCTTCGTAGACAAATAGCTCTAGAGGAGGAAAAACTTAAGGAAAAGGAGATACAAATGAAGGTAACAAAAAAACTTGAGAGGTGTCAAGGGACACCCGGATGGAACGAAGTTCCTTATTCGATTAATGAAAATATCTGGCTTGCTTTCTATAAGAGAGAAAGTGAGAGAGAGAGAGAGACAGACAGAGAAACATGCGCACGCCGCACAGCTTACAATAGCTTACTATAGCAAAAAGTGTCGTGACAACTTTTCGTAAGATATTTTCCGTCTAGCCCCCTTTCACAAAGCGCGATAAGGAACTTCGTTCCAATAACTCAAAATTAACACCTCCCGACGACCTCTGTGGCGCGGTGGGCTAGTACCCGCCTGCAACGCAGAAGGTTGCGGGTTCGATTCCCGCATGGGACAAATGTTTGTGTGATCCACAAGTATTTGTTTCTGGTCTGGGTGGTTTTTCAATATCTATTAGTATGTATTTACAAAAGAAAAGTATAAAAGTATTATATCCGTTATCCTAACCACCATATTACAAGCATTAAGTTGCTTAGTTTGGGGTTAGGTGGCGCTGTGTGAAACGTCCTGAAATATATATATTTTTTTTAAACAGAACTGTTTTTCTGAATGTAAAATCATCATCATCATCATCTCAGCCGTAAGACGTCCACTGCTGAACATAGGCCTCCCTGAAGCGACCTGCATCCAGCGTCTTCCGGCGACCTTTATAAGGTCGTCTGTCCACCTTGTGAGTGGACGTCCTACGCTGCGTTTGCTAGTCTGTGGTCTCCACTCTAGCACTTTTCGAACGAGCACTTTTACACTTACGAATGTAAAATATTAAAGGGTAATTAAAACCTCATGTGGTAGGCTTCAGCCATGACTAGTTACCGCCTGCTAGACAAAAGTTTTTCGTCTGCTGTCATCATGACCCTCTGGCAAAAAATTCAGTGATGCCAATTAAAGAGGTATTGTTACCTAAAGGCAACACGACGGTAATACATGAGGGCCTATTGGCTACCGCAAAACGACATGTAAAATACTAGAATCCATAAACAAAATTGCGTACATTACGTGCTTAAACCTATTCATTAATATGAGTAAAGTAACAAAAGCAGCAATGTACATTGAAGTTGCCATCAATCGTAGTGGGTGAGAATTAGCCAATAGCCCCTCTGTGTTCAGTGTTGTAAAAGTCTATAAGCGGCTGTAACCACCTGACATAAAAAAATACATATTTATTATACCCGGTGTCAAAATGTCGGTCTATTTCATTCTTAGCGTATTTTTCTGAATCCGTCCTATTGTAATGTTGCAGGAACTCCGAGAAAGTCTAGAAGGTCAAATAGCAGAGCTAAGCGAAAAAGAGACAGTAGTCAAAGGCCTCAGAAAACAAGAAGAAAGAGAGAAAGCAATACTAGAAGAGTTGCAACTCATATCGATAGAGAGGGACAGACTGCACACTCGGTTGGTGGCAGAAAGAGATGCACATATTGTTAATATGGGACTGCATAAATATAAGTTGAAGAGGAAAGTTGCTTCTGTGGTGAAGGAAATAGAGTTGGATTTGGAAATGTTGGAGAAATTGAGGAGAAGCGTTTTCAAGGTATTTTTATTTTGTATCTTTTGAATCCCTCCTTGTTTCATACTTGTTTTGAACATAAAAAAACAGCGTCCAAAGCTCTTGTACAATGTACACTGTACATGTTCTCAAAATTCCTTTTATTTGGTTGTCTTGTCTATAAAAGATTGTTTATACAATGAGACCGCCGATCATATCTAGTTTTAAGTTGATTTTGTATTTATAACTATTTCTGTAATTTCGTGTGCAATAAAAAATATTCTTTTTTATAAAAATCGGTTATTTTTTATCATACTTTCTTCATATTACATAGATACGTAGGAGGCAGTCGTTAGGTCATGTCGCAGGCCCTGTAGTAATCTCAGCGACCTGAAACTGCAACTTATAGGTTAGCCAACCTATAAATTGTGATTTGACTCTGACAGTGTAAGTAGGGTAACCGGTTCTGTTGAAGTATAAACCCCAATTATTATATTATTATTACAGGATTCAGAATCAGAGCAACTAAAAGTGAGTCATTACAAGCAAGTGTTAGACGATGCGCTAGTCCAGTTAGAGGAGCACAGAGATAGGGAGCGACAGAGACAGAGGAACATCGAGGCTATGTATGACGGAGAGGCGAGACAAATTAATGAGAAACAAGATAAGGTTAGTATTATTTACTATGTTATGAAGTAGAAGACGAGCAAGACGCTCTCCTGATGTTAAGAGATAACGACTGCCCATAATCAGTACAGTGTTACCTAGGATTTCACAATTATGTGAAACTCTAGGAGCACTGCACCAACGCTTCTTACTCAAGAGTCATAAGATGTTAAGACTCTTTAGCCCAGTAATTTCACTAGCTATAGTGCCCTCCTACCGGAGCACAGTGATGTTTGCACATCACTGCTCAGGCGGTAGAATAACTGGCAAACTAAACTAGAAAGACCTCTTAAAAGTTTCTGGGCGCCTAGTACCTAGTACCTGATAAATGTTAAGCTATAAGAGAATCTACCTTATTATTATTATTCATATTTGTATTAATATTCAATAAAGTTACCCTTAAGCCGCGTCTCCAGCTACTTTTTTGGTCTACACTCTCAACAAAAACACGTCAACACACAGCAAAATTCCCCTATACAAAAAAAATGTCTCACGTCCACCATCTCACGTGATGTTATGCGACTCTGCAGCCGTAGATGGTAGCAGATTAAACTAAGAAGGCAGGACAAATCCCTCTCTGTCATGTATAATATAATAGGAATATTGTCTAAAATTATTTTGGTCTATGTCCCAATGTCCAGGGCTATTAGGCTAATAGGGATGTTGACACATGTTACGAATTCATATAAACTTATGTTTTTCACATAAAAGACAGTATTTAAAAACCTATAATCACATTTTAAGGATCTATTCACAAGCCAAAATTAAATAAAATCAATTTTAATTTCAATAATTTTTACTTATTCTTACGCGAATGCGAACGCCAATCAGAGCGCGTGACGTCACACCACTAGCACGCACCGCACCGCACGCAGTCAGCGGCACTTACGCTTCCTATGAAATGTTCCTGATTTCAACACATTCTAATTATTCGTAACTTAAAAACCACTGAACCGATTTTGATGCAACTTATACGGTGCCCTAAGTTGGTCCGAATTTAAGCAAAAAAAAAGTCAATA
Organism: Hemithea aestivaria; assembly: GCA_947507615.1. Taxonomy (NCBI): domain Eukaryota; kingdom Metazoa; phylum Arthropoda; class Insecta; order Lepidoptera; family Geometridae; genus Hemithea; species Hemithea aestivaria. The sequence continues at coordinate 6,179,978 of OX382343.1, forward strand.
ACCAAAATGGATCTTATATTTTCAGAGAGACATTTTAGTTATTGACTTTATTTATGGTTTAAGTATGGACCAACTAAGGGCACAGTATAAGTTGCATCAAAATCGGTTCAGTGGTTTTTAAGTTATGAATAATTAAAATGTGTCGAAATCAGGAATATTGCGTAGGAAACGTAAGTACAGGCCAGTGGTGTGACGTCACGCGCTGTCAGATGACAGTTCGGAACGTTTTAGGCGGCATTCAAAAAAATCATTTTTATTTACGTATTTTTAAATTGAAATTTCGTATATTTTTGCATAAAAATATGATATTCGTGTATGAAATGGGTCTATCTATCATATAAAAGCAATTCCAAAAATTAGTCAACATCCCTATTCACACCCACTAAGATTGATGTCCACTTCAATGTACATTACTGCGTTTGTTTTTGTACCCATATTAATGAGGAGGTTTAAGCAAGTGATGTACGCATTTTTGGCTATGGATTCTAGTAACTAAAAACAAAAACGGCAAAACTCACGTCTAATATTGTCGAGAATATCTCGACCACGGTTTCGGACAATTACGATGTCCTTCATCAGGAGAGCAGTGAGCGCCGGTTACTGCAGGCGTGATCTCCTGATGAAGGACATCGTAATTGTCCGAAACCGTGGTCGAGATATTCTCGACAATATTAGACGTGAGTTTTGCCGTTTTTGTTTTTAGTTATGGAGAACACTCACGATAGTTTTAAAAATCGTATGGATTCTAGTGTTTTACATGAAGGTTGGCTATAGCCAGTAGGTCTGAAGATCTGTCATAAAATTCTATATTTTTTTCCAGTTGTGGGCCAAAGAACGTGAAGCCAGATCAATACTAATGAGCGAAGTAGTCTCCACACTAAAGAGGCAGTTGGAAAAGAAGATTGAAGCGAGTCGGCAACAGCAGAAGGCGAACGTGTTAGAAAGAGAACAAATATTGGACCAAATGGACACCTTCCATCAAGAAGTTAAGGCTAATGAGAGGGAGGCACAGGTAAGGAAACTTTTTTATACAACGAAGTAAGAAGACGAGCAAGGCGGTCTCCTCATGGTAAGAGATAACGCTGTCCATAATTAGTACACGAACTAAATCGATTTTTACTTTGTTAATTGTCTCGATTGTGATTTGACTATGACAATGTCAGCAGCGTAATCGGGTGCCCTAGACAAGCGGCAATCGCGTGTGGCAAACGCAAAAAAAAACTATTGGCTCATACGAATAGCGCCTGACTAAGCCTGCTGGAAGAGCTTGCTGTGTGAGTGTAATTCGAAGAGTGGTGGAAATCCTGCAGACTAGACACGACCTTCACTTCGTGAAGAAAACGACTAACAAAAAGCCTGCTTTTCTGTTGTAGTATAAATCCCTAATAAATTACTAAATATCCTTATTAACTAAATTTCTCTTGTCCACAGTTAAAGAACAGTCAATACTCAACAGTGACGTCACTCCAACGCCAGCTAAACAGTCTGCTCAGTCAACAGCAGCAAGCGCAGTTGTGCCGGGAGAGAGAGCTCGCTCAGAGAGAGCGCGTAGCTAACGAACGCAACGTCAGGGCGGAGATTGCGCGCGCGCACCGGGCCGGGACTAAACTGGCTTGGGAATAATTATTATTCCTTAGTTTAATAATTAAAAAAATAAGAAAAAAGTGAATTATGTAGTACACTAAGGTGTTATTATTATTTGCTTAGTATAACTATTGTACTAATGAAATTTGAAAAAAAACTGTCTACGAAATCTATTCAACCCATCTTAAAGATACAGACTGATTTTTAAATAGGACTAAATCTACGCCAAAAAAATAAACCTCTAAATCTAAATTGTTAACAGACCCGCGCGCGCACCGGGCCGGCACTAAACTGGCTTGGGAATAATTATTACACCTTAGTATAAGTATTATAATACTAGCTAATATTTAGATAAGAAAAAATACCAATTTGTGAACTATTGAACCGATATTCACAGAACACTGTTCTCGAATTTGGACCTAACCTATGCTAAAATGAAATTGACATTATTTTAACAGTTAAAAGACCCAGTGTCTATGATAAAAAGTTTTGAACAAAATTTGAATAATGATCGTATTTGCATGAAAGACTTAAATGCTTGTCCTATGTAATTATCTCACTCATTAATTACCTTGTAGTAGGTAGAACAGTCAATACTCAACAGTGACGTCACTCCAGTGCCAGTTAAACAGTCTGCGAGCTTAACAAGCGAGGTTGTGCCCGGAGAAAGAGCTCGGCGATTTTGACTTTTTGTTTGCTCCAACAATATTTTTTGCTTTCCATAGCTCGTACAACAAAATATAATATCAATATTCACCAAAATCGCAGAGATTTGTGGGAATTATTTTCTTAGTATAACCAGCAGTAGTAGTAGTATAATAATTTAAATATGATAAATTATGAGGAGGCAAAATGTTTTAGATATTAGAACTTAAAAAACGCGTGATTCGTGATACGCGGGGCGCTTTGCCAAAAGGACTCCTTTCGTGAAAAGTACCTACTCTACTTTTACGATATGAAATGATTTTCTATCTAAATGTATTTTGCTTTAAAAATAAGTTCAAAGTTGCGCTTAGCTTTAGCGTTTTGAGCTTTAATAATATAAGACTGAGTTATAAGCTTTAGGTAACAAAATGAGACTAAAATAATATATTTTTGTAAGTGTATAAATTATATCATTTTTATTCTTGCATAATATTATATAAGGATTATTTTTGAATTCCTGTAATGCAATACTCGATTGGCTTAGTATTATAATTAGCTCTGTATTAGTACATATAAGCAAGGGCGGATCTAGGGGGGGGGGGGCAAGGTAAAAATATTATAATTTTTACTACGAAAAGTGTGTGTTTAGCTCGCTCTAACCAGTTAGAAAGTTCAAATTTCCTTAATAATAAGCTTGAGTAGCTTGCTGCGAGCGCCGAGAAAAAAATATAATCTTGACCATGAAATATATTATGCTAAATTCGTAACTCTACAATGCTTCCGGGGGGACCCCCCCCCACTTCTAATTGCATGCATAAGAATATCTTAAGCACTAAGTTGTATTGTTAAGTTAAAATTTGGTGCTGCCTTTTCGACTTTTATTTTATTTCAATCCCCGTGACTTAGTGAGCGTAAAATAAGTATAGGCTTCATGGCTATAACATTTGCTGCCGCTGTGGATAGTGAATATCGGGCTGGGTATTTATATGCAGTTTTGTTTCGCTGCCGTAGGAAAGTAGGAACCAATCCTATGTCCTTTCCCAGAGTTAAAACTATTAGGTTCAGCGGTTGTTTGATTGTCTTCATAAATTTTCACGCCGCTTTTCAGGAATTAAAACTATTTGCGGTCCTTTCCCGGTAACAATTGAAATAACTCTACTGTAATGGATCTAAGTTAAATTATTATTGGTTACTAATTTCTCACACTATCCTTCCCTCGACCCCCACCTCAAATCAATCCCTTGGTTCCTGAACTCCCATTTCAACCCTGACCCTCCTTCCTCCCTTATTTAATTCTGGTTCTCCCTAAAAGTTACTTAATATCTGACATAAAAAACTATTCATTAACAGAACTTAAAACTATTTTTAATCAAAAACTCAGCTCATTTTCGGTTCAGCGGTAACTGATTACCGTGCAAACGTTTGCATTTCTGTCATAAAAACCAAATAACATTTATCAACACATCCCAAAAATCGTTTTACAAAATTTCAAAACGATGAAATTTTGAAAAATCATTCCGAATGAGTTGAAATTTTATAAGTCAATTAATTTTGTAATATTGATTTGAAATGCGTACGGATTTGCATACAAACATTTTTGGGAATAATTCCCGTTCCCGTAGGAATTTCGCAAAATCGCTCTTCTTATCGGTCGCTTATGTTACCTAAAGAATACGCTAAATTTCAGCTAATAGAGAAGCGAAGAAGCGGTTAACGATTTCTTACACAGACTTAAAACCCCCCCCCCCCCCCCCCCTTTTCTACCTTAAAGGTTGATTTCTGGGATGAAAAGTATCGCATATCGTTCTTTAGGATTCATTCTACCTCGGTACCAAATTTCAGCTCGATAGAGTCAGCGATTCTAAATTTCCCATACAAACTTTGACCCCCCACTAAAATTTGATTTTCTCGATCGGTTCAGTGGTTACCGATTTGCATACATTCGTTTTTCGGGAATAATCCCTGTTCCTGAGGGAATTTAAAAAAATCGCTTCTTATTGCACGATGAAATCTTCCAAGGAATACGCTGTCCAAATTTCAGCTCAATCCGTCCAGCCGTTTGAGCTGTGCGTTGATAGCACGAAAGTGTACGAACGATTTTATATAAGACATTTTCAACTGTATTTACAAAAGTATCTTTTACTTCCTTTCCATTTGAAAAATACTTCTCCGTGTATGTCCTCGTGTGCCCATCCGTGAAATTATTCTTTTCCTCTGAGTCGGGTAGGAAATGCTGACTGCTGCGAAGATATTTGCGTCCATAGACAAATCACTATTCGGCGAAGCATTGCATTGGCTGCATAGTGTGGACGAGCCATCAAGTTCGATGTTTCGGAGTTGATATTCCAAATAGAGCCTTAGAATGATGCATTTAGAGCTTAATTTGGCTTGTGAAAAATCTTATACGTAGAGTTTTTTTTACAACTCTCGCTCGAAAATGGGGCCTTTGGTCATCGATTACAGTGTAGTGCGGCTCCTTAGCTCGATTTTGTATGGAGGTATGACCCGGAGCGGCAGAAAGCAATAAACTTGGCATGCGTATAGCTTTACCGTCCATAAGAAGAAATTTTAGTAGAAACACCCCCCCACGACAATGCAATGACTTGACCGTCTAGGGACCCCATAAAGTTTTCAAGCGCTTGAGGTGAAAAGCTGTATGTTTAAATTGTGAGAAAGTTTTTTTGATGTTTCGTACCGTTAAGTCACTGCGCTCAGCCGTCTATTGTTTGAACCCATTTGAACCACTTGCTGCGCTCTTGATTCAATAATTCTAGACTGCTTTGCGAGCTCGTGACTCAAACTCAGTCCTCACAGCAAAAAACAACTTTTCTCACATGTTGCACAAATAGCTATTTATTTATTTTTTACTCCGGAGGTCCTATTGAATATCGCAAAATAGTGGGGGACTTTAGTGCAAAACCTGTTTTTTTCTTGCAGAAGCATGAAACTTGGCACATTGATTCCTTATGTCAAAATAAGCTGATTTCGATCGGTAGCCTAATGGAAGGGCCCTCTGGTAGCGGGGAGGGGGGTGGAGGGTGCGCTCCACCCGGCTTTGTTTTAAAAATTCTGGAAGACCACGCATAGCTAATAACTACGTCAAGTTTGGTATCAATTTCGGATAAATCGAGGATGTAGATTTCATTTCTAGTATAAAAAATGACATTTGTGATGATTTGTTTAACAAAAAAATTAAAAATTAGGATTACGTAACTTCGTTTTTATTGTTCAAATTACTGTAAATTCATAAATACTAGTTTTTTTAATAAACAAAAAATATGTTAATAAAGTCTAGTTTGTGTAGATAAAAAAAAATATAATTTTATATTACTTTTCTTAATAACAAACCGAATAAAAAAATCTTTTGCTGTCCCGGGTCGCAATTTTCTTTTTACCGCCATGAAAAGGGTTGTTAGTAAAAAACTTACTATTTCATGCAGAAGTTTAAAATTTGCCACAATTACTATTCCTTATGTTAAAATAAGCCGATTAGAATCGGTAGCCGTCGGTAACCAGCCTTCTGACAGCGGGGAGGGGGGATAAAAGGGGCGCACCACCCAGCTTCACTTATAAAAATCTGGAAGACCACGTATAGCTAACACGTCAAGTTTGGTATCGATTTCAAATTTATTTGAAATCGATACCAAGGATATCAAGGACGTAGATTTCATTTCTGATATTAAAAAACGCATTTTATGGGGTTTTAACCAAATTATAACACAAAAATAATACTTAGTTTTTTTTTTTAATTAGAGGCACTTTAATTCTAAATTATAGTAATATTTTTTGATAAACATAAATATTTTTTGAAAGTTTATTTCAAGTAGATTAAATAAAATAGAACTTTTTAATTAATTTTAATAACATTAACTCATAATTTTTTTAAGAGACTAGAGTCGCTATTTTCTTCTCACCGCGGCGCTGCGTTGTAAACCCCCATCAACTGCAAAATACGACTATGTACATTCATTTAACATGTTATTGATATTAGAACTTGATATTGGCAAACATAAAATGCAGAAAAATCCTATGGCACATCATAATTTACTCTCTTTGAGACAAACTTTAAAAAAATAGGCGCGACAAAATGCGATCAAATCGCGGAACAGAAACTGCTAACCATTGGTTTGAATCAAACTGTTTCAACAAAATGTAACGTAGCAAAATTATAAATACTTCAGGCATAAAGCTTTTTAAAATCAGTATGTTACATTCCAAGACTGATTCTTCCAAAGATAATATTATTATTATACTTAGCTCATTACATTTTAAGACCGTCTTCATGCAGTTTTGCATCAATCTCAGCAATCCGCCCTTTATTTATATATTAAGTCAACTTCGGCCTTGATACTTTTTATCTATCTCCAATAGTTGTCCATCTATGAGCTTCCAAACATGGTCTTTTTTGAAAACGCTTAAATTAGTTTTCCATACAAAGTCAGTAAAAAAATCTTAAAAATAAAATTTGACCAACTTCTGGTTGTCGTATCATAATGAAACTTTGCATATGTCTAGAAATCTGATGACAGTTTAATAATCTGGTACCACTGAGCTGATCTGATGATGGAGCCAGGAGGTGTCTAATGAAACTCTTTAATGACTATTAGCATAGGCGTACCCAGGGGGGGGCAGGGGGGGGCAGCTGCCCCTCCTGGAAATCGAATTTCTTGAATTATATCTGTAGAATAAAAAAAAAAATTCTTTTGGCGCTCGCAATAAGCAGGTCACACACGTTTCATAGTAAGGACTACATATTTTATTAGGTTTTTAGTAAGAATATTTCATTTTTTCTCTCTGATAAGTAGCGATCATGGTCAGAAATATAGTATTTTCTTGTCGTTAAGTAGTTCGTACACTCTTCATAATCAAGATTTTGAAATTTTCTCGGCTCACAGCAAACTACTCGCGCACTTATTAGTAACAATGTTTAAGTTTCTTGCAGCTCGGAACGAACTAAGCTCACCTTTCGTAGTAAGAAATATTAAAAATACTAGGCGCTTGCAGCAAGCTGTACGCCCTCTTATACGGTATACGTGAAAATATTTAAATTTCTAACTGCTCAGATAAAGATAACCGCACTTTTTTCATAGTCCAAAACATAAATTTTTTTCGGCGCTCGCAGCAAGCTGCTCGCGCTATTTTAAATGATATTTTAATTCTCCTACCGTTCGGAGAAAATTGACCACACTGTTTACGTTGTCAAAATATAAAATTTTCTTGGCGCTCGCAGCAGGCTGCTCGCGCTATGTTAAGGAATAATATTTTATTTTTCCTACCGCTCGGAGCAAGTTAACAGCACTGTTTGCTTGTAAAAAATATAAAATTTTTCTTGGCGCTCGCAGCAAGCTGCTCGGGTTTTTTTATGGAAGTATATTTCTGTGTGAGCTAAAAGCAAAACATGGCACACCTTTTAAATAGGTACCTGCTAAAAGTTAAAACATAATATATGTACAGGCATAAAGTTCAAGTTCGGTAAAAAAATAATTGACTTCGTCCTTGCTTGCCCCCCCCTGGGTCAGAAGCTGGGTACGCCTATGACTATTAGTAAACCCGTCGAGTTTGGGCACATTACATTCGAATCGATGAGACTTTTTCATTACACTTGCTGTCGAGGGTCTGATAATGGACCAGAAGGTGCCTACATCTCATCAATCCGAATTTAATGAGCCTAAACTCGCCGGTTTTACTAATAGCCATTGATGAGTTTCAGTAGACACCTCCTGGCTCCATCATCACATCAGCTCAGTAGTACCAGATTATTAAATTGTCATCAGATTTCTAGACATATGCAAAGTTTCATTATGATACGACAACCAGAAGTTGGTCAAATTTTATTTGTAAGATTTTTTTACTGACTTTGTATGGAAAACTAATTTAATTTTTTCGCGATCTATTATTTTAGCGATAAAAAAACTGTACATATTGTAAATTCAAAATCAATGTACATTGATGTTGTTGATTCAAAATAATAAACACGCCGCGCCGCATTCAGTTATTATAAAGTTGTGCGACAGTCCTAAGCTTGTAAAAGTCTTAAGATATGTGTTTGACCATAACGGTGATAACCAAAGACTTGTGCCGCGTACTGCAGATGTCAAAAATATGCCTCCATAAATTTTTGGAATTTTCAAAATTATATTAAAAAATAAAATGAAAATTTTCTGATCGACTGTGTTTCTTTAAGAAAGTTTCTCGTACCAAATGGAGGGTATATCGTTATGAGAGTGATCGACGCGACCGACGTGACAAAGTCACGTTAATAAATCACTGTGATTTTTTTGGAATTGGAACGACAGTCACAGTGATTGTAAAGTAACGTTTTTCCCCACCTCTACATCAATCGTAGTGGGTGAGAATTAACCGGGTCGAAGTTAGGCCGCGCGTCTGTGCCTATAAATAATTTGTAAATTATAATCGGTTGGTGAAAATAACGAGTCTCTTGATTCAAATGACAGGTTGTATGGTCTTATTTCAACAATGAGTTAATATATCAGCTCCATATACGAACACCACTGAGCAAATATAAAGAACGAACACCTCTATTCGGTTCTAGTTTAGTTACCACGAAGAATACTAGATGGTGTTGATCGTCGCTAGCTCGCGGTAACGTTATGTTCGTCAATTTGGAAGACACTTTTAGTAGTACATTTGAAGCTACAATCATTTATGACTTAATTTTTGTAAAAAGCAATAAATTTATAATGCTATTTTAATATTATAATATCTGCTATTTTTAGGGAAGTTAATAAAAATATATTAATCTATAAATAAATATTAAGGCGGGGCTTTACGAGCAGATTAGGTATTTAGTGCGGGCAAAAGTTGCTCAGAACGCCCGTTGGAAACGTGTGGCGTACGCTTATCGTAAAACGTGCGCGGTCATTGACCCTTGGTGATTGATTCTTTGCATGTAGTTAGCACACACACATTCACAAACACGTCAAACTTATAAAACCCCGTCGATTTTGCGTCGGGGGTTACAATGTGCTAAAATTTTTGGACAAGATCGAAAAAATGAGACACGAGATAAATATTATAGATACACGTATTTTTTGTTGAAAAAAAAAACAAAATTAGATTACATTTAATTGATTAGATTAGATTAATTAAATTGGACCAATTAATTAAATTAAATTAAAACAATAATTCAGATAAATTCAGAAAAAATCTGATAAATTAAGATAAATTCAGAAAAATCTGATAAATTCAAATAAATTCTAAAAAAAGTCTGATAAATTCTGAAAAAATCTGGTAAATTCAGATAAATTTAAAAAAATCAGATAAATTCGAAAAAAAATCAGATAAATTTTGAAAAAATCTGGTTAATTCTGATAAAATCAGATAAATTCGAAAAAAAATTAGAAAAATTCTGATAAATTCAGATAAATTCGAAAAAAATCTGATTAATTCTGAAAAAATCTGGTAAATTCAGATAAATTAAAAAAAATCAGATGTTTTTTTGATGATATGTTTTTTTTTCGAATTTATCTGATTTTTTTAATTTATCTGAATTTATCAGAATTAACCAGATTTTTTCAGAATTTATCTGATTTATTTTCGAATTTATCTGATTTTTTCGAATTAATCTGAATTTATCAGATTTTTCAGAATTTATCTGATTTTTTTTCGAATTTATCTGATTTTTTAAATTTATTTGATTTTTTCGTATTTATCAGAATTTTTCAGAATTTATCTGATGAATTTTCGAATTTATCTGATGAATTTTCGAATTTATCTGATTTTTTCGAATTTATCTGATTTAATCAGAATTTTTCAGAATTTATCTGAATTTTTTTTCGAATTTATTTGATTTTTTCGAATTTATCTGATTTTATCTGAATTTTTCAGAATTTATCTGAATTTTTTTTCGAATTTATTTGATTTTTTCGAATTTATCTGATTTTATCTGAATTTATCAGATTTTTTCAGAATTTATCTGATGAATTTTCGAATTTATCTGATTTTTTCGAATTTATCTGAATTTATCAGAATTTTTCTATTTTTTTTTTCGCATTTATCTGATTTTTTCGAATTTATCTGATTTTATCTGAATTTATCAGAATTTATCAGATTTTTTTTCTAATTTATCTGATTTTATCAGAATTTATCTGATTTTTTTTTATTTATTTGATTTTTTCGAATTTATCTGAATTTATCAGAATTTATCTGATGAATTTTCGAATTTATCTGATTTTTTCGAATTTATCTGAATTTATCAGAATTTTTCTAATTTTTTTTCGAATTTATCTGATTATTTCGAATTTATCAGAATTTTTCAGAATTTATCTGATTTTTTTTCGAATTTATCTGATTTTATTTTAAATTAGTTCAATCTAATTTAATAATTAGTTTATATTAATATTTAATGTGAATTAATTTAATCGTATTTAATAATTAATTCATATTAATATTTAATTTAAATTAATTTAATCTAATTAAATTATTAACTTATAATAATATTTAATTTAAATTAATTTAATCTAATTTATTTTATATAGTACGTGTGTGTTATATTTTTTAATAATCGACTAGAAGGACAAAATAAAGATTATAATATTTATTATCTAATTACAAATAAATTAAACCCCCTACACGCTTCTGAGATTTGGAAATTCACAATATATGTAAGTACTCCTAAATAATTCAAACGCGCGTGTGTAATCGTAGTGGAGGTGAGATCGAAGTGCACAGGACCGACGCTGACAGTGGTCACCGGCGTTCTGAGTGCGTGCGGTAATGCTCAGTGGGAATTAAAATTCAATTAAAAATCATTAAATAAACTTATCGATAAAATACCTATATATAGCCATCCGTTTGAATGTTATGTATCAAATAAAGTACTCTAAATGTTTATTTTTGTCCTAGTTTTACAAATATTTAAATGGAAGGAAGAAAATTAGGCATATTTAAAAAAAATAAAACTATCGAGAAAAAAAACAATTATCATGTTTCTGTTAATTAAGATCTCTTGTTCAAAGATTGAAGTTACACATACTAAAATATAAAGTAGTAGATCTTCTTAAAAGTTTGCTATATTAGGCTTTGAAAAACATACATTTCACTTACCATAGCGCCTTAAATAAACTATATCTTAGACAGCCTACTTATTTTCACTTGTCCCCAGGTGGTAATTGGGAATAAATGACCAGTGGTTTTTTTTTTTACTTTCATCTGTCTGTTGTCTGTCTGTCTGTAATCAGATCATGCAAATCTATGACACACTTCCCAGTATCTGATTAATCTGAATTTTTGCTTGCGCTTATAAATCGGATGACAATGCAATATCTATTATTATGACATCAATCAAGCTGATTTGATGATGGAGCTGGAAGGTGGCCTTATGAACTCTGATTAACCTGAATCTCTCTGAACTCTGAATTAAAATACACAAACCCTTCGAGTTTGGGCTCATTTAAATAATAATAATAAAATAATAAATATTTCAGGACATTTCACACACCGGGGGTAGACTTCCTTTGCAGGAGGTCGTCTAGGTGGGTACCCCAACAGTGCCAGTTATTCTACCGCCTGAGCAGTGATGTGCAAACATTACTGTGCTCCGGTAGGAGGGCACTGTAGCTAGTGAAATTACTGGGCTAAAGAGTCTTAACATCTTATGACTCTTGAGTAAGAAGTGTTGGTGCAGTGCTCCTAGAATTTCACATAATTGTGAAATCTTGGGTAACACTGTACTGATTATGGGCAGCGTTATCTCTTAACATCAGGAGAGCGTCTTGCTCGTCTTCTACTTAATCACATAAAAAAAAAAAAAAAAACACAGCGCTACCTAACCCTAAGTAACTTAATGCTTGTGTTATGGTGGTTAGGGTAACGGATATAATACTTATAATATACTTTTCGGATATAATTTGATTCGTCATATAATTTAGGTTTTTCCTAGGATTTAGTTACTTATTTCAAACAAATTCATGTCTTGGATAATCAAGAATGTTCCTGTTAATAAAACAAATAACAATTATTGTTTAATAAGTAGATACTTTATTTTGCAAATAATATATATCTTAGAGGTCTTTTCGGTTACACGCGACCGCTGCCGTTACAAATGACCGCGCGCCTGCTTGAAGGTTAAAATACATGCGCAAGTCAAGTAACTGAGTAGGTAGTACATAAAGGCATTCATCAAAATGCATCAGAAGAAGACCTTTTCATGTTTTGTACTGATTTAGGTAGGACTTACAATATTTCGGGAAGGCGAAAACAGCGCCGAGAAATAAAATATAATCTTGACCATGAAATATGTGTAAAATTCGTAACTCTACAATGCTTCCGGGGGGGACCGCCACCGAACATAATATGTAATAGAATTACTGGGTCAAGGAGCGCCCTCTAGTAGATTTTATTGGTACTACTACTATATATGTTTTGAGCCACGCCGCGGCACAAAACGGGATTACCGCAGCTCTTGAAGCTTGGGATCGCCGAGACGTTGTTCCTCTGGCGAACTTTATGTGTGCTCACTAGATGGCATCTCTGTACATTTAATAAATACTTTTTCATTGAGATAAATATTTTTTCCATCCCCCCATCTCGGAAAGTGCATTTTAATCCTTCGATAGGTATCTAGGAGCAGACGGGCAAAAAAATTATAGTTTTTACTACGAAAAGTGCGTGTTTAGCTCGCTCTTAACAGTTACAGTTAGTAAGTTTAAATATCCTTCACGTAAAAAAGACAATAAAGTGCGCAGGGTCGGTTTTTTTTTTTACTTTTTTACTTAGTTATTTCTGGCACATTCAAACCGTGCGTTATTTGTATTACAATTATTATTTTGAATACATAAAGGTGCGAGCGGCTTCCTGTGGGAGTGAAGACTTTCTTTTTTTATTCTGACTAAAAAAAATCTCTCTATCAACTGCTATGCCTAAACACTGAAAAGATTTTCGTCTGGACGCTACTGTGTTTCGGAAGGCACTAGGCACGTAAAACTGTGGGTCCCGGCTGTTTCCTGTAAGATGTTATGTAGGAGGTAGTCGTCAGGTAATTTCAATCTCGGCGACCTGAAACTGCATCATATTGGTTGGCCACACAACTTATAAATTGTGACTTGACTCTGTTCTGTTGGAGTATAAACCCCAATTATTTATTTTTACAAGCTTTTAAAAATTTGGACGTAAATCTTTTTTGAGCGCTGCGAAATTTACAAGCTTTTTATATTTACTTTCGATCGGTTGTCTGTCTGTCTATAATCAAATCTTGCAAGTTAAATTTGATCGACTTCCCGGTTTTGACAAATTTGACAAAGAAAAGAGTGCGGTTAATTATTATTTGCTTCGAGTGGTAAATAAGAATATTCATCCTTAAAATAGCGCGAGCAGCTTGCTGGGAGCGGCGAGAAAGATTTAATATATTTGACAACGAAAAGAGTGCGGTTAACTTGCAAGCTTTTTCAAGCGGTAGGAAAATTAAAATATTTCTCCTTATAAAAGCGCGAGCAGCTCGCTGCGAGCGCCGAGAAAAAAATATTTTTGACAACGAAAACAGTGCGGTAGAAAAATTAAAGCATTCCTCCTTTAAAAAAAGTGCGAGCAGCTTGCTGCGAGCGTCGAGAAAACTTTATATTTTTGACAATGAAAAGTAATTTCAATCTCGGCGACCTGAAACTGCATCATATTGGTTGGCCACACAACTTATAAATTGTGACTTGACTCTGTTCTGTTGGAGTATAAACCCCAATTATTTATTTTTACAAGCTTTTAAAAATTTGGACGTAAATCTTTTTTGAGCGCTGCGAAATTTACAAGCTTTTTATATTTACTTTCGATCGGTTGTCTGTCTGTCTATAATCAAATCTTGCAAGTTAAATTTGATCGACTTCCCGGTTTCCAATTGAGCTGAAATTTTGCATGCATGTAGGTATACCTAATAGGTATTACCTAAATCGGATGACAATACAATATTATTATGACATGGAGCTGATCTGATGATGGAGCTGGAAGGTGGCTATAGGAACTCCTTGATTAAATGACGTAACCCCTTCTCGAGTTTGGGCTCATTTGATTCGTCTTGACGAGTAAGTACTTTATGGTGCTAGAGATGGTAAAAAAGATTGTTAGATGGTAATAAAAGCGTTTTTCAAAAGTTTTTTTTTACTTGTTTTATTATTATGTCATAATAATAAAACATTTTTGTTTACCATTATACTATAGTATAATGGTAAACACATACGCTAAGAAAAAAATGGAGCTTTCTGTTGTTGAAAGATCTTTTGTCCCATGCCCCAAAACCATACCTATATTTATTTTCTCTCTATATGTAACTAGCAACGCCAGCGGTTATACAAAAATACCTAAGTATACTAAATTTAAGGTCAATCGGTCCACTCATTCAGGCGTGTAGAGGTAACAAACATACACACTCGCAATCTTTCGCATTTATATCTAATATTAGTATGATAACTAGTAGGTACATAGTTATAAATAAATGTCTAGGTACCTATGATTATATTATGTAGGTATATAGATATACTTCGTTTCAAAAACATAGATAATTTTTCGGGGTTTGAAGGTTATATATCTATGAAAATATCACAGATATATTCACAAAAACTGTTACATCCGATATATTATCTTATGATATATATCAGACATATTATGAAAATATACCATATCCAATTTATTGAGATATTGATCCTTTGAAGCCTGCAAATTCGCTAAAAATTATCTTTGTTTTTGAAACGTAGTACCTATAGGTGTACCTTTGTACCTACTTATTATATTATTAACTTTGAGTGACTTAGCACTGCGGCCAGAAATGTACTATTGTGGGTAGGAATACCTATATTATTTATACCATATGAATTTTTTTTATACAACGAAGTAAGAAGACGAGCAAGACGCTCTCCTGGTGGTAAGAGATAACGCTGCCCATAATCAGTACAGTTCTACCCAGTGCACTGGGCCAACGCTTCTTACTTGAGAGTCATAAGATATTATAAGACTCTTCAGCCCAGTAATTTCACTAGCTACAGTGCCCTCCTACCGAAGCACAGCAATGTTTGCACAACACTGCTCAGGCGGTAGAATAACTGGCACTGATAGGGTACCCACCTAGTCGACCTCCTGCAAAGGAAGTCTACCCCGGTATATCTGTTATTTATTATTATTTTATCTATTATTTCGCTTTTAAACACGGATCGAACCAGGGCCTTTTTATAGGGTTATACGGAGACAAAAAGTCCAAGGTATTTGGAGCTTTTCATATAAATGTAATGGGTGACACTAATATTATTATTTTTAATATAAGTAATTATTATTTAATTATTTTTTATTTTTCCTTATAAAGGCCGCCGGAAGACGCTGGATGCAGGTCGCTTCCAACAGGTATATATATATGGAGGTCCAAAGGGGAGCACTATGTTCAACAGTGGACGTCCTATGGCTGAGATGATGATGATGATTATTTATGTAAAGGTGTTTGATATCTACTCTCACACACTCAATCCAAAGCGTAAATAGAGGTACCTATTTAACCTAAGATTGATGTACCAACCTACCTATAGCTTAGTATAATACGAATAGGTAGGTATAACATATAAATAACTAAATATAAACAAGGAAAGAGTGACTGACTGATCTATCAACGCACATCCCAAACCGCTGAACGGATTGAGGTGAAATTTGGAACACAAATAGGTTAGGTACATAATTTAGACCTCCGCTAAAAAGGATTTATGCACGCAGGCAAAGCCGCGAGCACAGGCTAGTAATATATAATAAATAACGGGTGATCACAGTCATAAAAAAATTACATAGCGAACGTTAAGTAGATAACTAGTTACCCAAGTAAACATTAAAATAGTACCTAAATAACTTGATTGAATGAAAAAAAATGTTCATAATCATTAACTTGAAAACCTCTGTTATTTTAAAGTCAGTTATAGAACGATAGTTTTCTGATCAAGCTATCCTTCGATAGTTAAACCTCAGTTTGTCAATGAAAATGAAATATCGAACGCCGTGGCCGATACCCACCTATCACAAAATTTTCGATTTTTTATAGACCACAGGTCACTGAAAAGAAGTACCTACCACAGAATTAAATTTAGTTCTAAAAGAATTGATGGTGCGATAAAAAATAATAATAACGCAGTGAAATGAATAAAAATCAATGATTTCTTAATAACTACGAAAGCAGCTGAAATTGAAAGAAACCTAGCACGATCATAGTATTTGTTAAAGAATGAGTCGCGTTCATTGGAATTCCAGTAACTGCGACTCCACTACATTATCACCTCCCTATCTCTCTCATAGCATCGCGAATGGCTGATAAAAATAAAGAAAATACAGAGAGAACTCAACGTCTAGAAGGCGGGCAACCATCCATATAAACATAACTCGCGCACGCCCCCAGTCAAAACATTCCTTGGAACAGTACACCGGCACCGAACCAAAACCATAAAATAAGACCAACCTAGAGACGCAACCGAAAAATCCAGGCTCTATAATTATGTTCGGCTACCACTCGATCTACCGGCAAGCCAATTTAAATTTACTGCGAACGCCGCACGTGTCCCACAAAATGAAATCCCACTACCGCACAGAAACACGCACGAAAAAAAACATAGAAAAATACATCCCAAGCGCCACCCCTTCGTCGCTAGTGGCCGCTCACTTGAACCACGCCTGTTTCTGAACGCTACCCTCGCGTTCTCGCTTCCACTTGTCATTCTAGCATATAGTTGTCTCGGTTGTTGGTGTGGTATCATTGGAAAAGTGCGGCTTTTTGTTAGTACGCGTTGAGCTGTCGCGCGTGTTGGTGCGTTGCCGGAGCGGGCGCGCGATCGTCGCGTAGTGTCAAGTGAAGTGGCGTGTAGAGGTGCCGAAGTGGCGGGCTTTCTAGCCGCAGGTCGGGGGGCCCATGCCCCCTTCCACCAGCACCACATTGGTAAAAGTTAGTGTCACCTGTGCTTCATTAAAAACACTCATTTTGTCTATGATTGGGTGGAACTGTGTATGTGATTGAGTTGACGATGCCGACGTATGGAGGTTATTTATGTTTTTCTAATGTTTTGTTCATTAACTCTGTGAATAAAGTGTACTAACATATCCCTTATCCTATTTGCTGAATTTGATACCAATACTATCCTAACGCATACCTATTACCTAACCTATAATTTACTAACACCTAACCTATAAATCCTTGTTGTAAGAATTTCAACTTGAGTCACCACTTCAAGTTTAACAACAATATCTTGCTTTGATAATGTACATAAATTTAGTATCCAAAAATGATAATGCATGTAAAAATATCAGTTAAATTTAATGTTACATCATTCTAATATCATAATGAGATCAAAAATGCATCCAATAGTTTATGGACAAACTTGCCTACTATGATGATAAATCAAAATAGCGAATATGAATACACTATAATGTTATTTTAGGCCCATTGCAATACAACTAGGCCTAAATGCTACGATAAGTATTTGACTGCCCAGAACTACGCAAATTTTATAATTGGCATAGAAAAATTATTTGAATTGATACCACCTTCATTGATGAAATGTCTGCATAAATATCTATAACATTATTGATCATAATTTAAATAAGAACTTAGCTACACTAACTTAATAAAAATTTACCATTTGTTAAAATCATGTAGGTGTCTACTATTTAGGGTAAATCGCCGCAAATAAATATTGTAAGAAATACCACAACCAAGACCATCATAATGTGACTGTGACTGATAGGCTATGTGAATTAGTACCTACCTACTTATTCTATTGTATGCTTATTAGTGATACTATGATACTACCTACCTGCGCATCTTTTAAAACTTGACCACCCATGTTTTACTCATTAAAAGCAACCAATGTGTTATTCGGAGCTATTGGGTTTAAGATACTAGGTATACACACCAAATTTCAGCTCAATCAGTCCACCAGTACCTATATGTATATGCGTTAAGGGCAACATACACATAGTTTCGCATTTATAACATTAGAGAGATATATAATTTTAAAGGAAACGGTTAATAAACGTAGCTGAAGTTATTTAAAATATGGTATTGTGTGGTTATTGTATCAGCTGAACGAAATCAACTTACCTATAATATTCCAGACTATGAAAAGTAGTGCGTGTATAATATTTTTTTTCATCCCACTATCTCGGAAAGTGTAGTTTTACTCATCGATATCTGACTGGAAAAGTCTATATTTTCCTCTAGAGAAATTCAAACTTACTTTACCCTCTAGAGACAAAAACATAATTAATCCTATTTACTTCCACCTCTATGGTACCGAAATAAGCGTACAACTTTTTTAAATTTGTTAAAAACTCGGAGTAAGAACCTCTTTAGTAAACTTTTTTTTTTAATTTGCTTTGGGCGCACCATCAGCCTTGCCAGTAAGTTACTTTTGTAACATATTACGTTTCTTTTGAACTATATTTACGTTAGTTGTTTAGATATACGTTACATTTCGAGGCAATAATGTTTTTAATGAATTATATAATAGTACTGTAATAGTAAATAATAGTTGAGTTAATTTAGCAGAGTTAATAGAATAAGCCAATTTTTTATAACTTTATCTAGTTAGTAGCAAGATTTTTTCTAAGTATTACTTTTTAGTAACTTTTTTATTAACGATTTCTCACTGTAATAAACTGAAAATGAGAAAATAATCACTAAAACGAATAGGTAGAGTGCTTTTCACGAAAGGAAACCTTTTTGCGGGACGCCACTATTGCACATTTTAAAAGTTTAAATACCTTTACCTTTTTAACGCCTCATAATTTCTCATATTTAATTTCTTAATCAAAAAGGTATTTATTTTATGTAACAAATAAAAATGATTTAAAATATGAAGTCCAATAATAATAGAATAAAAAATTAGTTCCGCTAAATTCCGTGGGACCTCTTTCGTGAAAAGGACTCTAAGTAAGCGTACCTACGTAAATTAAAATTGAATACTGGTTATTTTTGAAGATAGTGCACTGGCAACGCTGTGCGCATCCATGGTGAGAATAATTTAAAAAAAAACTTTTAGCATTGAGTTATTTCCTCGCTGAGGGGGGATGAAAAATTATGTGTCACACTCGAGTGCAAAGATTTTTGACCTTGTGCTCTTTTGATTCCCTCGCTAACGCTCAGGATTCTAATTAATAAATCACTCGCTACGCTCTTGATTTAATTTTAGAATCCCTCGCTAGCTCGGTCATACAAACTGAGCACGCGGTAAAAAAGCAACTTTGCACTCTTGTATAACAAATAACTATTTTCGTTTTATTTTCATAGCACGCGCCAGTTTCATTTTACACTACTTTAAAATACTTAAAAAGATATTGTTTAAATAAAAAACAAATCCTGTGGCAATAAATAGCTTAACAACTTAAAACTGTAAAGTGAGGTAATTCTTTAACTATGGATGCATAGTTAAAAAACTATTAGAATTGAAATACAATACAATTGCTAAAACTTGTTAAAAAGAATAAGTAGATATTTTTGAAACGGTTTTTAGATTTCCTAACTTCTTTGTTCTTAAAAGCTTCCAAAGGGTACAAAAAATCTGAATGAAGGTCGGCAAAATGCAATAATAATTGTAAAAGTTTAGATATTATTAATAATAATAACAATAAATGTAGGTAGGTACCCATAAAGATTTCAAAGTCAGTATATTCAGAGTGAGATAGATACATAATATAATATGAAGAGGATTAAAAATATTTAAGTAAAAATAACGTGAAGAAATAACAAAAAACTAGGTAAATTAACCAAAAAGGTACCTTAACCTAAGATAGAGCCATTCTTTAAAAATAAAATTCTGTTAAAAAAACGTGTTTTTGGATTTTGGAGATACCGCGTTCTTGTAGCAAAAGGTAAGTTATATTTGGCCATAGATTAAAAAAATAGGCAGATGCCGTATTGACGTTTCTGACATGTACCGCTTCAATTAGGCCCATGGGTCTAAGTTAAGAGCGGAAAATTGTGCCTGGCATAATTTTATTTCGTCACGAGTAGGTTTGTACTTTAGTTCAAGTAGATAAAGTTACTACCACTTAGCATGGTATAGAATAGATAGTAGATACTAGATAGGTACTTTATTGCATACCAAATAATTACAAGGAAATTTACTGAGCTAGATAAACATTTGTCCCATGCGGGAATTGAACCCGCAACCTTCTCCGTTGCAGGCGGGTATTAGCCGACCACGCCACAGAGGTCGTCAAAAATGCACTTAATACTTAATATGTGTATTTTTCAATTAACGAAACTGTAGACACCTGTCCGGTCAGTTAAAATAGAACTTGGCTATTGGCTATTATCCAGCCCGGATCCTTGTCTTTGGAAATTGGTTCCGTGGTTACCACGTAATTGGATAACAAATGTATGTTGTGTAATAATTTGAAAAACAATTTTGTGGTAGATAGTACAAAAGAGATAAACGCGCTGCAGCACTTTTTACTACGACGCTTCGCGACGTATGCAGTTTTTTTACAAGCTTTTATTTACTTTCACCTGTCTGTCGTATATCTGTCTGTCTGTAATCAAATCTTGCAAGTTTAATTTGACCCCCTTCCCGGTGTCCGATTAAGCTGAAATTTTGCATGCCTGTATAAATCGGATGACAATGCAATATCATTATGACATCCAGCTGATCTGATGATGGAGCTGGAAGGTGGCCATAGGAACTCTGTAATTAAACGACGCAACCCCATCGAATTTGGGCTCATTTGATTCGTCTTGACGAGTACTTTATATGATGCAAGATGGTAATAATAATAAAAGTTTGTTTTTAAAAAGTTTTCTTTTAAATGTCACTTGTTCATTCATTGTAGGCCTTTGACCTCGATCTAGTGCTATGGTGGTCGTAGATTATAGTAGACTTAACCTAGAAGGCGGGATAAATAGATCAAGAACCTGCATGGATCTGCAGTTTCGTGTGTAGTTTTTAATTATTAGTTTTGAAGTTTAACTTAAATATGTGTGTTATTTATTACAATATTATTATTTTTTAATTATGGCAATACAATAAAGTTTCATCAGTAAAATTTGACTGTTATAAAAAATACTAGTCTTACTGTTTTTCAAATATACAACCAATTAAGGGAATATCAAGCAGAAATATGAACATCTTTAAACATTGTCTGCGGCGCCCTTTTATATAACTATCCCAGGTGCCTGAAATTAATTTAGTATGGAAAAACCCTTTGACAACAAGGTTTGTGTTCATTACTCGCGTTCCAACCTCAAAAACACATAACACAGCTGTTGTGTTTTCAGCAGTCAATGTGTTAATAACATTTCCCAGTCGCCAAACGGTTATTGAGTGTATCAACAGCATGATGTTAACAGCAGAATTATATGTTATTTATATATATTTTATATTTATTTCACAATTTATTTTATATTTAAATGTTTTTCTTATATTGTCTGAGAGAATTTAATTTTTGTTTGTGTAGAATTTGATTTATGTTTTAATATCTTTAATATTATAATAGAATTTCATTTTTGTCTAAAATAAGATTTAATTAGTTTTAATTAATTTTCCTATAAATCTTTTGGTAATGTTATGTATTTCTAAATTGTCATATGTATCAGATACTATACACAATGTTAATATGCTACTTGAAAATTCTGTAATACATATGATGTCGAAATACTTATTAAATAAATAAATGATGTTCAAAGCAGTCTGAGCATCTACCTACATAGGAAGTCATTTACCATATTTTTTAGCTGAATTTGACAAGCTTTGTAGGCTTGAAGATGTAACAAAAATACACTCATCCACACTTTCCCATTTATAATACATATTATTACTGTGATACTCGTAGAATGGTTGTAAAAATTTTTTTTATAGTCCTTCAAATGATTTATTTTCGTTTTCTTAGATCCGATTTCAAAAAGCATTAGTGGTAGGTCTTAAGAGGATTAAAACAACCTTTTGTAAAAAAAATATCTACACTTTTTGAAAGTTTTCGTGCGGATTATAAAACAGTTTTGTTTCGAGGATTATAATTATGTAGTTAAATAAAAAGTACCTAAGTACTTATAAAAAAAGATGTAGAATAGAATAGAATGATACTTTATTGCAAACCAAAAATATACAAAAGTGCTTATTACTATAATATGTGATAAGTAGGTTAACAATCACAAAGGCGGTCTTATCGCACTAGGCAATTTCTTACAGACAACCTGGGAATGGAAAAGGACACAAGTGAAATTTTAAAAATACTTTTTAAAAACAAGCTTTAATTATCATTACCATCTTGCATCATATAGTACTCGTCAAGACGAATCAAATGAGCCCAAACTCGATGGGGTTGTGTTGTTTAATGACAGAGTTCCTATAGCCACCTTCCAGCTCCATCATCAGATCAGCTCCATGTCATAATAATATTGCATTGTCATCCGATTTACACACGCATGCAAATTTTCAGCTCAATTGGAAACCGGGAAGTGGGTCAAATCAAACTTGCAAGATTTGATTACAGACAGACAGACAGACAGACAGACAGACAACAGACAGGTGAAAGTAATATAAAGCTTGTAAAAATATACTTTAACAGACGGTAGTGCGCAATTAAAGCTGTTACTTTCAAAAAATACTAAATACATATTCCATAATGTACACAGAGAAGCAATGCAATAATTATACAATACCTTAGTTATGTGCGGGTTTTTCCACACTATACCTACAGTTACTGGTGGTAGGCTTCGGCCTTTCGGCTAGTTACCACCCACTGGACATAACGGTGACGGCAAGCGGTCATTATGACTGTCTTCTAGCATGATGTTCAGTGAAGCCAGGGAGGAATTTATCCCGCCTTCTAGGGTTAGTCTGCTGCCATCTTCGACCATATCGTTGCTTAACATCACGCGAGATCGTGGTCAAAGGATTATAATGAATAAAAAAGTTCTTTTTAACTGTTTTAGCCACAACATTAATAAAAAAAAAGAAATGCCATAAAAAATGGTTTTAGAAAAAAGTGGCGAACGAAATGTCGCCCATCAAATAACATAAATGTAGGTACGGTTAACTATTTGTTATAATATAAAAAAGCTCCCTTTATATTCCATTGAATTATACATTTATACTTATTTTACATTAAAAATAGCATTATTAACAATTTATATAGCTTACAGCATACATAAAAGTTACCGACGACTTAATAAGAACTTGGTGCGCTAACTTAGCGAATTAACCTTTAAGTATAATCTGACAGCTGGCCTTAACTTAGGTTTTGCTTAATTTTGTCGACTAAACTAACAATGAACTTCTGTGAATGTTATTTAGTTTGCACACAATGCCTTAATTTACAAATAAATCGAAAATACTTATGGGCGATTGTATAAATTGATTTTGAACTGAATTTGAAAATTATACTCGTATTTCACGACTATCATTGTGTTAGTCATCGGCCATCGGTAATTTTTATTGATTGTTAGTTTTTTTTTTTTTTCAATTTAAATAGGCCTACATTTGACCACGTCCTACCTTATGGAAAGTGCGATCGGTGATGAATCACTCAGGATACCTAAAAAAATTACCGTATTCTCTTACAAGATTTCTAAATAATGATTAGGTTTTATAATGAAAACTGTGTTGAATTTTAATTTACCTCTACTTTTGTTTGTTTCATATTTAGAACTATTTATTGTACCTACTCGTAGGTACCCGGTGCAAAGGCTTGCCATCGCAGTTCAACGAGACAATGCCGCCAGTGTGATAGGTACCTTTGCTCCAGATTCAGTGAGATGTGAGCTATTTGATTGATTTATGTATTACTAGCTGCGACCAGCAGTTTTACCTGCTTTACCTATGCCTATGTGTTATTCCAGGGTCTCAGCTATCTCTATACCAAATTTCAGCTCAATCGGTCCACCCGTTTAGGCGTGATAGAGTACCAAACATACATCCAGACATCCATTCTTACAAACTTTCACGTTTATAATATTAGTAAGATTTTATTGTATTTTGAATTTTTGTAATTTTTACTTATTGAAAAAAAGATATTACTATAATATTCATAACCGTGCATATCTCTTCGGCTCTCATAGACAACTTGATAAGAACTATAGAGGTACTAGGTACCTACCTAATTGTTTCTTTATATCAAGCAACATTGTTACATATAGACGCATTATATAGTTAACAGTACCTATATGCGACTTTTAGGTAGATATAAGTATATTAACTTATACTCAGACAAGATATAATGCCCTATTAGGTACCTATATAGTATGCGGACTTTGTGGACTATGACTTTTTTAAGAACACTAACAGTGAGTACCTGTTTATCACATTATTTATGCTTATCTAAGTATAATTATAAGTTGTAACCAGTAGTGATGTTGTTTTGCAAATAATACGAGATAATTTATTTAAATAATATCTTATAAGTAGGTTTAAAAATTAAAAACACATTTGCAAGTCAAATTATGAATTTAGTGATTAATGACTAACGCTCATTTTCTTTTAATTATTATTTTTGTGATATATGATAAATCTGCCCACAAAAATTATTATGAATATCGTTTGCTTGGAGTTGGGCCTTAATTAATTCTTCACGCAAAAATCACAAAACCCTTTCAGTTGGAAGTTTGTAAAAACAGCAATTACAAAAGAATCTAAATATATAAAAGGAAAGAGTGACTGACTGATCTATCAACTTCTTCCTGCCCTTATCCCACACTAGGTAGGGTCGGCACAACACGTTTTTCTCCTCCATTCTGCTCTATCATCCGTCATATCTTCATCCACTCCTCTAGCACGCATATCCTCTTTCACACAGTTCATCCAAACCTTTTTCGGGCGTCCCCTTCCCGGATTACCATTGATACTGACTGATCTATCAACGCACAGCCTAAACCGCTGAATAGATTGAGTTGAAATTTGGAACACAGATAGGTTTTATAACGTAGACCTCCGCTAATAAAGGATTTTGCCACGCAAGCAAAGCCGCGAGCGTTAGCTAGTTGAATATATGACAATTAATATGTACCTATATAAAACCAACTTTAAACTAGCGTTCAATAAGAAGGCTACATGCATATTTTAATTCATATCTTGAAAAGCCACTTGACCGATGATATTAAATGGAACCACCGAAAAGTAGCTAGGTATTGTTATTGGAAGTTCATTTATCGTTTTTTTAATAACAAATAATTGTTAACCCTTTATCTTTTTTTGAATTCAGCTTACGTAAAACAAAAAATTGCAATTCACATCTCCATTCGCCGTGGTCCGTGGTAAGAACATCAAAAAGAAAATCGCGTTCAAAACGCGCGTCACTTAAAAATGTTAATCCTACACCCGAATACCACGAAGCATTCACTTTTAACTGAGATAACACTGTCATCTTATTATTATTATCAAAATCCACTGGCTAAACAGCGTGACAGCGGTAAATTTTAACTGAGAATCACACGCACCGCGGCTCGCTTGAATTGCCGTCACAGATTTTTGAACGCACCGACTGAAATGGCGCGCGACAAATCGGACGCTCAGATTTGAATATGAATATTATAACCAGTCGCGACCTTCATAAATAACACCAATAAATGTCACAAGTTAGGAACGCGACGAAAAAATACACTGTATACTTATGAGGGTGAAATTATCGACTTATTTTGGAATGTAAAGAGGTGTCAAACTTTTGACCCGATGTTCACCCTCGTAATCACCTGTTGCTTTATTGATATAATAAAGTATGAATTATATAAATTACGTGATAATATAACGTGTTAACTAATAGAGGGGAATACCTAATACTGAATTCTAGTGACGAAAGGGCTGAAGTGACGCGACGGCAAAGCTTCGCGACAGTTTATAGATATGCCTGTCTAAAACTCGATTAGACGGATATTCTATTTACTATCTATTGGAAAAACACATAGGTTATATACTACTTTTAAGGGTAAAATCGCAAGACACAGCAAGTCTTTTTTAATGAATGCCAAGTTTTTTTAATCCAAAACAGTTTTATATAACTTATAAGTGCTCAATTTCCTCCCATTGTTTTCCAAAATTAATAACCTTAGAATTAAGGTGTAAGAATTGAAATTTGTCTCTAGTTAAATTTTAAGTATATTTTAGGTGTAAATTTTAGGTTAAAATTTCAAGGAAAAATAAATAATAACAGTCGTTACTTACGCAGGTTATTGACCGCATTGTCATACTAATTATTCAGTAGGCAATTCCATTTACTCTGCCCAACCTTTACATTTAGATACAACTCAAATTACCTGCAGTAACAACAATTATAACTACCAAGCGATTTTGCAAATCATAATCCAGTTCGAACAGGTCTTTAAACCATATTTTAACAAGCACGTATGTTATTCCTATGTGCAAGTTGTAGGGAAACTTACCTTAGCCAATCTTTAGTATTAAAAGCAATGCCGCACTCAACATAACAATCTGACGCCGTATTTAGTAGGTGCAATAGAATACGTTATTGTAATCAGTACAAATTATCTAATAGTTGAGACAGTTTTTTATACCATCCTTTGACCCACCTGATAGAAAAAGATGCCTAGAAAGGCTAAGCTCGATGACGGCAATAATTGTTCATTTTTATATTCATCTATAGCGACAGCTCCACCTTACGTAAATGTTCCCTTAAAGTATAAAATTCGTATATAAGTATTAAATTAAAAAGTGTGTCTCGCGAGTGGTTATTAAAAGCGAGTAGGTATCTAAAAACATAATAGATTAACTATTCAGTTATAAATTAAATTATATATTTTTAAACCTATTGCTGTTTTTTACCTGTCTGTGCACATGGTGGTATCTGCGTACATTACCTACGTAACGCGTGTACCTACCTATGTACATATGCCTACGACTTACATGTAGGTATCTATATGCCAGTGCAAGCGCAGCGCTCCGTGTTACAGTAAAGGTTATTCTGTTCATTTTGTAAGCATACCTGCTGCAGTACAGAGTACCTACTTCTCAGTTATTTCCTCCATCGTGCAACCGACTACATAGGCGCCTATGTATGCTAATAAAATTTTATTCAACGCAAGCTTTATCGATCGTAAAACCAAATCCCATTATGTTCCGTAGACTGCTACTGACTTTATGTTCAAAACTATCGAAGGTTTCATGTGCCGAGATTGGTTTTGAAAGGCAACTTAAGAGGCCTTACTCTAAGAATCTTAAAGTCAAATGGATCCTGCGTGAACATCAAACTGAAGCAAGAAAAATGACGTCAGAGTTGTTTGCCATCCGCCCTTGCCTCATTACAAATTAAAAACAAAAATGTTTTAAAAACTCATTGGAAATATTTTGTAACGATATTATCGTCAACCTACGTATTCAATATAAGTGAGATGGCAAACATCCTGACGTCATTTCTTGCTTCAGTTCGCCTCATTTCAGTTTGCTTGCGAGGCGTACCTACCTATTTTTTTAACGGGTATATGAAACTGAAAACACTTACAAAATGTGTGCAAAAATATTGCGCAGAGCTTCTCTTAAGTAATTTTTAACTCCTCAGCTACTAGCGCTTCAATTGATTTTTAGCGAGGGTGGATTGAATTAGTTTCTAGCATTCCTAAATTAAAGCCTAAATTCGAATGGGGTGGTTGCGGCCCGATCGAGCCGCTCGGGAGTTTAAGGGTTAAGAAGTTAATTTTATGAATTTATATTTCTAATGTATTAAATAGTGCGAGCGAGAGAGCGTCCAGTGGAGTTAAGGCTCTTAAATGTGAGGTTGATTAGGCGCGGTGCTTGTAGCTGATCAAATGATCGAAGAGGCTGTTTTCCGTCGAAATACGGCGGATGCGAGCTTTCACGTTTTATGAACAGCTTTTATAGGCACGGTTTTAACATCTGATGTGAAATGTTCACGGTTTAATGCTTTTTCTACTGATATAATGCGGAATGTCTGTGGTATGCACTTTTGTTTGAAATCCTACTGATCATAAATGCGGGAGTGGAATTTGTATAATTAGTATTTACTAAATTGAAAGAAAAAGTCCAGACGTTCAATGAATGCGTATTAAGGTTTTAGCTGTACATTATACCTATGTTTTTATTTGATGCATACCTATATAAATCGTTCATAAGTATATCAGTATATTTTAAATGAATACACACATTTTTGTTTTAAAAACACACTACTTAAGGGTAGTTTTTCAAACATCATAATGTATATTTGATTTGTCTACTCGTCGTGTGAAAATCAATATAAGCATTTAATATTGTTTCCTCCTTGCACAGTTGTCTGAAAGAGATCGCTATTAGCGATAAGACTGACACTTGTTACACTTGGCTTAGAAATTATTGTATGAATATTGGATTATTTTTTTGGATGTTACAATTGCGACCATTCCTCCATGTCTGTTAAAAATATACTCGTAGTTCAAAAGAGTCATCTTTCAGGACGTGGCGAGGCAGGCGGCGCGATGGCGTGCGCCGGCTGCGAGAAGCCCATCTTGGACAAATTCCTCCTTCACGTGCTGGAGCGCGCGTGGCACGCCGCGTGCGTCCGCTGCGCCGACTGCCGCGCGCCGCTCGCCGATAAATGCTACTCTAGGGACAACAAGCTGTTCTGCCGGAACGATTTCTTCAGGTAATTCTATCAACTTTATATCTTTATTGCGCCTCTCGTCAACTGTCGGCAGTTACTCTAGAATAAGCCCATCCTGGACAAGTTCCTCCTTCACGTGTTGGAGCGCGCGTGGCACGCCGCGTGCGTCCGCTGCGCCGACTGCCGCGCGCCGCTCGCCGATAAATGCTACTCTAGGGACAACAAGCTGTTCTGCCGGAACGATTTCTTCAGGTAAATTCTACTTTTTTTGTCAGATAAAGTCAAGCATAAGGCCCACCTGATGATGACTGCTTACCATCACCCAGTGGCGGATTTACAGTCTAGGCCGCCCTAGGCCCCAGTCCATGTAATACCTGCACCTACGTCGTATATAACATGTCTACTCTACCTACTTACTCCTTAAACAGTGGCGGATCCAGATTTTTTTTTTGTGAACAAGGTAGGTTTGTACATTTCAACGTTTACCTACAATTTGAATCTCTAAAATAGGAAATGTTATATCTCTGACAAGAACGTGTGCGTTAAACTCGTTCCGAATAGAATAAAATTTTAAAAACCTTGTAATGCGCGAGCAGCTTGCTGCGAGCGCCGAGAAAATTTTACGTTTCAGACTACAAAAGATGTGCAATCAGAGCCGGTTTTAACATTACCAGCGCCCTGGGCGAGATTTCTACGGCGCCCCTTAAAAAGCAATTCAATCCCATACTAAAAAGGAAAAAATTCCAGGATTTTTTCTGGGCCGATTCCGATGGGCAAAATCATGGGCGTATCTAGAAAAAAATCCACCTTTCCAGCTTGCTGCGAGTTCCGAGAAAATTTTGAATTTTTCAGCACAAATGATGTGCGTTTAGCTTGCTCCGAGCGGCAAAGAAACTAAATAAGTATTCTTGTTTATAAAAGCGCGAGCAGCTCGCTGCAAGCGCCGCGAAAATTTAAATTTGTTCAACACGAATGATGTGCGTTTAGCTTACTTCGAGTGGCAAAGAAACTAAATGTCCTTATTTATAAAAGCGCGAGCGCCGAGAAAATTTTGAATTTTTCAGCACGAATGTTGTGCGTTTAGCTTGCTCCGAGCGGCAAAGAAACTAAATAAGTATTCTTATTTATAAAAGCGCGAGCAGCTCGCTGCGAGCGCCGAGAAAATTTAGATATTTTACAGCACGAATGATGTGCGTTTAGCTAGCTTCGAATGGCAAAGAAACTAAATGTCCTTATTTATAAAAGCGCGAGTAACTCGCTGCGAGCGCCGAAAAAAATTTTGAATTTTTCAGCACGAATGATGTGCGTTTATCTTGCTTCGAATGGCAAAGAAAGTAAATTTTCTCATTTATAAAAGCGCTCGCAGCGAGCTGCTCGCGCCGAGAAAATTTTGAATTTTTCAGCACGAATGATGTACGTTTATCTTCCTTCGAGTGGCAAAGAAACTAAATGTTCTTATAAAAGCGCAAGCAGCTTGCTACGAGCACCGAGAATATTGAATTTTTCAGAACGAATGGGGCGCCACGGGCGCCCCATTATAGAGCCTGTGGCACCCCTTTTATCCGGCACCCTGGGCAGTCGCCCAACCGCGCCCCACCCTAACGCCGGTACTGTGTGCAATGAGCTCGTTCTGAGTGGTGAGCAAAATACATAATATTCTATTTATAATTGCGCGAGCAGCTAGCTGCGAGTGCCGAGAAAATTTTATATTTCAGGCTACAAAAGATGTGTTCTGAGCGGTGAGAAAATAAATATTCTTATTATAGAGCAGAGCCGCCGAGAAAAACCCATGGCCCCTTGAAGCCTTTAAAATATTTACGTACTTTTAGTTATTTCTTGTCATCAGTGATTTTTTTGTCACGATTGGCCGCCCCTAAAATCTGGCCGCCCTAGGCCCGGGCCTACTGGGCCTTAGGGCAAATCCGCCACTGCCATCACCTCCTCCTCCTTGTGTCGTATTCCTACACTCTGAGGGTCGTGACCTCCTCTCACTATCTTCTTCCTTATGATGTCACGCCATCGATCCCGATTGCTTGCCACCTGCATCGCATCGTATACCGTGGTGTCCAGTGTAGCGCGGATTTGATCGGACCAACGTGTTGGGTTGCGTCCTCGTGGTCTCTTTCTCTCAACTTTGCCGGTAATTACTAGTTTCTCTAAGTTGTTACTGGACTTCCTGGCAATATGACCAAAATACTCAAGCTCTCGTTTGAGGCAGATGGACCATCACCTACATACCTGCAATATGACGCCTACTTTTCTAGACGCTGTTCCTTGCCCGTTGAAAGTCTCAAGTACCTTTTAGCTGTTGTCGCATTTTCTGCTATTAGGTACTTCAGTTAGAAACTGGATTGACATTTGGGGAATCTTTTCGGTGTGAGATTGAGATGAAGCGCCGATCCAAAGTGTTTTTTTTCCTTTTTAAAAAAATACGGTTAAACGCAGAATTATGTTCATCTTTGATTTGGCTGAAAGTGAAAGCAATCTTTGAAATAGTGGCAATGCTGTAGCAAATTGACTCTAACTATTTGACACTTCGACTACACGCTAAAATCCATGAAAGTAATCGTAATAATGCAGTTCTCGAAGTAAATACAGGTTAACGGTTGAAAATCCATTACGTTGACGAATCAATTTTCCCTAATAGATTACCCACCGCGGAAGGGCAGTGACAAAATGACATAATACCATACATTAACTGAACGTCTACGCCCTTCTAAAATTGAAGTTCATAGGTATAAATTGCCAAATCATATGGCGCCAAATGTTTATAAAAACAAGTTAAAGGTGGTGTAGGCAGGTATAAGGGCGGAAAACGGGTCACTTACCTACAACTTCCGCTGCTTGACGATGGTTTAATCTTGCATGCGGTTTAGAGATCAGCAGACCACCCGTAAAATCTTAATTCCACCCAAAATTACCTTTTTTTCAGTTACTTTGAGCTTGCTGCAGGGTCATATATTTTTTTAAATTTATAGCCTATAATAGGTTAAGCGACAATGCGGCCTTAGATGGTAGCAGACTGAATCCAGAAGGCGGGATAAATCCATTCACTCCTTTTTAATATTTTTTCAAGACTTTTTAGAACAGTGTATTGATGGCAGAAGTAAGCTAGGTTCACCGCTAACATCAAGAACCGGACTATCACGCACTGTTGACATATCAATTAACCGACAAAAATAAAATGAGCCTAAAACCAGTATGTTGTAGTGGAAAGCCTCATTGCAGAAGCCGCCTAGCGAAGTAAGCTTACCAAAACTTTGTCAGCTATCTTTCGGCTGAACTGAATATACAGGCATTACTGTGTTCCAGATTGATTTTGTTTCTGATTAGGGTGATCATGATGCTTACCATCACCATCTTTATTTGCTCCTCTTGACACATTATGTCACAAAAAAGTAACATATTAGGTATAATATTTTATGAACATAAACATCTCCCAATAGTCTCCTCTACTAAATAATCTTCGAAACCAAGAGACCAAATCTCATCATTTACTATAATAACGTACGGAACCTTTATGGTTATTATGAATAAGTTGTTCGTTTAGTCTAAATTGGAGTTGAATTTGATGACTTCATTCGGTGACATTTCGACTTCCTAAACTTAAGTGATATCATTTCCTTTGTTCGACACCCGCGGCCAAGTTTCCAACTAAGGTTACTTAATTGAACTTTAGAAATGTTTGGAACTTATGAACAACTATTATTATTAGATACGAAATTTGGGTTGTAATCGTAATTCTTACATATATGAATATTATGTTCAATTATAACAATAATAATTGGGTTTATACTAAAAAATAGCTCCTCTAGCAAGCGCCGAACGCTTATTATTATCACTGACGCTAAAATGTGGGATGACAGTCGTTGTAGAAAAATCAACGACCCACTGGCAACCCAGTACAATTTTCAGCGGGGATTTTTGGAATACTATTTAAGTAAAAGGTGCGTTTCGGTAGAAACATCCTTCTGCTAAAGCCTTAATGAAGATGGGATAAATCTCTCCATTTTTTTTTACTCAGGAAAAATGCGTTACGCATCATCACCCCACGCCGGGGGGCGCGGGGCGGTATGTGGGACTCCACTGCCGAAGACGGGCGCGGCGGGGATACCTACTAAAAACCCGGGGGTGTTCCTGTGGGACGCCATAATGCCGGGGCAACGGGTACGCCGAAGCACTCATCCGCGGCCCGATAAATCTCTCCCTGGTTTAACTGCACGAAACAAAAATCTTATAATTTCAAATACGACATGGAAATTTCAACAGGTGACAAGATTACAAGTATATTAAATGTTCACACAACCGCTTTAGCTTTTAGCTAGTAAAAGGCGCTCCACTGACATAAAGTCTTGAGTCTTGAAGCTAAATATAATATCATTCGTCCATTATTAAGTGTTGTTGTCACCATAAATGCATTCTCTGAAATCTCCATTACCAACGCTGTCGTGTTTTTATGACCACTTTATTACGACATACCTATTCATCGATGTTTTGAATCGTACTCACTTTAATATAAGGAAAATTATTTCATACTGGTAGGTAGGGAGTATTTTTCATACCTAGTATATTATATTTTTATTTGTCGAAATATGTGTATTGCAAGTTTTTTTTTTAACGCGTTTCAAACATTATCATATTATTTTCTCGTATATGAAGACGGCTCACAAAAGGCTTATTACTTATTACACTTGGCTGAATTTAGTTTCTTAATTCAGAACCTAAATTTAGATTTCCTAGTCAGTCAGCAACGATACTTGCTTCTGAATTTAGGATGCTAACTTGCTAAATGTGATTACACTTGACTTAATTCAGTAACGACTGAATTTCGGCTTCTGAATTTAGCCAAGTGTAATTAGCCTTTAAGCAATGAATCTTTACATCATTATTACTTGTAGGCGATTTTTATAAACAAAAGACACTACGTACTTACACTACTACGCACAAGTACTGTTTATTTTTATTTATAATAAAACTTATAACACCCTGTTGTTTATGCGTCGGGGGTTAAAAAGGTCCACAATAATCTTGCTGCGTTGATGATCACAGTCTGTAATATCTGGGCTAAATTAATATGGCCGGCCAGTTACACATATTACATGCAAAACAAAACCAACTTTATGTATTATTCATGGGGCCTCCGTCGTTTATGTAAATAGCTTGGTAATAATTCAACTTGGTGATAAAACTTCTGGGCAATTTCTTATATACTTTTATTACAGACCATGTAAGATTAAGACTATAATATTATGTAGGTAATCATGATGTTTGTGATTATCTTATGTACGAGTACCTACTATAATTATCTTTGTTATAAATATTAGAAGGAGTATTGACTTAGTTATTTTAGTTTTTTTCTGCTGTCTTTTGTCTTTGGCATTTATTATAGTGACAGCAGAAAAGACTTAAAATAACAGTACAGTGCTACTTATTTTTTTTTTATGTGATGAAGTAGAAGACGAGCAAGACGCTCTCCTGATGTTAAGAGATAACGCTGCCCATAATCAGTACAGTGCTACTTAGGATTTCACAATGATGTGAATTCACTGCACCAACGTTTCTTACTCAAGATTCATAATTTAAGATGTTAAGACTTTAGCCTAGTAATTTCACTAGCTACAGTGCCGTCCTACCGAAGCACAATAATGTTTGCACATCACTGCTCAGACGGTAGAATATCTGCCACTGTTGGGGTACCCACCTAGTCGAACTCCTGCAAAGGAAGTCTGCCCCCGGTCAGTATCTTTTTTGCCGGGTTAAGAGGCTGTTCAAAGCTAGGGTGTTACAATAATTTACTGCTATAGTATTGTGCACTTGTTATTCTCTATAAAGGCATTTAACACGAAAAAAACTTAGATTATGAAATAGAACATCAATCCAAGATACCTTATTTGCCGGATTAAACGGCTGTTCACATCTATTACAAAACCCCGGTTGTTATAGTTGTCAAATGTCAATGTAATAAAAATACCTAAATTTATTGGCTCATTAATAACTTGAAGTGTCTCGTTTGACAGACATTAAAATGTTTGTGAAGATGTAAATGATCATCTTTTTCCTCTAAGTATTTATAAAAAAAACTTCCCGTATAGGATTTAACTATTGGTAGACAAAATTGTGTCTATCAAAGCCTTAATTTATAAACTGTATATTTGAAAAAATAGGGTAAAACTTTCAGCTAGGTACCTCTGCTTTTGGGGATAAATCAAACATTTCTACATTGTGCTTCAATTACCTGCACCCAGCGGATTTACTCGTAGAACAAGTGAAATTTAAAAAATACTTTTTAAAAACAAGCTTTAATTATTGTTATCATCTTGCATCATGAAGTACTCGTCAAGACGAATCAAATGAGCCCAAACTCGATGGGGTTGCGTTGTTTTATGACAGAGTTCCTTTGGCCACCTTCCAGCTCCATCATCAGATCAGCTCGATGTCATAAAAATATTGCATTGTCATCCGATTTACACACGAATGCAAATTTTCAGCTCAATTGGAAACCGGGAAGTGGGTCAAATTAAACTTGCAAGATTTGATTACAGACAGACAGACAGACAGACAACAGATAGGTGAAAGTAATATAAAGCTTGTAAAAATAGCCTAAGTTACAGTCTAATAAACTACCAAATTTCAGTCATATATATTATGTAACGCCATATTTCGACACAATCCCTTCAGCCGTTTTAACGTGAAGAGGTTACAAACACACACACACGCGCACGCTCACACGCCACGTCTATATACTTTGGCATTTATAATATTACTATGATCACCACTAATCTCCAACATGGCTTTAATCCTCGCCGACCTACTTTAATCAAAACATTCGTGCTCGTAAACTATACAACCATATATTATACTATGTAACTATGTATAATACCACAACTGTATCTAAGTTATTAACTTTTATTATCTACTCTCTAATACAAGTTTAATCTTTACTTGTGATACATATTTTGGGAGTTCTCTTTGCAAAACCTTAAGTTCATAGATGCTACCCTTCGATTAAACATCCAACTGGATACGTCACTGCTATGCAAAAAATAGTTCACTGGATATAAGGCTACTTGTATCAATACAGGTTATCCCTGTGTGTGTATGTATGTATAGAGAGTTACATTCAAAAGATAAGATAAAAAACTCTTTATTGATCCACATAAAATAAAGTAAATTTTAAAAACACAATAATATTATGTAATTAAAACCATAGTGTGTCATTTGGCCGTCTTATCGCTCAAAGCGATCTCTCCCAGACTCCCCCCGCAAAATATGGCAGACTTTTTCGCATAGAAAAATTAGTAACCGAGTCGTCTCCTTTGGTGGTTATATACTCAAAGATGCTGTCAAATAGTTTTCAAAGTACATATTCTATGATAATTAATGAAATTATTTTTAGATACTAGTCCACTTATATTATTGATAAGCAGCTTGTTTTTATTGAAATCAATCATACGATTGTGTCACCCCGTGTTGACCTTATCAACAAAAATGGCGTTAATAACAGAACCTTTTCTAATGTAAATCAAGAATTAACTAGTTCTTCAATCTTCCAAGAGTATAAATCAAAATATATTAGCATATTATGGCTGCATATTATATCGTCACTAAAATGGTCTGAGATCCCATGCGCGCTAGACATAACTTTTTTTTTATCGATGTATAAATTTGAGCCATTCGTTTTTTTTATTAAAGGTACCTTTTTGCATTGATCATAGTTTGACCGCAATTCCACCTGTTGTTTGTTGACTATGTGGTCTTTTCTTGTTTACATATTATATAATTATATTTTTAACTATTTCGCCTCGAAAATAATATAATCAAAGCCGTTAAGTCATAACCTTTATCAAGTTTTAAAAAAATATTTTGATAGTGTTTTTTAACACACCGTCGTCTTTTTTATCAGTGTTTGTTTGCAAAATTTTTGTGACAATAACTGTCAATATTAAGCGACTTGGATATTATTTATCACACTTCACACAATAATACATTATAAATGCCGAAGTTCGTGAGTGTCTGAGTGTGTATGTTTGTTACTTCTTCACGCCTAAATGGATGTACTTAGGTAGTTGATAATAATTTAATCCTTCAGAAGTTAGCATGTAACGGGCCTCGTTATTATCATAATGAAATACTGAGTTAACCTTAAAAATGGTGTAGTTGTATGTTTTTCATATGAGAAAGTTAGGTAAATCTTTTAGCTCCGGGATTCTGTACTACAGTAAACATATCTATAAACGGTAAATATCGTAGAGTGGTAACTTTCGTAATTTGACATTTTCTGATTATGATCTATTGCTGGATGCAACAGAAGATTATAAAATTAATGTTTATGACCATTAAGATAAAATTTCAGCTAATCGTCACTAATTCGGTAGAACCGTTCAAATCTTTCACAACTTTCTAACAAATATGAGTAAAATAGATTAATTAACTAATTATCATAATCTCATTATCTATCTCCGTATAACACTAAATTCAATATTATAGTGCAATAAAATCATCTTTGATGTTAAACTAATAGAATATACTTTCATATAATTTAATGATATATTTTTATCAGCAACCTATTTCAAGCAGTTTTACACGCTAAATCCCTTTGAGTTTTTTGCTCGTTCTTCTCATAGAAGTGCTTTGCGAACGAGCGGTGGTCTTAAAATACCTAGGAACGAAAAAAAATTAAAATTGACTTGCAAAAGCCTATGAGAATAAATGAATTTCGAGATTGAGTCAGGAGTTGTTTTGGAAGGGATTCATCCCATCTTCTAGGATTAATGTACTACCATCGCCACATCGTCGCTTAACGCGAGATCATGTTCAAAGGCTAACCTAATAGTCATTAAAGTTTCGAGTTTGAGTAGGATATCATTTCACAGAATTCACAAACTAAATGAATCCTTATTCCCAGGCGATACGGCACGAAATGCAGCGGCTGCGGGCACGGCATATCACCATCAGACCTGGTCCGCAAGGCTCGGGAGAAGGTGTTCCACCTCAACTGCTTCACCTGCCTGGTCTGCAGGAAACAGCTCTCCACGGGCGAGGAGTTGTACGTGTTAGATGACAACAAGTTCATCTGTAAGGAGGACTATCTAGCGGGGAAGGCGCCTACGCATTGTGAGTTTTTAACTACTTACTACTACTACTTACTCTTAAGGCGACGCCAAAAACAGGTGGGAAAACAGTCGCAGTGCCGGACGGAATTTTTGTAATATTCGAATTTGTACGTAACCTGTCACATATAAAGCGAACGCAGGCAGGAACAAAATTCAGATCGTGACCGCTTAACCACTCTGTCCCGCCTCTGACTGTCATCAGCTTTAATCTCCCTCTCTCTCTCTGTATTTATCTCTTTTGTTCTTTAGCGATAGAAGTAGAAAACATAATTTTCTAGTCTATCTGTGTGTGTCTGTGTTTTTTACACTCTATTTTATAAAGATGTTTTAAGCAACGACGTCCTGAGCCATAATCAAGCTTCGGTCGTTTATTTTTCTGTGAATGGGAAAAACTTACTCGTAGGCTTAAACTTATTATTCTTAAATTCTTAGTAAAACAAGATTAACGTAAAATTGTACCTATACCATAAAAACTTCCTGGAGTTAGTAGAATGCTCACCTTAAACCGGGTCTCCAGCTCGTGTTTTCGTCTGCACAATCAACAAAAACGTGTCAACATTTTTCACAAAACATTGTCAAAAGACAGTTTTTTGTTAGATTGTTAGACCAACAACATTCAACAAAATCGCCTAGAATTTTGTTGAACGTTGATATTATGTTTTTGTAGATAGTAATAGACCAAAACACGAGCAGAAGACCGGCTTTAATCAGGCTTTTCCTTTCAACAGTGTAACTACTTAAATTACATACTTACCTATATTTTATATTAAAGTTCATTATCATACGTAATTTAATTAGATGAACTATTTTGATCGTCAATTTCAGTGTAGGTATAAATTTTATTTACGACGCAAGGTAATATTAGGTACCTACTGATTTTATGTACATTTCCAAAGATTTACAGCATTTTTAATAACCTTTGTGGTTTATTAATTGTAATTTATGGAACTGTGTGTAGCCTTTAAACTTGAGAACACTAATATTTTTGTTTAAAAGTCGCTATAAAGCGGATAATTATGTACAAATTTTTATGTGATATATCTACTCGAAATTTTTTAATTAGGCTAAATTTAAATGGCTTCAGTCTTTCATTGTAACTATGTCTATGCAATGTACAATGAACATAGTATTATGTATGTAAAGTAACTTATCTTTAAGTCTCGTAACACAGTGTTTATTTTAAAGAACTATCAGAGTACGATACGGCTAGACCGATTTTGATGAAATTTTATGCATTTTAGTAGGTCGTAAAGTATTTTTCAACAGACATAGACGAAGTTGCACAAGTCGGCTAGTTAGTATTTTATAGTCTACGACATAGGTTTTTTGAATTATATGCCATTAATTTAAAATATTGCAATAAAACCTATAACAAATGGGTTCTGTGTAACATTAAAGGTAATATTGATTTATAATGTTCGTGTATATTTAATTTATTTCTCTGGTTTTCTTTAATGAAGCCATCGAGATGAATTCTCATAATTTTATGTTAATTTTATAATTCACATTATAATGCAGTGTGAGAGTTGGATAATTATTGCGGTATTAATTATTTAAATTATATAGGTATTTTGGTTTTGAAGTTAATGAATATTTTGACAAGTGCGATGTTCATCCATCAATATGAGATGTATTTTTTCTCTTAATAGTTTTATTAAATATCGTTTTATATTGGTATTTTTTATTATTATTGAATAAAAATGTGGTAAATAGTTTCACACAGCTCCACCTAACTTAATCCTTGTGTTTATAGTGGCTAAATAACGGATATCATACTTATAATATAAAGTAAGTATATTCCTTATGGACATACGTAAAATATATATATAAAAATTGGTACAAACCCAAAAAATAACAGTTTAAATTACTATTCTAAATTTGATTTTAAGTTCAAATAGAGTTGAATTATTTTTGATTGAAACCGCTGCGCCGCTTTAATTACGTCTAGGTGTGCGGTAATTTAAAAACCTAGGTCTAACATTGTTTTTTATACCCGCTTTTTATACCTACGATTTCTTAATACGCTACCTACTTATTTGGCTATTACCCTGCGGTTTCTCAGTTCCTAGAACTCTATTGTAATTTAAACATGTCGTGACGAAAGACACACTCTATTTCGTAAAAATGAAACAGATCGACCGCGAGATTGCTTCGAAATAGCTCTATTCTTGTGCTCGAATCTAATCAAACACTGTTTAGTGTTGAGACAAGCAATCAAATACGATATATAGGCAGTCAATGTTATTAAACTAGATAAAAAATAAATTAAGTCTTTTGTCCAGTTTCAGGTGCATAATAATTAGGTACGTTTTGGTAGACGAAATTATATTTCTTGTCGGTCTCTGAAAGTCTGGAATAAGTCTGCCTCACAGCTCTTATTTTAGCGATTTATATAGAAAATATTTTGTCTAAAGTTTTATTTCTTTCCTAAACTTTTGTATTATACTTAAGAATTAACTAAAAGAGGTAAGCCAAGCTATTATCTAGCAAAATAAAGAAACCATCCCAAAAATTACAGAGATTTACACTTTTATTATTTTATCGATCGATATAATCGAGTAGTTAAATCCGCTAAATCCTATGTTTTATTTCAGGATCCATACATACAACCATACCATTTCAGACATACCAAATTTTAGTTCAATCGGTTCAGAGTTTAGACATTGAATATTAGAGGTACGTGACAAAGTATCAGATAGTATAACATAAAAATTTTCGTCTTTATAATATAGTAATCAATCTAAAATCAGGTCTCTTGGTATATTTTGGCGGCATCAGAACAGCGTCTGCGAGTCTTCAATTTCCGAACGTGATATGTGAGAATTGCATTTTCGATAAATGCGTTTTTTATTGTTTAACAACGTAACGGCTAACAATAAAACCGTCGGGGCACCCATTTCGAAATCGAATTTTTCGATCAATACAAACCGTAACCGTATCGAAAAAAAAGTAAAAAAGTGAGTAAAAAAAGAGTAAAAAAGTGAGTAAAAAGCGTGTTGGTAAAAAACTTCCAGCATTACACATTAGCTACGTCTTCACGCGGTAGTACCCGCTTGAACTTTTTTTGAAGCAAGAAAAACTACGGACGAAAATCGTGAGTCGTAAACATTGGTTCGGCCACTTTAAAAATGCGCGTCGTGACTTTACACGGCAAGAACATTATGTTTGGCTGGCAGGTGCATTTTTATAATGGTAAATTATATATTTTGATAGAAACGCCCAAATAGCTTCTATGTTATTAAATACTAGACATGTAATTCAAGTTTAGAACAGTTCAACTTTCATAACTACCTCTATAGACACGAGTCCA
Source organism: Hemithea aestivaria (assembly GCA_947507615.1). Lineage (NCBI taxonomy): Eukaryota > Metazoa > Arthropoda > Insecta > Lepidoptera > Geometridae > Hemithea > Hemithea aestivaria. Next base: position 6,221,129 of record OX382343.1, read on the forward strand.
TATTAAGATGGCTCTTTGCAGACAGAAAAACTTAAGTACCTACCTACATATTATACGCGCAACAAGATTTTATGTCGCATTTTCGCGTTAAATTTATGTTACTTGCGAGTAAAAAAGTATATAATCTATACGTAGATATCGACCAACCCAGGAATATCTAAAAATACAGCTATAAATATTATGATCGAATCCCTTCTTACATAGAAGTTTTACACTCGCTCCCTTCAAAACGGGGTCATGACTATCAGTCCGGTATTACTGGTTCCATTTGATTAATATGAAGCTGCTTATGTATTCCGTTTGCTACCGATGCTTTGAAAGCTGTAGGCTAAACTGTGAATTAAGGGAATTTAGCTCTGTCGTGAAATACACCGTTGGGTTATGCTACAAAGTTGAGGAACTCCTGTTAACTTAGCCGTTCTATGTAGTTGACAACAATTTATTTTTGTCGGCTAATAGTGATTGCTAACAGTTTAAATTAGACAATTGACAATACGGCCTGTGAGGACCTTATTGGTTATTGCGATTAATCGGCATAATTCAAATGGTCTCATAAGGACGTTTCTTCGATTTGAAGATTCTAGTGGATGACGAGATAAAGTTCAAAAATGTTATTTTAATTTTAGCTATCTATAACTAAGAACATTTTATTTTTGTAAGTATAGTGATAGTCACGAGTTCACGATAGTCATTCCTCCCTAACCCTCTGTCATGTGATTCTTAGTTATTTAATTCTAGCAATGTAATTTAGAAAACCTATTCCAGGAAACTTTATTCTTTCTGCTTTGTTCTTCTTGCAAATCATTCTCTGTGTCCTACAAAAAACAATAATAATAATATAATAATAAATATTTCAGGACAATTCACACAGCGCCACCTTACCCCATTCTAAGCAACTTAATGCTTGTATTATGGTGATTAGGATAACGGATAGAATACTTATATACTTTTTTTTTTTGTAAATACATACTTATAATACCTCCTGTATAGACTCCATATTTTAAGTCGGACTTAAAAAAGGGATCAAAATTCAGCGATCGCTATTTTGCTTTAACAGTATCTAAATATAATTAGGTTTGCGTAAACTCGAGCAGTGCCGCGGGCGCTCACAAGTTGTGGGTGTTCACTGTACACTGCCGAAAATAAGTTGTTTATAGGTACTAATGCTTACTCATCTACGAATATAATATTATGTAGGATGATATGGTACAGAGGTACTCTAAAAATGCTGCAACGTTATTTATTATTATAATATGCTATTTTTTGTTTATTACAGTTTACATGATAAGGTACAGATAATAATAATAATAAGTGTTTAAGAGCGACATAATAATAATGCTTGTGAAATGCTTGTGGTGACTAGTTTAGGGATTAAAACAAAGTTATAGTCGATATAACTAAAAATAGATACCTACACAGAGTATTTTCTTGATGATTAAGTTTAGCAGCTGTAAATATATCAAACCAAGTTTATCTCTTAAATAACATATAGAAATGTATATAAAATACTCCAACTCTTCAATATAAGGCACACTTTCACGAAAACTCGAATAAATCATTTTGAACGGAGATTGTAAAATAACATAAAAGACACTTAACGTTTTGAATGGGGTCATTCGTCAAACGGCTTAACGAAAGTGATTCCATTTTATTGCTTTATTGTCACTCTCGATTTTCATTCTGGATTTTTATACGTTCGAGTTTACGATGCACTGTCAAAGGATAGAAAGGAACCACTCACATTTTAGTTGCGAGAATTTCTCTTGTGTTTTTCTTTTAACTGTACCTACTTAAACCACAGACATTTCGTAGCTAAAGTAAAAGTATGCCCAGTATGCTGCCAGCATTCTGGGCACTCTGCCATCTGACAGTGGCTTGGAGCACTTGGATTTCCTGTATTGGCTTGTGGCGGATCTGTGGTTAATAAAAGTGTTCTTTACGGCTGTAGTTTTTCTCAATAAAGGCAATTGCCACTAAAAGAAACAGTAAAAAAAAGTATATATCATCATCATCATCATCGCAGCCATTGGACGTCCACTGCTGAACATAGGCCTCCCCTTTGGACTTCCATATGTACCGGTTGGAAGCGATCTGCATCCAGCGTCTTCCGGCGACCTTTATAAGGTCGTCTGTCCACCTTGTGGGTGGACGTCCTACGCTTCGTTTGCTAGTCCGTGGTCTCCACTCGAGCACTTTTCGACCCCAAAAGAAGTATATATAATATGTATGTATTATGTTGTGCGTAGCTTCCGTAGCCCAGTGGTAGCTAGGTAGTGGTAGATAGCTTCCGTAGCCATACGTCCTGTTTGTAATCCGGAGGCCCTGGGATAAAATCTAAGTGACTGCCACAATTTTCATTAATGTGTTTCACTGCTCCCAATAAGGAAATTTACATTTTTCTTTCCTATAAGAATATGTACGAGTAGGAAGCAGTCTTTAAGCTATATTGTTGGTCTTATAGTGATTTTAGTTATTAAAAAATAGCCCATTTTAACAAAAAAATGTAGCCCCAATGTTACATCAAAAATAACGTACCCATTTCGTCCCCTAGATGTCGCTCATAAAAATATTTTAATATTTAGATTACAAAATAAATGGGTGGAGAGATAAGTCCCCCTACAGTATGATACGGGATATAGATACGACAAACAAGGAATTGTTTCCACTAGCCGAGTTAATCCCTCGTAAGATTAGGGACCCTATTTTTGAGATGCGCCATTGAATGAGAACATTGCCTTGCAAACTATGAAGAAATTAAATAGTTAAAATTATATAGATAATTGTAACTGGAGCAGCTAATTTTATAATAAATTCGCAGTAATTTTATCGTAATAGCATACACAATATACACGCTGAAATTGAAAACTAATAGAATTGATTAACTCTTTCTTTCTAACAAACAACCTTAGATATAGGTAGGTAATCAAAACTTAAAACTGGTGATATCTGAAATATTTTGTGTTTTTTCTTTAATTAGATAAGTAAAATTAGATAACATTTTGCAATCATCGAATTGCAAAAGTAGGTAAGTATGTATGTATATACCTACCTAATATAGGTAATGTAGAAAGTAATAATAGATCAATAAATTGAAAATACATAAACTTTTAATTTAAAAACAATGAATAATTAAGACATCCATATTATTGATTCGAATAGATATAAAATTATTATAATTTTTTAATCATATGATATTTTTCAAATTACTGATAAGTATTATAATTATATTGAATGAAAACATTTACATAATTTAATAAAGTCTATTAATACATATTTTAATGGTTGTCTATAAAATTAAACCGTTACTACTTATTTAGTTTTTGTGCAATTTAATTTATTTATGTTCAAAATGATAAAGATAGATCACGCTTATATTTAAAAGGTGGAAGTTTTTCTGTATATGATTGTTACCACGTTACGCCCAGAGGAAATTATTCTGCTTTTTGGGTTAAATCTCTTTGAGATTAAGATCGTGGTCCAAGGCTAGCCTATAATTTAATTTAAAAAAACTGCAGAAACGGTCCTCCAAGTAGGCAGGGTATAAAGCTCATCATCGTGGTTTAAAAAAAACAGGATTGATATCTGTACGTTGTACATATTTTTTTGCAATTTTTATTATAATTATTCACACACACTATCCTTGACTCGTCCTCAAGTACAAAAAATAGAACCTCGTTTGTAAAAATATGACAAAACAATCGTTCCTTTGCAAATGGACCCCTAAAATAAAGCATCGCTTCCACTAGTTGTACTAAGCCGTAGATTAGGAACCCCAGCTTAACCGCTTACGTGGTTATTGATACGGCTAAATCGAATTTAAGACTGCTAGTGCAGTTTGAAACAAGCTCTTTTATTTATGTAGGGATCAAAGTTGGATTTGTTACTTTTTAAGAATATTATTGTCATAAAATGTTCTTTAACGTTTTTATCGTCCTACTATAGTGACCATACCTTAGTCAAATTAGCACAGAGTACAGTTGCAATTCTACTAGCAGCTAAATTAAAAAAGTTTAATACCTAATTGCAGTTTCGTACAACTAACTCTATTTTAGGTAAAAACACTCGCATTTTTTTAACTGACGAAATTTTATCACATTACAAAAATGATACTGAAAATAGTTGAAAAAACTTGCAGGTTTAAGGCAATACGGCAAATTTGCATGAAAGTTTTTGAGTTTTTTTTTTAACATATAAGCATTAGTAATTTTTTTCTCGTCCAATCCTAAACTGATTTTCACAGACCAATAAGGTAATTTTAAATAGACTTAATACCAGGTTAACCAAAACACAGATTTGCAAACAAGTACGATCTGTCTCCGTCGGTAGGAACCTATTTATTACAGTAATACAGGGGTGGGGTGGGACCCCAGGCGTGCGCGGTGCGATAACGCTTATCAATCAAGTACACGCGCCGCCACCGCTCGGCGATTGCGAATGGGTTCCATTTTTGAATTTTATTTTATTTTTTTATGTTACTGGCCAGAGGTGACTCAAGAGAGAGACATAATGTGGAATTCTTGGTTTGAGGACTTGGTCTTTAGTCTTTACCCAGCAGTGGGATAGAAATGACTAATGAGAGAAGAAAAGTTAGGTACTGCCATGTTTTTTTTTGTTAATAATAATAATAAATGTTTTTTTGGTTAATAATAAATGATAACAAAATAGAAATTAAGTTGAAAACAAAATAGGGAGATAAGTATTTGAAGTGCGTTAGACCGAATATCGTCTTTATTCCTTGTGTAATTGTTTTAATAAAGTTAAACTTTAAGTATTTTTAACAAACCATCCACGTAATTATTTTACCTCTTGATAATATTGTACAATAATTCCTACAAAAAACCAAATCATAATAATGACTCCCCTTTCATACAACCAGGGGGTAAAGTACGTACAGAGTACAAACAGCCTCTGGCCGTTTATTCTCTCCGATACCAAGCCGATCTGTTTTTGTTTGGAATGGGCACGCTCCATCACCCTTCCGCGGTCTTTATTTTGGCTGGATAAATATTTCTTTTGCTCCTAGTTTGGTTTATATGTGTAATTGATTAGATGAATGAGCTTGGGGTTTTGTGCGGTTTCGTCCGTAAAAATATGTTGTAAAATTAAATTAAATTGGAGTTTTTTTTATTCATTATAGGTTAGCCTCTGACCACGATCTCTCGTGATGTTAAGCATCGATGTGGCCGTGTATGGTAGCAGACTAAACCTAGAAGGCGGGATAAACTTGGCGAGACTGTTACAAGTAATTTTTTTTTATGTGGAGAAGTAAGAAGACGAGCAAGACGCTCTCCTGATGTTAAGAGATTACGCTGCCCATAATTATCAGTACAGTGCTACCCATAATTTCACAATGATGTGCAATTCTAGGTGCACTGCACCAACGCTTCTTACTTAAGTGTCATAAGATGTTAAGACTCTTTAGCCCAGTAATTTCATTAGCTACAGTGCCCTCCTACCGGAGCACAGTAATGTTTGCACAATACTGCTCAAGCGGTAGAATAAACTGGCACTGTTGGGGTACCCACTAACCACCTAGACGACCTCCTGCAAAGGAAGTCTACCCCCGGTTGAAATGAAATTGAAATGAAAATGCATGAAACTGATGCTGATGCTGTCTTGCTGCAATAAATAAAGTTATTTTTAGGGTTCCGTACCTCAAAAGGAAAAAACGGAACCCTTATAGGATCATTTTCTTTCTTTATGTTACTCTGACGCCCTTTTGACGCATCACGAATCAGCTCACTTCAGTAGCATGACTCTATCTTCAGTCACGAACACAAAGCACACAAGTACATAGCCCCCACGGCTCAACTTAAGCTAACCGAAGCACCCTGTCAAAGTACGACTGCAGTACAAAAGTACGACTTCACGAAATCTAAACAACACAAATGTCAAAACGAGCAAAAAGTTTCAAACTCGACGTAAACAAAATTCACTAGCCATACTAATGCTACAGCATTATAAAACTTGTTTATATGAAGGTAAAGCTTAAAGTCCCGTGTGGTTTTTTATGTTATAGCTATGTAGAATCACGTAGAGCCTGCGAACTGTGGAATGGAGGAGTCGGATAGAATCCCATTTCGTTTCCCTTCCTCTCGCTTCCCCTTTCTTCCCCTCCCCTCTTGTGTCCGTCGTATCAAGGGGTGACGAGCTATTACTCCTGATTTTGCATCCGATGGAGTTGTGACCTACCTATAGCTATAGGTTGCGATGCCTTTATGTAAGGCTAGCTTATGGTCGCAGATTTACCCGCGCGACAAAATCCCTTCCTCGTAAAGTTGGTACTTACATTGAAAATTAAAAAAAACAAACAAATTTCAAGTACATTTTTAACCCAATCCGTATATTGTGGTTTTAGCTTTGTGTTGATAGCTTAACGGTTTGACTAATTGACTGATTTCTGTCAGTCAATCAATTCTCTTTCTACGTGTTTAGTAAAGTATTTTGTATTATATATTTGAAGTAGGTAATGCATCTAACGAAACAACGAACGAAGCGTAGGACGTCCATCCACAAGGTGGACACCTTATAAAGGTCGCCGGAAGACGCTGGATGCAAGTCGCTTCCAACCGGTACATATGGAAGTCCAAAGGGGAGTCCTATGTTCAGCAGTGGACGTTCTACGGCTGAGATGATGATGATGAATGCATCTAATAGGCCAGTCCAACTTCGCAGAAATAATCTGAAATTTAATTCTAAAAAAAAGAAAAAGTATTACAGCTATGAATTAAAACGAGCGCCTCGCTTAGAGGTATAAAAGGCGAGTTTGAAGTCGCTTTAATATTTTTAAATTCACTTGTTGCCAGTATCGAGCAACTTGCTTTCTCACCATTCACATCTACGAGTACCCACTCAGTACCTGTTATTACCAGTAACCCATCTAACCAACGTCAGTCATTAATTTTTATTTATCGGCCAGCAGATCGATAGGTAGCCTGCCCATAAACCGTCGCAGTAAACTTTATGCTTCACTTTTATTACATTTTAATGTAGCGTTTTTGAAAGCGCGCAAGTCCAGAGTTTCTATTTTATATGAAATAGAATTATAGGTAGTAAACATGCCGCGATGCGTCGTAACCGAGAGCTTTAACTTTTTATAGTTATAAAGTTTTCGCGAAATAATATCTGTGGGCCATTCCGTCGTTTTGGACATCTATAAAGTGGAGGTTTTTAATGAAGTGAGCTTTACGGTCGATGTTTTTTATGACGAATATTTTGTGTTTGTATGATGTCGCACCGTTAAGCTTCGTTTTGGTTTTTTTAGTTCTGTAACTGTAAGTCGTTTAAACTTTGTTTTATCAAACGTAGTAAACTGGTTTTGTTATAAGCTAAGGGGGGTTTTAACTACAAAAATTCTATTGATATACAAAATAAACTACGAGCTATATCGCAGCAAGTAATTCACATACTATAATTTTTTTTAGGAAAAGACTATACCTACCTGTCAGTGACTTTAAGACCTCAAAACAAATTATCTAAGCTTTAAAATGTTTTAATTAGAAGCAAGCCTGCAATGATTATATAGATAGATAGATAGATAGATAATCCTTTATTGAAACACAAAAATGTACAAAAACAACTTACAACTATAATATAAAACTAAGTGTTACAATTGGCGGTCTTATCGCTAATAGCGATCTCTTCCAGACAACCGTGCAAGGAGAGGAGAGCAATTGTAATTCACATGGGTTAGGTGGTGTGTTTAAATTATTAATATCCTAGATCCAAAACTATATCATAGCATCCATATCACTATAGAGTAATTTCAATAATGATGTAACATAGCAGATCCTCTTTACCACCTAAAAAAATCACTAATCTATCGATTATAAATCGAATCACGAATAATCGATATAATGCGCACATCGCAGCAATATGATGTAAACTCATATGTAAATTTCCAGATTTAGGTGAACGGTAAACCAAATGATTTCCAACGATCACGTACAAAATAAAGACGACAAAAAGCTAATCGGTGAACGATTTACAGCGTCAGGAGCGTACCCCGAAGGCAAATTATCGATAATCGACCGACTAACCAAATAGCCGGTGTCGATACAAGTTATCGAGAATAATCGATATAATCGCTAGTGCTCGATTGTTACCGCTCGCCATTATAAGACGTGCGCCGACTCTCCAAACTACCAACCAGACTACATGATCCATCTCCATAAGCAACAACTTTTATTGCGTAGTTCATGTTACGCTGGTCTAAAAATGATTTTTTGTTACACTTATTATTGAAATTATTTTTTATTAACAGTAATTGTCGGCGACGTTTCGAGGGTTAAGTTCGGCGTTTAGCGTAATTTGGCCGATTTGGCTTTTTGGACGGTTTATTTAGTAATTATTAGTTGTCAAACCGCGGTGGATAGGGATAATTGTTGACATCGGTAACCTTGGGAAATAATGTTTCCTGTCGGCTTCATGTTACGTTTGGAGTATAATTGGTCTGTATTTTTATAAGTGGTCAGGCATTTTGTACAGCTATCCTCTACTCGAATCTAGCAAACGGTAAAACGAACCCAAACGTGGAGGATTAACCGTCTGTCTGAGTTTGATTCGAAGACAATGGATTATACTTAACTTCTTAAAATATTCAGTTCTTGTTTTAATTTTTAAATACAGTAAAATTAAGTAAACTTCATAGCAATCCTTTTTCAAGATTGTGCTTACGAATTTGAAAAAAAAACGATTTTAAATTGTCTGAATTTAAAATCGTTCTTTTCTGAATTCGAAATAAGATCACTTCACACATAGTAATATCGAAAACTTAATCAAAACCTCCTTCGACTCAAACTCTAACACGGGCGCTGTAGTAAAAGCATAGCGTTCGTTTTTCAAATGGATTTTATTTTTAATTCCCTGCATTGTGGTTTGGTAAATGGCGTGAAATTGACGGGTGGCCAGTGTTCGGTGCATAATGCCCGCCAACGCAACGCCAATGTTAATCCGAGCCGCAGTTTAATGCACCTCCTTGTTATATGCTTGTTAGAGGCCACGACATTTTTGATGACCTCTTTTGAGGATAAAAAATAATCCTTATAATGTGTACCTATAGAAAAGTGTAGTATGTACCACTGTATTTCTTAAATTTTATGTTACCTTATAAATAAATTATCCTCCCTTGGGCTCGAAGATTTTTTATTATCTAGATATCACATTGCTTAAAAAAATCTTTGTGTCCTTTGTTTCATTACCAAATCTTGACTACCTGTATATGGTATACCAAGTTTTAACTTAAAATGCTCAGCGATTATGATTGGTAGAGGACATTCAATTAAATTTGCTTTACTGATAATTTTCTCTATTTTTATTATCGGCTAAAAGATCTAAGTTATCTATATTTACATTTAGCCTCTATAAAAACACAAAAGTACGCTATGTATGTCAAACAATTTCAAAATTAACCTTCGATTTAATTGCACCCCAATTGGATTGTGCAACCATTCCCTTTGCATTGAGAACCGTTGGTCGATTGATTAAAAATAAATAAAGTCTCGTTAGTTACAACCTTCGTGGTCAGTTTATGTACTCATTATGCACTACGCACCTTTATATTTCGAACAGTTAAAAAAGAACGAAAACTTTTTACAATTTAAAAATAGAATCTATCCAGAATCCAGAAACACATATTTTAAAAATAATGGCAACTTTTGCTACTGATGTAGTATTTTTCTAAAAACAAAAAGTAAAGGAAAGGTTGACTTAAAAAATAAAACCAAAAACAAAAACAGTAAAAGAAGAACAAGAACCTTTTAACAATAAAAAAATAGAATCTTTTCATAAACACGTGTTAAATTTTGTTTAATAATAGCAACATTGTGTATACAACTTCCGAATTCCAAGTTATTCCGAAACAAAAACAATTGTAGGAAAATTTGCTTTGACAAATTAAAATTAAAACGATTTAATCACGTTTTAAAAACTTTGCCTTTAAAAACTTAGTTGTACTTTATAAGACTTCGAACCCAAAAAATTTAATTAAACCCAGAAAAAGTTTTAAAAAGTAAAGTAAAATCTGCGTGGCCTTATGAAAGTTTAAAAACGTGCTTTGAAAATTTGCTTTGACAAATTAAAATACAAACGTCAAACGTTTATCACGTTTTAAAAACTTTACCTTTAAAAACTTGTTGTACGAACTTTATAAGACTTCGAACCCAAAAAATATAATTAAACGCAGAAAAAGTTTTAAAAAGTAAAGTAAAATTAGTTTGGACTTCAAAAAGCTTAGAATAAAAACTTTCAAGTTTTTTTTCTACAAGTAAATCGGATGGACTTAACTCGCCTTAGTCGCCAAGCGGTCATTATTATGACCGTGTTCCGGCAAGATGTTCAGTGAAGCCCTGAGATTTGTCCCACCTTTTGGGTTTAGTCTGCTACTACAAAAAACAAAAAAACTACTATCTACAGTCGCATCGTCACTTGACATCACGTGAGATCGTGGTCAAAGGCCACAATTTGTGTTTAAATGCACTTGTTACTCAGTTTATAAAGCCAAATAACTTAAAAACATTTAAAACTTGCAAACAAATTCAAACTTTAGAATTTTTTTATTTTTTTTTAATAATATGGCAACATGTGCATTTTGCCAGTGTCGAGTAAAATTCGTGAATGTTCACGGGATATTAAATTATGGTCTCCACTTTCGTGTTTTGCCAGTGTCAAGGTAAATGTTATTTTTTAAGTAATAAGTTAGTTAGTCAGGTCAGAGTCAGAGTGAGCTTAATAGCTCGTCTAGTCACGTGAGTCTTCCAGTAAAATGGGTGGAATTTTACTGAAAGTTCGGAGGAGTTTTGGAGGGGGCACCAAAATTCATATTTCAGCACCATATCACTTGCCTACATCTGTGCACATTCAAAAACACTTAACACGCAATATTCCACCATTATTACACGCTAACAATCAAATTCTACACGATTATTAAGCAAAAGACGTGGAGCTAATGATATATGATCAAGGCTTGCCGCCAAAAACCCTTTAGAATTTTAATCACTTGACATTGACAAGTCGGATAGTATTTTGGCATTTTCATTCAATTGTTCACGTTCTTATCGTTCACGAAAATTGTCTATGGATCCGAACTTCGTGAGCGCGACCGAAAATGAGTTATAGTAGGGTCACAAACGAAACTTCGTTGCTATTTCGTTCGTTTCCGAAGTTTCGTTTCGGACGGGTTATAGTAGACCCCCTGGTCGCATTTGGAACACATTGCTGTCATCCGTGTTTCCCAAACGGTACAACTTGAAGGTATCTTGAAGGCACGAGTGAATTGAATAGGTACGATTCTAGGCATCTTGCGTGATCCATCGTCGAGATTTGCACTTTCCATCAGGTGGGATGTGGTCAAACGTAGGCCTATACTAAATTTAAAAAAGTTTCATGTCATATTTTGTTATAGGAATAATTCGAATTTTAAAGCAAAAATACTCGTAATACAATTATTTCGTCGTCTGCCCCATCTCCGCCATAAAAAGACGTCACCGGCGTCGCGTCGGGCGGAGATATTATTTCCTTATCTACCCTCCTCGAGTATCGACCTGCACCCCTCCCATTCCATGGGAAGTTCTGTTTACGCATGCTATAGGTATTTATTATACGTATAGACTTAGTAGATAGGTACTGCAGTGTCTTATTTCTATTTGTTTTTTTTATTTTATTTTATAGCATTCGTAGCACGCGTAGCGTAAACGTAGCATTGCTACGAAAATAAAAATGTTCTTTTTAATTAGGCTTCGCTAAATTTTTCCAACCTACCATCATGGAACATGTATGGTCTCACAGTCTTGTGTATTTTTTTAAAAAGGATTTCACCACAGGCAGAGCCACGAGCATAAGCTAGTATCATATAGTAGAGAAGTGCACGTTAATTCTTCACATCTTTCTAATATACAAATAACTTTATTTGACACAATCAATGTACAATACAATATAGTGAATCAATAGGCTCCCGAACTAGTAAAAACTGTGTTTCAGGAACCAGATGTACTCGTAGTTACTCAGTTTACACCATTCCCGAACATTCTAAAGTGTCAATGACCCCAATATGAAATTCTCGTAACGAGTCTGAATCCGATGCCTGTTCTACCAAAAGCTCCATTCATACGAAACATGTGCAAACCGTCCAACCGTGGCTTGCACTTTAATCGCCTGAATCGGGAATCGAACCCGATACACCTCATTTCATACATCCTTACATCTGAGTTAAAAGAAACATACTTTAAGACTTAAGTCTTAATTCTTAAGTTGAATTTTCGCTGGAGTATGCCTCAGTCTTAATTGGTTCGCGAATTTCGTAACAGTCTTATGTAATTGTTTATGACAATGTAAGTTGAACTTTTATACATTGAAATTAGGTCACTTTTGGTCTGTGTTCAGTTGTAATCGGTAATTCAAGTCAACGACGAAGAGCTATTTGAAATGAATCGGGCAGTTATAGAGTTAAAAAACAAAAAACAATCGACTAACAAGACTTACAAAACTTTGATACACTGAGTTGCAAAAAGTTTCATTGAAAAAAAAACCACTTTTTATTTGGTTCAAATTAAGATAGGCTAGATGGATCACTTATGCAATGGCAATTATATTAATAATTATTTAGTTCTGTTTCAGAAATCTACTGCTAATATTTAAAATTCGAAAGTATTGATATGCTTATGTGTGTGTGTTTGTTACTTGTTAAAGGCTAAACGGTTTAACCTGCTGAAATTTGGTACACAAATTACTAATACATATTATAACGCAATAGCACATTGGCTACATTTCAGCGAGAAATACCGTTGAGTTCAACTCCTTAGCTACCAGCGCTTCGATTGTTTTAAAGCGGTGGTGGATTGAATTAGCTTCTAGAATCCTTCGGGGTTATTCCGGACCAAAATCGCCTCTCTTTTTACTAACTCACTGTCAAATTTTAACAAAATTTTGAAAAAATCTTGAAATTTCTTACGATAACAGTACAAAATCAAATGCAACTTAATTTTTTTTCAATTTAACATCTTTTGGTCGCCTCAAAGTGGCGTTTTGCTGCTCCGTCGTCTCTTTTTTGTACATAATCTAGGCCCTTAAATTCGAATGAGGTAGTTGCGGCCCGATTGAGCCGCTTGGGAGTTTAAAATATAATTCTAAGTTATAAGCAGAACCGTCATCGTAATCTCCTTCAGTTTGACGACTCGGATCTCCTTCAGTTTTTATAGTTCTGGTCAAGTGACGAATGTCAATAGAGCGTAGATTTTCCGTGTAGAAAGTTTGCGAGGTCATCCGATCTTCTTAGCAAATGATCTATTTTATTTAACACTAGCTTATGTATGCGACTTTACCCGCGTGGAAATCCTCTCTCAGCGGAGGTCTACGTCATAAAATCGATCCATTTTTAAGCCAAGGAGGGATTTATCCCGCCTTCCAGGTTTAGTTTGCTACAATCTGCGTCCGAATCGTGGCTTAAGATCAGCGATCGTGGTGGGCGGCATATAACGAATAAAAAAAATCATTAGGTTTAGGTAAGTCTTCGACCACGATCTCGTCTCTTAAGTAACGATGCGGAACAGAATAGAATCTATGTTCCAAATTTCAACTCTCTTTCAATACTAAATTAGTTTGTGGTAACTTTCTTCTTCCGCGCCTTATTTCCCATGTCATTTGGGGTCGGCCCTTCTAGTCCTTTTTCGCTATTCTGGGCGTTGTTGAGTCATCTCTGGCTGTAGAGCCTGTAGTTTGTGGTAGGTAACTAACACAAACGCTAAAATATTACATCAGTTATGTCACTCATCAATGCATAATAATATTATTTGTAAGAAAAATAACATATAGGCAAGGTAGGTATATCATGATACAAAGACATTCAAGATGGAGTATATACCTCAATTTTCGAAGCGTGACGCCAAATTGTAGTACGTTTAATTTCTACGCTCACGCACTCGTGCGCAATGGCGATTTTATGATGTATGTAGGCTTAAGTTGATTTTCGTACCTATAGTTGAAGCAAATATTCATATACATAGATATTGCAACATATATATTATATTATTATCGTCATTATTTTAGTATTTATGGATCGTAGATTAAAATAAAAAGGAAGGTAAGGTAGGTACACTGTACACGCTATCGTTGCTATGCCAAACTTGGGCCTGCTGGGTCGGAAAAGGTCTGTTGCTGCGCCGCCTCGCGCCGAACTAAAATTGTGTACATGAACCTAATTGGAGCGATCCATTTGCGAGACGCCTTTAGGATCTGATGTTTGTTACTCTTTCACGTCTAAATGGCTGGACAGATTGGCTTTTAATTTGGTACAGTAGATGGCTTAGAGGCTAGTTTAAAACTACTTTGGCTAGTAAATCTACTAGGCACAGCTAGTAGATCCTACCAGCTAGTACCTACATAGACTGTAACTGTATAGACTTTTGTTACTTTGAGAAAGTATAAGTTAGTGGAAAAATAAGTGATAAATATATACTATAGTAATTTCAAAACCCGTCAAAGGTTCTCAGGCTACTGGTGCGGACCTCCTCCGTTTTATTGTTTTCCAAATTTTACAACCGCACTAAATCATCCACTTCTGCGAAACGTCAATCTCCGCGAACCGCTATAACTATAACTTGATGAACCATTTTTATATTTAAATTCAACGTTCCGAGAACAGATTAACGACTCCCCAAAACCGCTCCATCACTGCCTTTCCCAGCTAGATATTGATAGACAACCTCCTCGCTGACGAAACCTCTTTGTTTGTATGTAAATAAACAACAAAGGCCGCGGCATTAATGCGAAATTAAAACAAAAAAAAGTTCGAAAATCGAACGGCGGGAAAGAAACATAGACAATAATGGGAAGGAACAAAGAACTAAAAAAGCGGGAAGAAACCTGTCGACGCCATGTTGTGTGGCGCTCGGCCTTCACGCCTCGCTCGCTGAAGATTATCTTTTGAAAAAAGAACCGAACGGGAGGCGCTTTTTGATAGCAAACGTCTTATATTCTCATCATTCTGATGCGATAATGTGTTTTATTGCTACTGATTAAGGTGTATGTTTGTGTGGCGGGTTGTTATTTGGTTTCTTTTGTTCGGTGAAAGAGCTTCGTCACCGCTGCGCCTGCGCTGATGACCTGTCAATTGTACGCGAGGCTGTCGAGAAAAAAGCGACATTAGAGAGGCCATCTATTTTGACTTTATGTTGGGAGATGGAGTTGAGATTGATCGTGTTTGGCTCATCCCTTTTAATTACAGTGCATTCAGATGTTGAATAGGTTTCTGTCGGTCTACTGTTCAGTAGATGTTATGTACAGTTTATGTATCACATAATGTGGCTTTTGTGCTTTTGACGTGTGCTCGTATTCTGCGCTGTCTTTATATTACTTGTGTGATATAGAGCTTTTCGCCCTTTACGATCTTTATGAGTTTTCTATTTTACTTCGAGCTTTTGATTTTTTGGAACTTGAAATTTTATTGCTATTGGCTCAGTATGAAGGAGATATTCAATTTTTAGTAAAATTTTACCTAAGAAGTACTTTTTAAATAAATGTGAGTCGAAGGGCGTACCGCATGAAATCAGTTAAATTTTGTACATGAGGGATTTATCCACCGTCTAGGTTTAGTCTGCTACCTTCTACGGCCGCATCATCGCTATAATATCTATTAAATGTATGAAGCTCAAAATTTGTTCTGATGCTTCTAATCTTAATACTTATGTCTCCTAAATATATCTTTGTAACCACAGTCGCCCTACTTTATGTCTTTCCTTTCCCTGCTCAGTTGCCTGGAAGAGATCACTATTACCGATTAGACCGCCAATTGTAACACTTCTATCTGTGTAATCTTAGTTCTAAGCTTATTTTATTGCATTTGTCGTGTGAAGTAAAGAGTTTTCTGTTCTATTTTTTTCTTCTAAATTCAAATTTAAAAAAGTATACGACCTCTTCCGATATGTTCGATAGACTCGTCTCGCAATGTCATGCGATTGGTCACAGCAAGGGCAAGCACGCATACCATAAACCATATTATACGAACAAGCGCGTGCGCAGAGCACGCGATTCAATGCGCGATTTCGTATGCTCAGTGCGCACTGTCATTAGTGTCAAGTGCATCGTTAAATGTCGATCTGTCAACGGTGGTATTTTTCAATTTTTTTTTTTACTTTAATAGGATGTTTAGCCTCGTTTGACACGTTTTTGTAGCAGGTGATGAAAGGATTGGTATTGGTTATGTGCAGGTGTTATACCATTATGTTGGTTGCTAGATTAATAGACGAACCCAAACTCGATAGGGTTGCGTCATGCGTCGTTTAATTATGGAGTTCCTATGCCCACCAGCCCGTCATCATACCAGCTCCATGTCATAATAATACTGCATTGTTATCCGGTTTAGCTATCTATAGGTACACTATGCATGCATGCGAAATCTTAGCTCAATCTGAAACTGGGAAGTGGATCAAACTTAACTTGCAAGATTTGTTTACAGACAACGGGATAGATAAAAGTAAATAAAAGCTTGTAAAAAAAGTTCCACGTTCAGAATACATAGCCGGTTGCCTGGAAGAGATCGCTTTAAGCGATAAGGTCGCCCATTGTAGACCAAATTATTATATTTATATATTTCTGTGCAGTTGTAATCTTTGTTTAATTTAATATTATTAAGTCATTTATTGTAAATTTCTTTTATTCTTGGTCATAATAAAGAGTTTTTGTATTGTTTTTTTTTTTTTTTTTCATGCATTTTGCCAGTGTCGAGTTAAAAAAAAGTAATTTATTCTGACCATGGATACAAGTCCTTCAGTCGAAAACTTTATTATAATTTTAAGTTCCTTGTTTATTGGAGGATATTCCCTCCAAAATTCGATAAAGAGTGGGCGTTTATCGAATCGCATCGATTCATTTTGTGACGATTCTTGAAAATAGCAGACTGTTGAACTTTTTTCCATTCTTCGACAGTAAATCACATTCACAAACACTCAACGTTTATTAAACCCACTATTAATACGCGTTTAGCACTTATTGCAAAATTATTATCCAAGAACACAAAAAATTTCATCCGCCTTCCAAAAGCGCGGCAAAATGAATCGTTTTTGTATTGTATTGTACACAAAGCTCTAAAACCTATATACAACCAATAGGTACAGAAGGTACAGAAAACAATCCAGATGTAGAAATAAATAAGCCTCCGCACGCACGCCCGCGCAGAGCAATCTCGCGGGTCACGATCTGCGGTCACGTAGCTCCCACTGCAATGCTTGCGAGCCTTCCATGTTGGCTTTGTACTCACTTGTACTAGAATGATACTTAGTTTTCTAATAATACAAGTGAAATAAAATAAAACTTTTTTAAAACAAGGTTTTATTATTGTTACCATATAGCTATAGCACTATAAAGTATTCGTCAAGATGAATCAAATGAGCCCAAACTTGATGGGGTCACGTCGTTTAATTACGGAGTTCCTATGGCCACCTGTGTGTTCCTATGGTCTGATAATGGAGCTAGAAAGCTCCATTATCAGATCAGCTCCATGTCATGATAATATTGCATTGTCATCCGATTTATGCAAAATTTCAGCTATAAAATTCCCATATATAACATTTTTATTTATTGTTAAAAATATGATCTATTTTAGTTGGATTTGTTCTTCTTTACAGTGGTAAATTTACAGTTTAAATTATCAGATTTTTACAATTATTAAATTTACTATGCGTAGAGTTTCAGCCACCAAAGATTTTACGCAAGTATTTTGCATTACACTTTTTGTACTACCCAATAAATATCCCATCAATTTCCAAGCTATTCATCCCACTTCTACACTGAGAAAAATGACATTTTGGCATAATCTTAAAATATCGTGACGTTGGTTTAAAATAGATGCGTTGTCTTATAATATTAGCCCAGTCAATGAGTGCCCAAAAAGGGTATGTGGATCGAAAAGTCGAAAGCAGAAAAACTAACTTAGGAACTTTGTTTGGACTAGTTAGGAGATAAACATACTAAAAGTCCCCACCCCTCCGAGGTGAGCCCGAGGGGGGAGAGGCCGAAGAAGGTCCCGTTTTTAGGTTTTTTGCTTATTTGTCAAAAACTGTACGTTGTACGATATTTTGTTGTACTACATTATGAAACCTCATAAAAATTTTTACAACTTTGGCCTTGACACTTTTTATCTATCTCCAATCGTTGTCCAGCTATGAGCTTCGAAACATGGTCTATTTTCAAGACGCTTGTTTTAGTTTTCCATACAAAGTTGGTAAAAAAATCTAAAAAGTAAAATTTGACCAACTTCTGGTTGTCGTACCATAATGAAATTTTCCAAATATCTAGAAATATGATGACAGTTCAATAATCTGGTACCACTGAACTGATCTGATGATGGAGTCGGGAGGTGTCTACTGGAACTCTTCAATGGCTATTGGTAAACCCGTCGAGTTTGGGCACATTACATTCGAATCGATGAGACTTTTTCATAACACTTGCTGTCGAGGGTCTGATAATGGACCAGGTGGTGCCTACGTCTCATCAATCCGAATGTAATGAGCCTAAACTCGCCGGTTTTACAAATAGCCATTGAAGAGTTTCAGTAGACACTTCCTGGCTCCATCATCAGATCAGCTCAGTGGTACCAGATTGTTGAACTGTCATCAGATTTCTAGACATTTGCAAAGTTTTATTATGATACGACAACCAGAAGTTGGTCAAATTTTATTTGCAAGATTTTTTTACCGACTTTGTATGGAAAACTAATTTAAGCGTCTTCAAAATAGACCATGTTTGGAAGCTCATAGCTGGACAACGATTGGAGATAGATAAAAAGTGTCAAGGCCAAAGTTGTAAAAAAATTTATGAGGTTTCATAATGTAGTACAACAAAATATCGTACAACGCACAGTTTTTGACATATAAGCAAAAAACCTAAAAACGGGACCTTCTTCGGCCTCCCCCCCCTCGAGCTCACCTCGGAGGGGTGGGGACTTTTAGTATGTTTATCTCCTAACTAGTCCAAACAAAGTTACTAAGTTAGTTTTTCTGCTTTCGACTTTTCGATCCACATTTCTTCTTTTACTGGACTATATGTTGATAATAAGTAAATATTACGCTAGAACTGAAATGTGTTAAGATGGAATCGAATTTTGAGAGGTAAATAATGCAATATTATGATACTTGTCATCGTAAAAATTTGTAATTATGAAATAACATTGTCTTCTTCAAATAATAACACAATGTAATAGAAAATGGTCCACTGTCCCATAAATTAGTATGATAATCCATATCCATACATATAATAAGAATGGAAATTTCTCCCCATTCATTGTGATCCTTTACTAAGGTGAACTGTGAAAATACGCATATGAACAAAACGACGCGAAAAAGTCGCTTGCGCGATCTAGATCGTAAAACATTTTGTCAATTTTTCCTAGGGAAACGTAAAATAAAATAATAAAATAAATAATAATCATTTATATCGGACACATCGCCCCTAATTTACATCAAAATTTCGAAGTAAAAGTAATAGAATATAAAGTAAATTCAATTCAAAAAAATCAAAAAGCAAAAAGTGCGACAAACTAAAAATACGCCATCTATCGATGTGGCCATAAACGAAAATTTACCAGAGTAGTTTTATTAGGCTTAATTTGTAAAAAGGTTATTACTTATGTGTGATAAAATGGCACAACCGAATTGTATGCAGTTTTCGCTAAAACGTTGCAAATTTCTCTAATTTGTAAATAGTATTGGTTTTATTTAAATCGGTTTTTAAATAAAAGAGTTATATCTATCTAAAGATTTACTTATCTTCTTTTATTATATAAAATCGTTCGTACACTTTCGTGCTATCAACGCACAGCCCAAACGGCTGGACGGATTGAGCTGAAATTTGGACAGCGTATTCTTTGAAAAACTTCATCGTGCAATAAGAAGCGATTTTTCTAAATTCCCTCGGGAACAGGAATTATTCCCGAAAAACGTTTGTATGCAAATCCGTAACCGCTGAACCGATTGAGCTGAAATTTTGTAAAACTATTGTTAGGATTGTGATTAGAAACATGAAATAGTTTTTTTGTCAAAAATTTACTTTTAAGGGGGGGTAAAGGGGGGTCGAAGTTTGTATGGAAAATTTAGAACCGCTGACCCTATTGAGCTGAAATTTGGTACACAGGTAGATTGAGTCCTAAAAAAAGATATTGGATACTTTTTATCCCAGAAATCAACCTTAAAAGGGGGAAAGGGGGGTTGCAAGTTTGTGAAAGAAATCGTTAACCGCTTCATTGTTTTAGCTGAAATTTGGACAGCGTGTTATTTAGGTAACGTAAGCGACCTATAAAAAGGGATTTTTGTAAAATTCTCCCGGGAACGGGAATTATTCCCGAAAAACGTTTGTATGGAAATCCGTAACCACTGAACCGATTGAGCTGAAATTTAGTAAAACGATTGTTTGGATTGTATTTAGGAACATTGAATAGTTTTTATCTCAGAAATTTACTTTTAAGGGGGGGGTAAAGGGGGGTCAACGTTTGAATGGAAAATTTAGAACCGCTGACCCTATTGAGCTGAAATATGGTACAGAGGTAGATTGAGTCAAAATAAATGATATGGAATACTTTTTATTCCAGAAATCAACCCTGAAGGGGGAAGAGGGGGGTTAGAAGTTTGAGTAGGAAATCAGTAACTTCAGTATCAGTATCTTTTAACGCTGAAATTTGAACAGCGTGTTTTTTATGTAACGTAGATGACCGGTAAAAAGGGATTTTGCAAAATTTCCACGGGAACGGGAATTATTCCTAAAAGACGTTTGTAAGCAAATCCTTAACCGCTGAACCGATTGAGTTGAAACTTTGTAAAACGATTGCTTGGATTGTGTTTAGGAATATTGTTTTTTTTTTTTGACGAAAATTAACTTTTAAGGGGGGGTAAAGGGAGGTCGAAGTTTGTATGGAAAATTTAGAACCGCTGACCCTATTGAGCTGAAATTTGGTACAGTGGTAGATTGAATCCAAATAAATGATATGGAATACTTTTTATCCCAGAAATCAACCTTGAAGGGGGAAGAGAGGGGTAGTAGTTTGAGTAGGAAATCAGTAATCGGCCATCTTTTAAAGCTGAAATTTGAACAGCGTATTTTTTATGTAACGTAGATGACCGATATAAAGGGATTTTGCAAAATTTCCGCGGGAACAGGAATTATTCCTAAAAAACTTTTGTATGCAAATCCTTAACCGCTGAACCGATTGAGCTGAAATTTTGTAAAACGATTGTTGGGATTGTTTTGAGGAACATTAAATAGTTTTTATGACAAAATTTAACTTCTAAGAGGGGGTAAGGGGGGTACAAAATTTGTATGGGAAATTTAGAACCGCTGGCCCTATTGAACTGAAATTTGGTAGAGAGGTAGACTGAGTTCTACAAAATGATATGGGATAATTTTTATCCCAGAAATCAACCTCAAAGGCGGGATAAAGGGGGGATGCAAGTTTGGGTAAGAAATCGTTAACCGCTTCTTTGTTTTAGCTGAAATTTGGACAACGTATTCTTTAGGTAACTAAAGCAACCGATATGAAGGTATTTTGCGAAATTCCCCCGGGAACGAGAATTATTCCCGAAAAACTTTTGTATGCAAATCCGTAACCGCTAAACCAATTCAGGTGAAATTTTGTGGAATCATGGTTTGAGTTTTGTTTAGGAACACTGAATATTATTTTAGACAGAAATTTACTTTAAGAGGGAGGGGTGCGGGGGAGTAAGGGGGGTAGAAGTTTGAGTAGGAAATCAGTAACCAGTTATATTTTACGCTAAAATTTAGACAGCGTGTTCTTTATGTGACTTTCACGACCCGTAAGAGGGGAGGGGATTTTGCGAAATTCTTACGGGAACGGGAATTATTATTCCTAAAAAACTTTTGTATAAAAATCCACAATAAGATTATTGGGGATGTGTTGAGGAATAATAAAAAGTTTTATGTCAAAAATTACCTTCGAATTGAAGCGTTAGGGGGTCAAAGTTTGTATAGGAAATAGGACACTATTGAGTTAAAATTTGATACAATGGTAGACTGAGACTTAAAAAAAATATGGGATACTTTTTATCCCAGAAATCAACCTTTGAAGGGAGGAAAGAGGGGGTGCAGTTTGTGTAGGATATCGGTAACCACTTCTTCGTTTAAGCTAAAATTTGGACAACGTATTTTTTATGTAACGTAGGCGACCGATAAGAAGAGATTTTGCGAACTCACCAGTACTCAGAATTTTGGTTCTGTTAATGAATAGTTTGTTATGTCAGAAATTAACTTTTAAGGAGACTCAGTATTGATCCTTCCCCCACCTTCAGGGTCAGAGTTTTAATGGAAATTCAGGAACCACGGAATTGATTTGAGTCGCGGGAAGGATGGTGTGAGAAATTAGTAACCTATAATTATAATTTAGCTTAGAAAAATTATAATAGAGATAAGTTAAAGAGTTACCGGGAAAGGACCACAAATAGTATTAATTCCTGAGGAGAGGCGTGAAAATTTGTGATGGAAATCAATAACCGCTAAACTTAAATAGTGTGATCTCTGAGAAAGGACATAGCATTGGTTCCTACGGTATTCTTCGCTATCCACAGCGGGAGCAAATATTATAGCCATGCCTTATTTTACGCTTACAAAGTCGCGGGGATGGAAATACAATCATAGTCAAAATAGCAGCACCGAATTCGCTTTATTAATTGACTCTCACGCGCAACGAAGTGCGCGCGGGTCAGCTAGTTATAAATAAGATTCTAATTAAAAAACACAATGACAGTCACCGTAATATAAATAGATTTCATAGTTTAATATGAAGAAGTATCTCTAAAAATACGATGACCTCCCCCTAATGTACTATATTAAATTATAATGCTTTAACACATCATCTTAAATACTGTTATCATCAACATCAGTATTATCATCGTTCTTTTTGGTGAATCACTATGCTCCGTCCTTTGAGTGAATTCATCATACTTTAAGCTGTTAAAACTGACAATCATAAAAGAGGTGAATTCAGCTTAAAGTATGATGAATTCACTCTTTTACGATGACAAGTATCATAATATTGCATTATTTACCTCTCAAAATTCGATTCCATCTTAACACATTTCAGTTCTAGCGTAATATTTACTTATTATCAACATATTATAAGACAACGCATCTATTTTAAACCAACGTCACGATATTTTAAGATTATGCCAAAATGACATTTTTCTCAGTGATATTAAAAATTAAAACATACACACTTCTGATCGTCGATGTACCAACACCAAACACTTGAGGCAAAGCGACCGCGACACAAGTAGGTACTCAGCGCCCTATTATAAACACTGGAATTATTCTTACACCATGTTTATCAATATTGAGAGAGTTGCTATGTTAAGCTAAGTGCAAACTAAAGCGGGCCGCACCGCAACGCAGCACAAAAATCTGCCTGTGTACATTTTATATTCTACCAACTGCGCCCACCGGTTTGTTATTAAGGGTCTAAGCTATCTCTATACCAAATTTCAGCTCAATCGGTCCACCCGTTTAGGCGTGAAAGAGTAACAAACACAAATCTAGACATCCATTCACACAAACTTTCACGTTTATAACATTAGTAAGATAGGTGCCTACATGAGCTATAATAGCAGTCTAAGCTTAATTCATCAAATCACTGTAAATTTTGATTAAGGAAATAGTTGACTGGTTTTGACTGGTCTGGTCAGACTTGATTTTGATTAAGTTATTAATGAGAAAAAACTTTTTGAAACTAACCAAAGAGTTTTCATAACTATTTAAAATAGGCTGGAATTGGGGAAATTCAATTATGAACTTACAATTATTCTCTACCTGTTTTTAATTACTTTATTAATTTCTGTGATGTGACGAATTCCTTAATTAAGTCTATAATTAATTAAAATCGTTGAACATACATTTAAAAAAAAAACAATTAATTATGGAAATTCGCGTTCTTCAAAAAAAAACAAAAGTGATCAAAATCACAAAACCGAGGAAATTTATCATAACTTAGTATTAAAAATAATACAAATTTAAAAACAAATTGCCCCAATGAGTAGGCACTTGGCACATCAAAGAGCCATAGGTTTCCAACGAAGCCATAGGTGAAATAATTTCAAATTTAGAAGCCCACGTTCGAAATTCAACTGCAATAAAAGGCCGTTTTCCGTCAAAATTCGATTAGGGACATACAGCGGGACAAAGGAAGTCGTTTATACAGGGGGCGGTTTTAAAATTGATTTTAGAACTGGGGCGTGTATTTACACTGCCATAGACAAATGGGAGAGTTGTTTGTGACATGTTCTAAATACGAAAATTTGAATAACTGTTCTTAATTTAAAATGTTGAATATTTTAACTGAATCTATTTAGTATCTATCTATTTAGACACTATCTATTTAGTATCTATAGAGTAATCTATTTAGACCCAGTAGTTTATTGTAACCTTTATATAGAGATAGACACATCAATGTAGGGTATCCTGAAAAAAGTAGTCCTTATAAGTGGTCCTTATTGTTTTTTAGTTAGCTTTTAATTCCATAGAAGTAGGTAGGGACTTCAATATTTAATGCACTTTAACAAAACTTCTTTATTAATTTTCTTTTTTATACTAAATTTGGATTTTGAAATAACTATGTCATTAAGATAGCTAGATAAAACCACTTTGCACTTAAAAACTGCTATTTACATCAATAAATTTAACATAATACAATATTACCATTGTTTTAGTCAAAACATACTGTATCATACTTGATCAACAATTAAAGAACTATTAAGAACCATTAACAATTCAATCACGTCGTTTCATGAATAACCAAAAACATTGGTGTTATCTGACCATCAGTAACCTATTAGCGCCACTAAAGTAATAAAAATTCCTGATTATTTTGTATTATAAGTATATTACAGTGTTTATGGGTTCGACCGTTATTTCGGGACCACCATCTTTAATATGAAATAAGAAACAGCAAGAAAATATTATGATTTAATAAGATACATTTAACATAATAATATAACAAAATAGGACAAAATACAACATTGCCTATCATTGTTTAATTCAAACATTCTATATCACACTTGATCAACAATTAAAGAACTATTAACAACTATTAAGAACCATTAACAATTCAATCGGGTTGTTTCATGAATAACCAAAAACATTGGTGTTATCTGACCATCAGAACTCCTTACTACCTATTAACGCCACAAAAGCAATAAAAATCCCAGATTATTTTGTATTACAGGTATATTACAGTGTTTATGGGTTCGACCGTTAATTCGGGACCACCATCTTTAATGTGAAATAAGAAACCGCGAGATAAGGATCTAAGAACATAAAAGATATGGGTGTGGTCACAGTGTAATAATGTGTGAGACTGCGCTATATACATAGGAGCGAAAGTGACGCCGTACTTTCTGAAGTACATTCTCTTGAAATATCATCTTATTGTCTCTCGAGTAAGAAGCGTTGTCAGTGCACCTAATCGTCAATATGTCTGGTGTGGTCAAATGTGGGTATAGTTTTGAGACATATTGTGTAGTTAAACAGATTCTATAAACAATATATTATAGTTCTTGACATTTTTTGTACAGCGTTTTAACTGATATGAAGTCTCTTTCGCTTTTGTTATTCTCATAGTAGAGCTTTCAGAGTAAGCATGGCGGTAGAGTTTTATGCGTGATAGAAAACAGATTTTAATGTATTGCTAAAAATGAAATCTCTTTTTTTTAGTTTCTCCTATTAAAGGGCAATGACCTCCGCCAAATCCTTAACGTCTTTTGTACCATCTTAACGTAAATTAAATTTGAATTTAGAATCGCGATGTCTGCATTTAGTCTGTGGTAAAAGATATGGGTGCGCTTTGTAGTGCCGGTAGCGGGGTACTTACGCCTATAGACTATACGAGTATAGAGGTCGGGCAACGCACACACGCACGCCGTGTGCACACATGCGAGAATTCCATGCGCACACGTGGACGTGGAGCTGTGATTGGTCGACGTTACTGCGACGGCCACGCCCCCTTTTATCGACGTGCGCGGAGAGCGTGCGTGCGAAACGAACTGTACTGTGTACCTACTCGTATAGGTGTTCGGTTTTTAAAATGTCATTTCAAGCGATCTTTGGAGACGTCAGACAATAACGGCTTTTGTTGTACAAACTGTTTTTTGAAAAAGGTTGGCAAATATTTTTAAAGCTGTAAAGTTAATAACTCCTCCTACACAATAAGTCGGCCCGGCTTAGTACACAATAGATATACTTAGTACTTAGATAACCTTTGTCGTGAATCTACATAAAACCTATTTTTGTTTAAAATTTCTACCCAATCTGTTCAGTGGTTTGCGCTATGCATTGATAGTTCAGTCAAGTTACTCTTTCCCTATAATATAGGTAATATATTTTGATAGATCATGTACTACAAAGAACCCTAAAAGACGCCATCCAAACTAATAAAAAAGTCAAAACATCATTAGTCACGACGCAGCCGTCGGCCTCACAACCAAACCGCGCTCTAGAAAACTCCAACCGAATCACCGCTCTACAAAACTCCAACTCATCATGGGCTATGGACTACCCCATGCTACCTGGTCACGCTCACGACTCTGGGGGAGCCATTGAGGTATTGTTAATGAAAAATGGGCTTAAAGCTAAAAAGCTCGCGCAAGCTCTTTGGAGATTTAAAGCCGAAAACAACCGCATCGCATCTTGATCATAGGATGTCCAGTGCTAAAAATAGGCCTCTCCTTTGGACTTCCATTTGTATCGGTTGGAAGAGACCTGGGTCCAGCGTCTTGCGGTGACCTTTATAAGGTCGTCTGTCCACCTTGTGGGTAGACGTCCTACGCTGTGTTAGCTTGCCCGCATCAATAATAAAATTCTTGAACTTAACTTAAATTCAAAAAAAAATTAATAAATTTGGGTTTATATTCCAACAGGACAGGTTACTCTACTTACACTGTCAGAGTTAAATTACAATTATAAGGTTGCGTAGCCAACCTATATGTATAAGTGTATTGTATTCTATATAAATAATAATTAATAAAATAGTCACATACTATTTCTATTTTTATATCTAACTCTAAATAATCACTATCGAAAAACCTCAAGGCGAAAAGGTCAAAGATCTTTCAATATAAAACTGTAAAGAAAACAACTAATTACATGCACATTTTTTACCTCTTCCAATTACACATTTGCCCACCTAAGTAGCTAAACACGCAATTAATATCAACAGTTGAAATAAATTACAAAAAGTTACGATACAAAGGTCAGTGCTGACCTTACAAACATAACTCAAAAAATAGAAGAAATGTAATAAATAATACAGTAAAAACGATATGTTACCGTCTGCACAGCCATTAAAACGACCATTCTAGAACTAACACAATAGAATCTCTACCGACAAATTAGTGGCCCATCGTCAAGAAAAATCACCGACATACATCATCGGTTACGGCCAAAAAAGGAACTAATCGTCCGTATCACACAACATGTAGACACTGGCGCCTTTTCATCAAATAATAAATGTTTTTAGGTGAATATTTGACCTGGTAATATTTTATTTTTCAATACGATTGTTTGGTTACGGTGCCCTACGACCGCCCACGGGCTGTCGTTTCAGATTGAAATACGTGATTTTTGAGGTGTTATAATCGATGTTTTGGGTCAAATTGCTGTTACCCTTATTTTCAATTGTTTACGTGGCTCGTTCAAAAAGTAAAATAAAAACTCGAGCAACTCAAAAATCATCTCTTACGGTTATGTGACATATTACAAGATAGAAAAGGAAAGGGAATATATTGTTACTGAGACTGTTTTTGGTTGA
This sequence comes from Hemithea aestivaria, assembly GCA_947507615.1. Taxonomy (NCBI): domain Eukaryota; kingdom Metazoa; phylum Arthropoda; class Insecta; order Lepidoptera; family Geometridae; genus Hemithea; species Hemithea aestivaria. Next base: position 6,248,916 of record OX382343.1, read on the forward strand.
CAAGATTGTATAAATTGCCTGCAAAATCCTAATTAACTCCTAAGAATTCTCATTTCACACATCTCAATTATTATAATTGTTCATGCGTTTTTGAAATGTCAGTTAATCTGCGCATATAGATATACCCATGGTTTGAATCATAATAACATGTCATACGCGGAGACTTTTATGACTGATATAAGTACATTGATGACTATTCATCGCCTAACTCGCGCAAAAAGTTTCAAAGCCTTTGTTATTTACCTTAACATATATCGTAGTTACCAAGATGGCGTGACAGCCTCTAATAAAATCGCAAGCAATAGCGTGGCGGAGCATGAAACTTGATAATGTCCCTAGATTCATTCAATATAATGTTATGGCTGTGTCTTCAGACATGTTAACAGTTCATCACAATAGGTATATTATGGTACATATAGTAGATATGTACCTATACTAGTTCTAGCCTAGTAAAGGTCCAAAGTTTTAAGGCAGCGTCCACATTGGGTGACATCGTCGCAACTCTACAGTGACCGGCATCTGTCACTGAGTGGTCGCAACATTGTTGTTGGGACTCTCCGACTACTCTAGCCATCGCTTGAGAGTCGCTGTCACCCAATGTGTGTAGGACTCTTCATCGTGGCCCTTCACACTGATTCTTCGCGCAAAGTTCACGGCAAGAGTTTTTATATTAGGCTACGTTTGATTGCGGTACCTATTACCTCAAGGGCTATTAGACAACTAATTTAAACATGTTTCGGGTATGGTAGGGCTATTAACTCTAGAGCTTAGGCGCAAACTGCTGCTCATTATACATTATTGTATGTTATTGCGGAATCAGGTAAACAATCCTTCCGTGCTGTCAGATTCAGATTCAGATTCAGATTCATTTATTTAACCATAAATATAACAAATTGTTGTTACATTGGCAAGTCATAAAATACAGATAAAAGTAATATAGAATTAAGATAATTAAAATTTAAGTTATATAAATCATATTATTATGTCAATCATAGGTTTAAATTATTTGAAATCAATTTAGAAAATTATATCAATATTAAAAATATACATAATCTAAAATGTCAAGAATTCAAAATTATTAATTACATTATACAATTTACATTATTACAATTTGTGTCAAAAGTCAATAAAAAGAGTAAAGCAAATAATAATCCAATTCAACTCAGTTAAAATATTCATCGTTTCATGTCCGTATACAAAAATGATGATTCACTAATACGCATTTCCATAAATTCATTTAATGTGTAGAACGGGTTTAATTCAAAAAAGGGTTTAATCTTTCGCTTAAATTGGATGGTATTTAGTTTTGTGATGCTAATAGGTAACTTGTTATACATAATAATTTTGTTATATATTCCTTGCTTTTTTACTTTGGCTAGCCGTACCATTGGTTGAGATAATTTTTCTTTATTTCTTAAGTTATACTTGTGTCTATCAAAATTTTTTGGCATACTTTCTTTATCTTTATGTAGCTCCACTAGGCAGTTATATATGTATAGTGATATTACCGTTAGAACTTTGTTTTCTACGAAGTAATTTCGAGCCGACGATCGTCTTTGCAATCCACAAATGATTCTAATAGCTCTCTTCTGACATTTGAGCACATTGTTAACATCTGCAGCGTTTCCCCACACTGTGACAGCATAGTTTATCAGTGAGTGTATGTATGCGTAATAAACCGATATCAGAGCTTGCCTGTCAATTAGAGGCTTCAGCTTATACAAAGCATAATTTGCACTAGATAGTTTTTTACATAATTTTTGTATGTGAGCAGTATGACTTATTGTATAGTCGACTGTGTACCCTAGGAATACATTTTCTACAACTGCCACATTTCGCTTCACACATTTCCTCACAGAATATTCCATAACAATGCTCTTTTCTTTATTTAATGTCTAAAACTACACTTGCGTGGGTGAGCGTCGTCGGCATCGTCAACTGGCGCACTCAGACAGGATACGCACTCGGTATGCACAGAACGCGTCAACCGCAAGAGCGGTCGAATATATTAGCTGCTTTCTTGATAAGGTCCAAGATATCGACATTCATGTTGACTCTATAGGTCATATATATATATATATAATATGCCATTTTGCATTCAAGTGTAATAGCACTATGAACGCCTTGGGTATCTGTAAGTTCATAGTTGAATAATTAAATGTTAAATACGCTACAAAAATAAAACATTTTCGTAGTTCTTACTTATACATATGTAAATGCTATGCTTAAGTAGCGTAGGAATAATAAAATCTCACGTGAAAAATAGAAAACAAGTAACATTTTGTGTAAATAACAAAAGATTTCATAGTAACAAGAGACTTTTAAAACCTATTCCAACATAAAAGATACACGAAGGAATATTCATGCAAAGAATAGAAAGCCAGAAAAGCTCTTCAAATTAATTTACCTACACCGACGTACAAAAACTTTAGCTCCATTAGTTTTGATGGTCAAACCTTAAAGAAATGTGCGAAAACTTGAAATATGAAGCATTATTAAGGGAAATGATTCATCAATCATATATTATGAAGGTAAAGATGACTTCGCGTATATCTCTCGAAGTTTTAAGACTCATTAAGGCTCCAGACTCAGGATTTTACTCAGAGAAGTGTAGTTGGCAATCGTTGTAAAATTTACCAGTCTTATGTTACATTTCGATCTCATAGTTTCATGGACATTTTGTTTGGCTTGTAAACGCAATTATTAAATGAGTGTTAGTATTTTTTGCACAACTATTTTTTGTGGTATTAGGTATGTAATGTTTTCCTTTGGCTAATCGATACTGATGCTGAGCTCGAATTTAATTTGTAAAGTGAAAGTAAAGGATGTGAAGGTAAATATAATTTATGTTCGCAGTTATTAAAAATTTGCCAAGATTTTTTGAAGAAAGAATGTTTGCAATTTTAATATTCACATCATTACTTTTTGTTGAACATTGTTTTACACTCAGTGTAATCTTCTTGAGAAAAATTATCTCGGAGGTACATATTATCTAAATATATAAAAGGAAAGAGTGACTGACTGATCTATCAACGCTCAGATCAAACCGCTGATCGAATTCGCATGAAATTTGGAACATAAATTGGTTTTATGATGTAGACTTTCGCTAAGAAAGGAATTTGTCGCGCGGGTAAAGCCGAGGGTATGCTAGTATAAGATATATCTACGATAAGATATATCTCTAAAGGCCTGCTGAGACCTGAAAGTAATTCGTTACCGCAACAACGAAACACAACATCACATAGAAACAGGCCTTAAATCATGACATAACCTAAATCTTAACAACAATCCAAAAAATCTAACAAAGTCGAAAAGCTTAAAAACACATTACTGTGTTATAAATACGACACGGCTGTACTCACGTTGTCTATTTGCTGAGATACGTCTCAACCACGGTTTCGGACAATTACGATGTCCTTCATCAGGAGTTCACGCCTGCAGTAACCGACGCTGACTGGCTCGCGCCCGTGCCTCCGCGCGCGCCGCGCGCTGTGAGAGCGGGGGGGGAACCAACACGCCTGAGTCACTGCCACCTTCACTATCACTGTTATTGTTACTACCGGTGTCCAGCGCTCCACTAGGCTGTAGACACACCGCGCTCATTGTGTCATTTTCCCGAATTGATGTCACCGCACGACCACCATTGTTACCGAGGACCGGCACCCAGGCAGAAGGTATGCCCCAGCCACGATCACGATTAAAAAAACACATCACTGTGCACATTACTGTGCTTTGGTAGCGGCAGAAGGGCACTGTAGCTAGTGAAATTACTGGGCTAAAGAGCCTTAACATTTTATTACTCTTGAGTGAGAAGCGTTGGTGCAGTGCACCTAGAATTTTACATTATTGTATAATCCTGGGTGGCACTTTAGGTACTGATTCTGGGCAGCGTTATCTATTAAGATCAGGAGAGCGTCTTGCTTGTCTTACTTTTTTACATAAAAAACAACAAATTACATTAAATCGCTTCTATACGTATCACATTAATCTTACTAATATTATAAATGTGAGTTTGTAAGAAAGGATGTCTGTATGTACTCTTTTTTTTATACTAAATAGGCCTACGTTTGACCACATCCCACCTGATGGAAAGTGAAAATGCGGTCGACGATGGATCACGTATGACGCTTAGAAAGGTACCTATTCACTCGTGCCTTGAAGATACCCAAGTTGTACCGCTCGGGAAACACAGATGACGGCAAAGTGTTCCAAATGCGACCAGTTCTCATTAGAAACGACGAAGCAAAACGCTTGGTGCGGGCTGTTGGTAGCGCCACTAAGTAGGGATGCCGCATTGCCGTCTGCCGTGACGTCCGTCGTTAGAATGGGCATGGAGGAATTAGTACGTTTGTTACTCTTTCACGCCTAAACGGGTGGACTGATTGAGCTAAAACTTGATATAGAGATAGCTTAAACCCTGAAATAACACATAGGCTACAGTACAACGGGTAAAACCGCTGAGCGTAGTTAGTAATACATAATTATAATTAAAAACCGATCTCGATAAAAACCTAATTAACTTTCCTATTAGTGGAATCCGGCATTCCCTCACCATTTCCCCAAAATGACTTGCGTTAGTGAAGAAAACTCACAAAGATTGTTGCAAGTCAAGCCATGTGCCAGTCATCGTTGGTTGGTCCCGTTTCGGTACTAATTAATGTAATATGTATGCCACCAAAAACATAACTTGTAAAAAATACCAAGTCTCGCAACTGCAGTTCTTCTACCGTAAAAAGTTGTGAGATCCATGTACTACCAAGTCGGTAAAATCTTTTATGTTTTAAATCAATAGATCGACTTGGCCATCGCTTGAAAACACAACAATGTATCTCTCAAGTAATATACCGACATAATAGTGCGATTGCCAAGTCAATCTATTAATTTAAAACACAAAAGATTTTACCGACTTGGTAGTACATGGATCTCACAACTTTTTACGGTAGAAGAACTGCAGTTGCGAGACTTGGTATTTTTTACAAGTTATGTTTTTGGTGGCATCTCTCTTCTTTTTGTTTTTTTTTATTCGTTATAGGTTAGCCTTTGCCCACAATATCGCCTGATCTTAAGTGACGACGCCCGTAGATGGGGGCAGACTAAACCTAGAAGGCGGGATAATCCCTCCCTGGCTTTATACATTATTACGGCATATATATTATGGCCTTATTATTGGGATTTTATGCAATTTTTACCGTTGACTACAAATGTAACTTTGTAATCCTATACATTTATACGGGATTACAAAGTTATTTATGCAGTTTATGTATCTCGAAAACTAGACCGAAATTGCATGTTTTTTTAGTTTTCCTATGGTTTATACAATAAACTCTAAGTATGTACCAAGTTTGAACCTTCTATGTTTGCTAGAAGTGCCTTAGACTTTTGATGATCGGTCAGTGAGTGAGTGAGTGAGTGAGTGAGTGAGTGACAAAATTACAAAACTTTGACTAGTTATAATTTTTAAACGACTAGTTCAAATTGAATGAAATTTGGAATAAATCGTGTTTATACAATGCATACTCGGTTGTTAAAAATTGAAGCTTCTAGTTTTTTCCACAACGAAGTTATAGGGGGTCGAAAATGGTCTGAACTGCTTCCAGAAAAGGATGGTACGGCCGTGCCGCTTTTTTTGCTCGACTTGGCGGGGGCACTGCCGTGCCCCCAGATTATGTTATAAGCTAACTTTCCGATCGTAAGAAACAAGTGAAAATCAGTAACTGGTTATCTGTGATTTAGGTTTTTTTTCCGTTGATAAGTGTACACTTAATAGATCCCATGTAAATTTTACTCTAATGTTATTAATGACTGCTAAATAGTGCGCCACCGTCTTTTATTGTGTTTATTTATCCACTCCATCCATTGATTGTCTGCAAGAAATCGCTCTTTAGCGTTAAGACCGCCGCATGTACATTTAATTTTTAATATTAATTATGTACCTATGCATTTTCCCTAACATTATGTGGTGTACAATAAAGTAATTGCACGGTTTTGAAGTTTTTAATCAAAATGTGCGCATTGCCTTCGCTTATAAAAAGTAAGTTTGAAGTCGGTTTAATTTTTAGTTTTAAAATCAACAGTAAGAGAAGTCAACTGGTTGAACCCTTTTGACTTTTCAGATAGATCAACTGGTACTGGCAACTAGCTGTTTCATATTACGTATTATCTTAATGCAATAAGTAAGTCGAACATGGCGAGGCTGTCAATTAAAGTTCAACAGCGGTCATAGAATATATAATAAAATAAAACAGCTAGTATGAAGCTAGGCTAAGGTTTATGACGTAAATAGAAAGTTGCGAAAACCTGCCAGTCCCAATTGCTGCAATAGTTGCTGAATATACGAAGCGCCTTTCAATGAACATACGAACAATTCTAAGAACACGCATCTATTTGTTAATCATGACGTCACGAGTCACGACCATCTGTTAATTCCTCCTATTTTAGAACATTTCGTTGTGCCATACATTTTAACCGTCGACAGCTCATCTCCCTCCCTGACAGATGTTCTAACCCTAAAGTGGCCGCGGGCGAAACACTTGCCCGACCGCGATTGGATTAAAAAACTTGTTTTACTTTTTTAATTTTGTTTCGCAAATGTTGATGGATTCTTCAATGAATATTTTAAAATGTAGAGAGAAATTTGTTTTATTGTCCCGTAAGATTTTATTAATTATATAGTTTTGTTCTTTAAAAAGGAGTTGACTTTATAAAAATAAGTAAAAAATATAATATAATGATCAAAATTTAAATATAATATTATAAAGTATGTAAAAGGGAAGCAGGACTGACTGACCTATTAACGCAAAATTTTAATGACGTATACTTTCGCTAAGAAAATCCCATCTTTCATTGAAGAAGAAATTAAACTCGACATAAACTAGTCATCACACTATGTTAGTGTGTATTGTTTGTTACTTCTCCACGCCTAAACGGGTGGATCGATTGAGCTGAAATTTGGTATAGAGATTGCTTAGACACTGGAATAACACATAGGCTACAGTAGTGGCTAAAACCGCTGAGCGCAGCTAGTAATAAAAAAAACAAATTTTTATCAAGACAAACCCCATACCAATTATTTCCCTAGATCATCAGCGAGTAGCGACCGATTGAACTGAAATCAGGTACAGAGATAGATTAGACACTGGAATAACATAAAGCGGGTACAGCGGGTAAAACCTACCAGCTAGTAATAAAAAAACAAATTCTTATAAAGACACTACAAATAAATAAATAAATAAAAATAAATAAATAAAAATTTTTTAAGACCCCTACCAATTATTTCCCCAGATCAGTAGCGAGTAGCGATCAAAGCACAAGTGATAGTTATTCATCGGTGCCGATCTCGCACTTAACAATATTTACAAGAGAAGTGTCCCGGTCACCATCCCGGGAACAAACACACGACCCCGCCACCCCAGTGTTTGCCGAGTGTAAACGGTTTTTGAGCCCCTACTATCAGTTCTCGAAAACACTAGAATATTGTTGTCTATTTATTTATTTAAACTTGAAGGTATGACGTCAATTGTGACATAAAAATTCATAGATGCATCTGTAAATGTACTAATTTTTTATTGTTTTGCACGTTTATTAAGTTCCGTGTATCGCAAATAAATAATTAAACTATCTCTTAAAATAAGCTATTAATTATTTTGAGGCGAGAATTAGAGTTTTGGAGGAGATTGTTTCAGCAATAATACCTTGAAATGTTCCAGTTTTACTCTGAACGTTTTATATTTATAGAATAGAATAGAAAACTCTTTATTGTTCACACAAATACAATAATATAGCTTAGAACTAACATTACACAGAAATAAGTGTTACAATTGGCGGTCTTATCGCTAAAAGCGATCTCTTCCAGACAACCAAGCAGGGAAAGGAAATACATAAAATAGAGCGACGGTGGTTATAAAGATATATAAGGAGACATAAGTACATATTTTTAATCATAGCTATTTAATTATACCAATACATACTATTAAAACCAATATAATAAATTATAACACATACATAATGATATTACATATAATAATAAAATACATATGATTATACTATAATATTATATACTATACGATAAATAGATAATATATATAGATATATATATATATAGATATTATAGTGAAAGGAAGTGAGCTTTGACACGATTTTTGAAGGAAGCAAGTGAAGGAGCGCGTCTTACCTCCACAGGGAGATTGTTCCACAGGCGGACAGATTCTACAGTGAAAGATCCACCATAAAAACTCGTGCTATGCACTGGGCATTTCAGTGTTAGGTTCTCCGATGATCTGAGTAAGCGTGAATGAGTCGCATGAAGGAACTCAAAACGTTCCCGAAGATAGCGCGGGGAAGAGGGATTAAACAGAACACTGTAGAGGAGAGACAGAATATGAGCATTCCGGCGATGGCGAATAGGAAGCCACTTGAGCTTGGCGCGAAATTCGGAGACGTGGTCATACTTGCGAAGCCCAAATATGAACCTTATACAGAAGTTTTGAAGGCGCTCAAGTTTATTCAGCTGATCTTCCCTAAGGTCAAGATAGCAGACGTCAGCGTAGTCGAGAATGGGGAGCAGAAGAGATTGTGCAAGTGCAATCTTGGTGGTAACGGGCAAAAAGTTTCGCAGCCTGCGAAGCGAACCAGCTGAAGCGAAAAGCTTCCGGCTAGTGGCGGCTAGCTGCGGGTCCCAAGATAAACTTCTGTCAAACGTTACACCAAGGTTCTTTACAGTGCTGCTAAAAGGAATGTAAACTCCATTAAACAGAACTTGAGGGAGGCGATCCCATTCGACTTTGCAGACTGTACGAGAACTACCCATAACGATAGCTTGAGTTTTGACAGGGTTTACCCTAAGACCGTACGCTTTACTCCAATCTGAGATCTGTTGCAAATCACGGTTAACCGTAGTTATTGCCTCAGTCAAGTCACTAAGAGGTGCCTGATAGTACAGTTGTAGGTCGTCCGCATAAAGATGATAAGAGGAAGTCAGATTAGAAGAGATGGAGTTTATGAAGGTAGTAAAAAGAAGAGGAGAAAGGACACCACCCTGGGGTACACCAGCATCGGTGTTACACCAAGAAGAAAAGGAATCTCCTAGGCGAACCCGCTGCCGGCGACCGTGGAGGTAGTTATGAAACCAGTTAGTTGCCACAGTTGATACGTCAAGAGAGCGAAGAACAGCAAGGAGGATGTCAAAGTCAACAGTGTTAAAAGCGTTACTAAAGTCTAGGAGCGTCAACACGGTTAACTGCCCAGACTCCATACCAAGACGAATGTCATCTGTAATTTTTACAAGAGCGGTAACCGTGCTGTGCCCCGGTCGAAAACCGGATTGGTAAGGGTTAAGCAAGCTATTAGAGTTAAGGTAAGTGTGAAATTGGTTGTGGACAAGACGTTCGAGGACTTTAGACAGAAATGGAAGGATAGAGATAGGCCGATAGTCACTGAAGGATTTAGGGTTATTTTTTTTAGGAAGAGGAATAATCTGCGCTTGTTTCCACAGTGAAGGAAATACACAGTTAGAGATAGAGAAATTAAAAATGAAACATAAGACGGGAAGGATATAGTCCAGAATAGGAATAAGCATATTACGACTAATGTTGTCGACACCAACAGCGTTAGAAGTAATGGAGAGTAAGCTCTTTTTAACATCAGCGGTGGCAACAGGATTGAAAGTAAAGGAAGAGATATCAGTTGGAATTAGAGAGGAGAGATAGTTTAGAGTATTAGATTTAGTCAGATCGTCAATGTTACTGGATGAAGAGAAGTGATTGTTAAGAGAGTCAATATTTAAGTCATTAGGAATAGCGTCACTGCGGGATTTTCCGACACCAAGAGTACGAAGGAACTTCCAGACCTTTGCCGGGTCCTCATCCTGAACGGAGTCATAAATATGTCGTCGTTGCGCATCTCTACACGCGACATTACAGCGATTTCGCGCCTTAACATATCGTGACTTATTAACGTCACTTGGACACATTTTATATTTGGTCTTGGTAACGGCTTTTTTGTTCTTTAACATTTTTATCTCCTCCGTAAGCCAAGGCGCAGGAACATGCTTAATTTTAATTGATCGAAACGGTGCATGGACATCGTACAGCTGCGTTATAAGAGAGTTGAATATCGCAACTTGTTCATCAATTGTTAGAGCATTCATGACAGGAGTCCAGTCAATGTTTCTTGCATCATTCAAGAAAGCTTCCTGATCCATTCCACCAAAGTTACGCTGCAGAATGATGGTTGGTTTAGGTTTGGGAGGACGAATCTTATAAGACAGAAAAATCAGATCGTGGTAAGAGAAGGCATCAGCAGAACACTGGCCATGCTTTGCAACATGTTGTAGGGAGGATACCATCATTAGATCAAGGAGAGACGGCGTTGAATTTGGAAAAAAATGGGTGGCACCTAGTGGGAGGATAGACATGTTGCAAGAATTAATTATATTGTGCAGAGAGGAAGAGCGGTGATCTTGTCTTAATAGACATGTGTTAAAGTCACCCATAATTATGGTGTGACTGTATGAAGGCGCAAGATTTTCAAGGATAGTTTCAAATGAAGAAAAGAAATTATTGTTAGAGGAAGGACTATAGTAGACTCCGAGTAGAATTTTGGTGTGCGAGAAAAGTATTTCTATAATTAGATGTTCACCGGCATTCGAGGGCGGTGGTTGGGCTGAAGTGCTAATTACGGTATAAGGGAAATGAGAACGCAAGTAAATAGCAACACCGCCACCACGGCCACTAGCTCGGTCATTGCGGATGAGATTAAAGCCGGGAAGAGAAAAAGAGACAGATGGGAGAGTTGGCTTAAGCCAGGACTCGGAGACTAATATAGCATGAATATTATTGTTGTCAAACGACGTCAGCATATCGGAAAAGTGAGCCGGAATACTCTGCGCATTAATATGGATTATATTCAAATTTTTAGATACATCGGAGAAATGAGAACCTAACGTTTCGGACAGGGAAGGAAGACTTGTAAAACTGTCGTCACTGCTAGAGGAAGAAAGAGATAAATAATGATCGCTACTTTCATTACCAGGGGATAGCATTGAAATGATACGTAAATAATAAATAAATAATTAAAATAAATACAATACTTTAAAAAAAAAAAATATTATATAAATACCTAATATTAAATATTATACAACAAATTTTAACTAATATAAATTTAAATAACCTACACCTGCCGGGTTCAGCTGTAGAGTTACAATAAGTGCTTAAATATTTCACAAACCAACATTGCGTTACACAAAATTTAAAATTATAATAACTAAAAATATAATAATATTAAATAACGCTACATAAGCAAGCTGGCAAATGTAAGTTCCGTACGAAGTTACAATAAAAGAAATCAGTTTATCTGCTATGCAAAAAGATTATTTAAAAAAAAAAAGTTATGATTTAGTCTATGGTTAAACGATATAGCTGTCAAAATGTCATCTAATTAATATGTCATTTGTCAAATAAAAAAGTCTTATACAGAAAAGTGAGGTGGTTATTGACAAAATAAAAATAATAAAGTTAAAAGTACAGATTACCCTAAAACAATAAATGCATAGCAGACAAGAAATGCATAGAAATATATACATACACATACGTACGGTGTACAGCAGACTGAACATACTAGAACGAAAACATTTGATTCACAATTACCAGCCGGCCAGCAAATATAGGGTTTAAAAAAATCAAAGGTTAAGAAAATTTTTTCAAATAAAAACCATCAACACCTTTATACACTTAGCTCTATATCTATCCAATAGTTTAAAAGATTTCAACGCGCTGCGACGTCCAAAAGTTAATAATATTATTTTTGTCAACTCTAGGTACTAGGTTAGATTGTCAAGTTTAAAAAAAAACTAAATTCATCGTTAATATAATTATTATTACAAACTTATCTTTGAGTACCTATAGGTGAGTATAATATAGTGATCTATACTCTTAAATGAATATCTACTATGTATGTTGTCACAAAAATTTCGCCCTGACTCTTATAACGGGGAGCGTTTCCACTCTCGAGTATTCGTAGTACCGGCAACCTACATCTCCCTACCTATAATAAGTAATTGTTTTTGCGGCTAATTCTTTCTCTCGATTCTTCAAGGGGAGGCGAACGCTTCAAAATTACATTTTTATTTGGTTAAAGCGCGCAAAGGGCGAGCGATTGCTTTTTGATAAGTCAATTTAGCCCTTATTTCAACCGGTTATTGCTTTTGGAACGATATAAAAAAATGTAGCCTATTTCCATTTTAGCATGAATAAAACTAAATTGTATAAAGTTAATAATATTAGACTCTTTAAACTTATGTATCTTAATCTAAAAGTCTCCTATGAATATTACTTACACGCAAAGCTACAAAGTAGGTAAACTGAGCGCAAAAGTCCAATTAAAGGCATCATTTTAAAACCCAAAATGGTGCGGAAATGAAATAAACTATTTTGAATGTATCTATACCTTAATTAAGAAACCATATAATCATATTAAACAGAATATAACCAGATTATTATGTAACCTTAATTAAAAACATAATATTATTTTGGATAATTAATTATCTGAAAACGTATATCCAAATAGGCTAAAATGAATCCTTTACAAGTCAATTTTCTAATATTATTTAGTTATATTTTAAGACTCTATCACTCATTGAATATCCTTTCGTAAATAATGAATTCAATTTTCCTTCTTCCCCAGCGGATTCCCTTCTCGGTTCCGGGTCTGATGAAGAAGAGGAAGACGAGTCAAGAGCAGCCAACAACTCTAGCAGTCCAGCTCACGCGCCCCATCCCGCCTTGCATTCAGAACTGTCGCATAACGGTGATACTAAACCTCATGAGGACTCTGAGGATCAGGTTGGTATTTTATATTTAAAAGCTGGCGTTAATTATTATTATCATATTAGTCTTAGGACGGGCACTGCTCAACAAAGGCCTCCCCTTTGGATTTCCATATATAAAAGTATACCGGTTGGAAACATCTGCAGCCAGCGTCTTCCGTAGGTAGACGTCTTACGCTGCGTTTGCTTGTGCGTGGTCTCCACTCGAGCACTTTCATTGCTATAACCAAACTTGGGCCTGCTGGGTCGGGAAGTGTCGGTTGCCGAGCCAACTTGCAACAATTACAAGTTGGCTCGACAACCGACTGAAGTAAAATTGTGTGCATGAACTTAATTGGAGCGGTCCATTTTGATTGTTATTTAATTTGTATAAACAAACTCTAGAAATGCAAGTATGACATCTACCACTATACAAGCGACCATACCAACCTAACGCAACCAAAACCCGACCTCATAGTCGCATTCAGTTGTTCTACTTCTCCCTACAGGGTTCCCTAGACGGAGACCCAGAAACCAGAGACTCTCAAGCTGAGAACAAGTCACCAGACGATGGCAATGGGGGTTCGAAGCGAAGAGGACCTAGAACCACGATTAAAGCGAAGCAGCTAGAAATATTGAAGTCTGCGTTTTCACAGACGCCCAAACCTACGAGGCATATACGGGAACAACTTGCTAAGGAAACGGGGCTACCTATGAGGGTTATACAGGTAAGTTTTTTCATTTAAATTGTCTCTTTTTTTGCAGTTACAGTGTTACTAGACTACAAGTTTTTACTTGTACTAACTCTATCTCTCAATTATTATTATTATCCAGTGTCATACGCCACTTACGAGTACCTAGTACCTACGTAATTTTAAGTTTACTTGGACCTGTGTTTAAAATATAATTTTGAAAAATGATGCGTAATTATTTTATTAATATATAATTAACAAATATTAGTTGTTATTTAATATTTAACTAATAATTGTTGTGATGGATTTCCGCAAAGTAACGCCTAGTTCCATAAATTAATATATAATTTAAAATTAATACAATAGATTTGTTAATAGAAAATAGAGGACTTTTTTATGTGATGTGAATTATGGGATTGTAAATAATATCTTCAAGCACATCATAATACCCATCTTTATACAACTCTAAAAGTAAACGAAGCAGGAAAAATTAAAATATAAAATAAAATAGCACGAGCACTATTTGCCATAAAATTGATTTTCCATCACATGTACATAACTTCAGTATAGTACGAATCGCATACGTTGTACCTAATTACGATTTTACAGAACATGTTTTGAAATTATGTATTTTTTAATTATGCAGATTTAATGTGTGTAAATTGCACAAGTATGAAAAGCTAGTAACACTCTAGGTGGCCATCTTTTATTAAGCTCATATAAAAAAATGTATGTAGAAAGTAGGTATTAGAATGTGATAATACATATATTATTAAAATATGATTTTTCCAAATGTATGTAGTAGTATGTATTTAACATTCATTGAACACCATGAAAAAAAATACAATCGTAAATAACAATGGAATCTACAAATTTGAAGCGAAGAGAAAAAATAGTCTTAGTTTTTCTTTTTCTCTTAAAAAAATTGTTCACTGTATTTTTAGTCGACCGTTGTCGATATATTTAAATAACGTCTAGCCATCATGAGATGCCTTGTGATGATCTATTAGCCGATTTTAACCAAGTTCAATGTCCAAGTTATTCATCGAAACTGCATCTACAACCGTAAGCTACCTAGGGGACATCATAATAGATTACAAAAGACTATGACTAGTTACTCTTTTTGCGCTTATTACTTATCAAGAAACTGGTTCTCGAACTGTCCTATTTAGCTGTAGAGGTCTTAATCGGAGACCGTCATAGCGTTCATAATATTATATATCAATTAAAATACTCAGTCTTCGCTAGCACTCTAAAAGTTTTCAGTACTTAATCTTTAAAAGATTTCGGTTGAATAAAAAAATATGTTTTGTGCATTATTGTATTGTGCAATTTTGGTCCAAATTATTTTAATGTGAATAAGAAACAAATAGCAATAACATTTGTCTACGTCATATTTTGGTTGAATTTAGAACTATGCATAATGTATCTAGAACCTAAACTTAGATTGCAAATAATTACTCTTTTTTAAACACTTATAAAATTATTATGAGGAGATAAAAATCAACGTAATGTTAGGTCTAGTTGAGTATATTATCGATGACTACACCTTGTCTAACATACCACAGATTTGTACGGAGTCACGCAATTCTCCACAGATTAATATAAAGTCACTGAGACAGATGCACGAACTAATTATTATGCAGTACAGTAACTTAACTTTAAACCCAATGCTACTGGCCAGATAAAGGAAAATAATAGGTAAGTTCATAAATTAAATTTAAAATCTCATGAACCTTGAATTTTTTTACTAAATCAAGATTTTTTATTACACCTAGAAGTAAAAAGACGAGCAAAACGCTTTCCTGATGGCAAGAGATTACGCTGCCCATAATAATTAGTACAGTACAGAGCCACACAGGATTTCACAATCATGTAAAATTCTACGTGCACTACACCAATGCTTTCTACTCAAGAGTCATGAGATGTTAAGATTCTTCAGCCCAGTAATTTCACTAGCTACAATGCCTTCCTACTCTCCTACCGAAGCACAGTACTGTTTGCACATCATTGCTCATGTGGTAGAATGACTGGCAAAGTTGGGATATCCACCCCCAGTAGTCGACCTCTTGCAAAGGAAGTCTACCCCCGGTCAAGGTACCCACCTAGTCGACCGCCCGCTTGCAAAAAAGTCTACCCTCAGGCAATATTTTTTTTAAGTGAAGAAGTAAGAAGACGAGCAAGACGCTCTCCTGATCTTAAGAGATAACGCTGCCCATAATCTGTACAGTGCCATCTAGTATTTCATCATCTCAGCCATAGGAGGTCCACTGCTGAACATAGGCCTCCCCTTTGGACTTCCATATGTACCGGTTGGCAGCAACCTGCATCCAGCGTCTTCCAGCGACCTCCAGGTTTTCATAATGATGTGAAATTCTAGGTGCACTGCACCAACGCATATGGATTAGTCCCAAGTTGTGTTACTGTAAATGCTCTGAACGAAGAGCCAGATGTCTTTAAACATCGCTTGAAATCCGTCCGTCGGTCGTCACGCTTTTTGCGCTCCTTCCTCTTTGTTTCAGTTTTTGTTGCACTCGGTTTCTGAACGAAAAAACGGCCTTTTTGCTCGACAGCGGCCCGTTTGTAAACGTAGTAGCTTTCGTCACTGTGGACTAATCTTTGTTAATTCTTCATCATCATCAGCCTTCGATTGCCCACTGCTGGGTATGCCTCCCTACTCCCTATGATGTCACACTTGTTAATTCTAAGATTTAAGTATAACGAGTCGATAAATACAAGGGTAGAGTTCCTTTTTTCTCCATATCAAACTAAAATACAAAAGTAAAAGATACCAGGTCTTTAAAAGAAGCTCATGTTAAGTGTCTTAGTTATATCCGTTCTACATTTTAGGTCATTCCGTTTTGTCAAGTCCATTTTTTTTAAATTACAATTAACGTATTGGTTAGAGTTAGAATATTATCGCGAGGTTCAAGACGACAAGACTTTTTTCGAATATTTACGTTAAACTTATCTTAATCGCATGTTAAACTCAACGCTAAAGTAAAGACATAATATATGACATCTCGCGCGAGATCTATGTCATCTTACGCATCTTAGTCTAACGTCATTTTAACTGTTGTTGTGTAACTGTTGTTAAAATGACGTCATCAGATTCCAAGTTTTCATCTCAAACACAACCCTGTCCTAGACAAACAATCCACACTAATGTTTACCAATATTTCTTCAAAACAACGTCGAGTATGCTAAATGGGATCATAAACAACGTTTTTTGTCTTCATCCGTCAAGACTCGCAAGCCGCGCGTGTCAAATGCTTTGCCACCATATGTTCTAACTGTAAAACTTTTTTTAAATGTTTTTTTGCTGCCAATAATCCGGAATTAACTAGTTAACACCGCATCGTGTGAACTAAGAGCCGATCTTTGAACAACCCGCCTTACGGTAACCGAAACATGTCGCTAATCGATTTTCCACTGGATTTTCTAGTAGATTCTGTAAGTGCCGCCTGGTTTGGCAAATTGGGCAGAAAGTTTGCAAAGTAGGTACTATAATAAGAAAAAGATGTGCTGAGTTCCATTTTTTGATTGGCTGAAGTAAAAATTTTGTGTTTCTTCGGTTGTAAATTTTTGATAAGAGCCCAACATTTTATAATGTGTATTTTTTGATAGTTACCACATACATTCTCAGGCATTGTTAATTATATACCTATTTGAATTACGCTAATAATAAATCATTTCCAACAGAATAACTTTGTATTGTACGAGATTCCAATTTAAAAACAATCACGCCACAAATCACAACGCTCATGTTTCCAATTATGACGCGACCAAATTAGCAGTCACAAAAGAATGCAGGAAGGGCCATCACCGAAAATAACAAAATTAAAGCACGATTCCCGTCGGCACCGTACCTTAACGTGTCAGTGTCACCCGACCGCGAAACGAGAAAAAAAAGTGTAGATATTTTAATAAGTTCATATATCGTAATTTCTCCTGCGTGACGGCCCTGTCGCCGCGCGACGCGTTGTTATTGGCTCATATTTTATTTTGACAGCTCGAGTTGTTAGCGTCTACCTAGGGTTGGCAATTGATTTTCAATTTTCATGTCTATGCTTATTCTTCTTTTTTTCGAGTCAAGATTAAGTACTTTTAAGAATGTTAATAGTGTTAAATTATAATTCGTTCATGTGAAATATAAATTATTGTGATGTCAATAAATCGATAGATATTCTTCTTCTTTGCATTAGTGATAGTGTACCTTGTGATTATTTTGCTTTTGCCATTGTTTTATCCAGTATTCTTTAGTTTTTTGTTGTATTAATAATTGAGACATTAAAAATAATTTGTCATACATATTTAAAATCAATCACATTCGACGATATTATTAATTCTGTTATTTTATTTTATTCATATAGTTTATTTATGGTAAAAACCTAATGATTAATTTAAAGTATATTTATCGGCAACCAGAGTGCCATATTATGAATATTTAATTTAGAAATATTCCTATTTGATGCATTTATTTTCGTTATTTCACAAAATACGAGCTTGCGGTAAATTGAAAATAAAAATAAATTAAAAGAATTCCACCAAATTTTGCTTAAGTATAATAATATTTTTATTATTTGTTAAATTTACATTATTATAATATTATATTTATTTCTTAATACAACCTATAGATACCTATAGATATTATGATAAAGCTGTATCCCTAACATCTACATGAACCTGCATCAAGCCATAATTTGTCATACCCAAATACGATGACATTCGCATAAAGGCGGCCACACACGCGTTTCTAATTTACCAGCGAAGGGTTAATAAATTCATTTTAAATTAAAGATCGATTCATCCACGTACTGTCATTACCTCGCTCGAGTTACAAAAGATCAAAGCGTTCACCGCTCAATTAGCATTTATAATTTACTAGAGGAGCTCCGTAGACAAAATCTTATAGGGACCTAGTGCTCCTTTTGCTTGTCAAATTTCAGCGGGGAGCGGTTCGACAAAAACTTTTTCATTGGTCGCACCAAGTTTCCTAAAGTAAAATGAATTTTGAATAATATACGTTCTGCGATCGGTAAAACGTGGACAACAAGAAAGAAAAAGTTTTTTATAATTATTCTACTATTCGAGACAAGGACAAGTAGGTGGTGATATCTAATCCAAAATCACCAGAATTAGTCCAGCCGTTCTCAAGTAACCCAACTTTGTATTGGATATTTAGAAGATCAGAGATAGATCGATTCATACTGTCATTGCCTAGCGTTAAAAAATATCAAAGCGATCACCGCCCGAATTAGCATTTATAATTCACTAGAACACTATTAAACACTATTAATTCACTACACCACTATTTATAATTCGAACATCAATCATAAAATTAACCCTAGATACAGTGTAACTTCTGTTCCATCAACTTTTAATATACATTGTTAATGAATATTAAAATTGATGTCATTCTGTAAATTGGTCGAGACGTGTTAATTTGCAAATTAATATAATTATAGTGATGTAGCGTTTAGTAAACAAAGTTTTTTGTGCGGTTGAAAACGTGCAATTTTCTCGCCTTAAACTTCAAACTTTACACCATTATATTCTATTTATTATACGTTATGTACATAAATTAATACATATTACCACTACATTGATGTTTTTATGAACTCATTAAATTCAAAAGTACTTAATTGACGGTACTGAATTTAGGGGTGCAACTCAACTTTCTCTAACTGACGAATTTAGAGACTAGATTTTAGTATAAAAGCAGCCTTTTTGCGGATAAAATCGACAGCACAATTGTTACGAAATTTCCTATATATGTATAAGTGTGTGTATACCTAGTCAGGTCATAAATTCTGTCACATGTTTAATATAAAATTATTGGAACAAGTTTATTTATTATGTAACCATTTATATACCAAAATGAACTTAACAAAACATAGATTCTTATGACAATAAAGTTTATTCAAAATGACCTCCGTGATTTTGAATACAGGCCTTCAATCTGCACGGCCAGTCGTCTATCGCAGCACGAACGAGGTCCATGTCAATATCGGCTGCTGCCTTAATCAAGGATGTCTTGAGTGACTCCAAATTGGGATGAGGCTTTGAGCACGCCTTTTCCTCCAAGTGTTGCCATATCTTGTAATCTAACGGACTCAAATCTGGACTGGAGGAGGGCCAGTCTTCGTGCCGGATGAAGTCGATTTCACGCGCCGCCAGCCAGTCTTGTGTGCTCTTCGCTCTATGAGCTGGCGCCGAATCTTGTTGGAATACCCAGTGCCTGTTATTGAACATGGTATGAGAAACAGGTTCCACAAGGTTCGTCAGGACTGTATTTTGATACACAACTGCATTCGTTTTTACACCTTTCTCACAAAAATGTACCTCTGTTAAGCCCCAATAAGAAACTCCCAACCATACCATGAGCGAGGATGGAAAATGACCTCGTTGGACACGCGGAATACGGTTGCTCGCTTCTTCACTACTGTGTGCGTACACCTTATCATTTTGTTTGTTGTAGCTCTCTTCTACGGTAAAAATTTTTTCATCCGAAAAAAGAATTTCTCGATATTTTTTTCTCGCGTACCGCTTCAACAAAGCGCGGCATCTCTTCAGTCTCAGGTCCATTAGACGAGCATTTAAACGATATCCTGTTTTTCTTCGATATACCCGAAGCCCTAAGTCTTCATTTAACACCCTTTTCACCGTGGTTCTGCTTAACCCCATTTGAAGGGCCAACAGTTTCTGCTTACGTTTGGGATTTCTTTGAATTCGCGCCTTCACAGCTTTTATCACTGCTGGAGTCCTAACAGACCGAGGGCGACCACTTCTTGACCTGTCATCTACACTAGAGTCTTCATTGTATCGTTTGATGGTACGATAAACGAATCTTTTGGTTATATTCAAATTTTTCAGTATGTCAAAAATTTGAATTGGCGCGTAACCGCAACGATGCAACGCAATAACTGCAACACGGTCTTCTTTAAGCGTCCACTCCATATTTAAAAATGAGTAAAATTCTAAAAAGTATACATTTTTATTTTCATGAACAATTCGAAATTCGAATTCAATAAACTTTTTTGTGGCCAGCATTCTAAAAGAAAAGTTTTTACTGTGTGACAATACTTATGACCTGACTAGGTATGATCGAGGTGTCAGCCGCGTGGAGCAATAATTTTTTATCGGAGGCCTACGTCACAAAAGGTATCATTGTTCCAAATTTGAACTGAAATCTTTCCTTAAACTGTGATAGAGCAGTCAGTTCATACTTTTAGTTTTTTGTTTCTTAGGGCTCACACTTTCCGAGTAAATATTTATGACTCCGATTTTTTTTTATGTGATGATGTAGAAGACGAGCAAGACGCTCTCCTGATGTTAAGAGATAACGCTGCCCATAATCAGTACAGTGCTACTAAGGATTTCACAATGATGTAAAATTCTAGGAGCACTGCACCAACGCTTCTTACTCAAGAGTCATAAGATGTTAAGACTCGTTAGCCCAGTAATTTCACTAGATACAGTGCCCAACCAACCGAAGCATCGTAATATTTGCACATTACTGCTCAGGCGGTAGATGACTACGATATACTTTTATCTAATTCCAACGAAACTTCGTATAATATTACCTCTATATTACAGAGAAAAAAACCTTAAATTAAAGCAATCCCCACACGGAAGCCTGCGTCACTGTGTCGCAAGTTGATTGATAGCGTCGGTATAAAAACTGTTTGTCAGTACATGCTATTATGTCAACGACTCGACGCGGCCTGATTAATGTGCCGTCTGAGGACACCCTAATGCTCTCTTGTCTATACTCATTAGTTGGCTATGGTCAGTGAAGGGAGTTCAATGGACGTTATTCATTGATGTACAGCTAATTTATAATGATCCGAAATTAGTTTAAATATATTGTTAGTAGCTTTGTAGACAATTTAACTGAATAACGGTCACGGTTGTCTGGAACAGATCGCGCTGAACTATAAGGCCGCCAATTGGTAGACCATTAGTTTTATTACTACATATTTGTTTTAAGACTCTACCGCCGATGTAGAAAGTACTCTATGAGGAGAACGGGCAAGAAACTCACATGAATTCTTTTAGTGATTTTTGTTTCTACAATCTTTAGGTACAATAAAATAATGCCCACATATATATGTAGGTTATAGGTATATTATAGGTAGGTTAGGTTTAGCCGGTGTTTATGATATCTAAATAACTTTCTTTTAGGTACCTACTACGAAGTGCGCGTTAGTCCACTAGTAATAAATAAAAAAATCGGATGTAGGTTAGTCTTAATTTCAAAAACCTATACAAAAATTCTGTATTAACCAGTTTAATCTAAGTTAAAACTGTTCCAACCTTTCAGTAACTCGATCTAAATAAATTGCTACACATTCAATCAACGGCTCATGTCATAAATTAAATTAAACGCACGACTACCGATCCGACATTAATTAAACGACGATACGACACGATTATTTAGCGAACTTTAGCTTTATTGAATCTTCTTTTAAGGTACCTCGTACCTAGTATTGATTATTATTATAAACACCATTATTCCGTCACCAATTATTAAATTATACATAACTGAGGGCCTATTGTTTATCGCCCAACGACATGTAAAACTCTAGAATCCACAGACAAAATTGCGTACATTACTTGCTTGAACCTCCTCATTATTATGATTAAAATAACAAACGCAGCAATGCACATTGAAGTTGTCATCAATCGTAGTCGGTTTGAATCAGCCAATAGGCCCAATAGGTGCAGTGGAGTGCCGCGAATATTCACTGATTTTAAACTTAGTAAAGTTTAAAGATGTATAACTAAACTGTTAGAATATAAAATTCAATGAGTCTCTAAGAGATATCTTGCTTTTGTTTTGTATTTTATTTTAATTTTTTTCTCTCAGTCAGATTTTATGAAGCAACTCATCAGAAACTTAGTTGAAATTTAATCTTATAATCTTAATACGTATATTTCTACGTCTCTTAGACTCACTTAGTTACAGATTACTAAATAGTTCAACGTATAGTCTTCCCGTACAGGATTAAACACATCAAAACACACCGCGATGCGTTGACACACATCAGTCGAACATTACACGTACTTATTGGAAAGTTATCCTATAATACGTAGTATACATAATAAGTAGTACTTATATGTTTATTCCCTCATATTCTAGAAGTTTAAAATGGACAATTAAAGGCCCAATTGTATGTCAATGACGAAATCTGAGTTGAATGTAGGCCCATCGAGAAGGTTCGGCCATATCTTATGTTTTAATGCTCGCCGGCCACTTTGAACTGTACCGAAAACTATAACTTGTACGAGTTACGATCGAGCGAGTAAGGCCCGTGTGAACGAGGCTTTATTCCCCTGCTTTCGAGTTTTATGACAGATTGTTCCCAAGTTTAATTCATTGAGTAACCAGTCGAGAAATGAACTATTGTCTTAGTTTAATCTCGCCAGCGGTTTGGAATAAGAAATGTTTGTAATTATAAACGTCGTCCTGTAAATTAATGTTTCGGTTTTGTTGATTCATAACAATAAATTTGTTTATTATGATTCTATTTTTAACCCCGCGCTCCACTTATTCTAGTCTCTTTCTCAAATTCTCATTCAAATAATGCTATTGACGTTTTGAATTGTTTAAGAAATTGAAATAGCAAATACAGCATTGAAATGTATACACCATGCAGCATGTGTATGTATTGTAATTGATACACCTTTAGTTTAAGTTGTTGTATTTGTAAAATGTATACTTTATATGTGGATCAATAAAGTGTTTCTTATCTTATCTTATGTATAAAACATACATATTCATCAAGAATAACTTTCCAAAAAATATATTATATATGTATACCTATATATTTTAATAGGAAAATGTAGGTTAATATTAGTCCGACAATATCAAAAGAATCATTGCAGCAATCTTCACGAAATTTCATAAGTAGGCCAAAAAGAGTTTCAAGAAAACAAGATTTTGAACTACAAGTCTACAAGATCTCAGTTCATTGTCAATATTTTAAAGAACAGTTTACTCAATGTTGCATTTACTGTCAAGGCGAAAAGGCTCACAGAATTCGCCATCCACTCAGGACTTTATCTAAAAACGGTTTATATTGTACAATAAATTGTTAAAGTTAATCGTCATTATTAAAACAACGCGGTTTAAGTATGTGGTAACAATAAAATAGACGTTTTACAGCGTGATATTGCGCGGATTGTCGTAAAGATGTCGGTGCGGGCAGGATTTGCATCAAAATATGACGTTTATCGTATTTATTGTACATAATGCGGGTTTACATTAGTCCAGTCCACTATAGTAAGCCAGTAATCCAGTTTAGTAACTGGATTGTGTCTTCTTTTGAAACCAGCGCCGGAATATCTGTGTTGACGCTGGATTCCAAACTGGAATCACGTCCAAACTAATGCCATGCAAGCGTGTTGAGTACATAATATTAAAAATAGATTTTTATTTAAAAAAAACCGCTTAGAAATTGATGCAATCAATTATGTATTAACAAACAATTATTGTATTTGCATTTGATTTTGTAGGAAAAAGGTAGGGTTTGCATTTTTCAACTTTCAATTCAACTTTGACAGCAAGCGACTCGTTAAGTTACAAGCGTTTGATCGAAGCGATTTGCATCGACCTTCATTATACGGTCGGCGAAGATTTGAAACTCCCTACCTGCTTCAGTATTTCTCGAAAATTACAACTTGGGTGTCTTCAAGTCGAGGGTTAATAGGTATTTGCTAGGCCTGTGTGTAACAGCTTCGACCACGTCATTACTTACCAACAGGTGAGACTGTGGTCAAAAGCAGTCCTATTCTATGTAAAAAAAAAGATTCTAACAATAGCTTTGCAATTAATTAAAAAAGATTTAGACACGCGGCAGCGAGTCAAGCCAAGTTCAAGCAAAGGAACTGGCGACCGCGCCGTGTGTTATATTACACGAACCATCCAAAGCGCGTTTTGACGACTTTTTACACCCTCGTTATACAAAAACTATTGCACATAGACAAGTCAAATTTGGCACATATACTACAATATGCGAACTATATCTCTGTTCCAAATTCCAATAACACAGCTCAAACGGTTATTTAGATATAAACATCCAGTAATCGGTGAAGTTAATACATACTGAGGGATAGATCAAAAGTAATATCCCAGTTCCAGATGACCTAGACAGCTGAAATTTGGCATCCCGATAGGTAATGTCGTAGTAACAAAGGGAAAAATCAGAAACTAGTATTTTTCTATCATTTTAAATTATTATTAATTTTTTAAAAATGTATGATATTAAAGTTTGGAACGCCTAGGAACGCATAAAGCAATACATGGTGCATGTTGCTATAATTTTTGTGTAGGCGGCTATTTTCCGTTAGATACTACGAAGTGCGCGCGAGTCCACTATTCCTACTAATATAATTATAAATATAAATAAAAACTTTATACCTTTATACCTACTGTACGTATGGATACATGTTTTTTTTTTACTTTTTCACGCCTAAACTGGTGGGCCGATTGACTTTAAATTTGGTATAATAAAAAATATAGCTTAGACCCCTGGAATAACATAATATACACTACTGTACCAAACTGTATAGCGGGTAAAACAGCTAGGCACAGCTAGTCACTAATAAAAATAGGTTCCTGGTACCTACGCTACGTAACAATTGTATATCCTATGTAAATACCTATCAATATATCGACTCACCAGCACAAGGCGGCTCAGTAACATAGACGTAATAATATTAACATTGTTTACAATAAAAATAATGTAGGTATGTATATCGCCTTAGGTGCTAGTTGGTGTAAACATTTTAGATACCTACTTACCTGTAACGTATAGTCATAATATTATAGGTATGTGGCGGTATCTGGGGGCACGGCAGTGCCCCCGCCATGTCGTCGTCATTACAAGTCTTGTCGGCTTAGGTTAGGTTAGTCTTTTGTTCGAAATTCTAATCCAGTTCCAGATGATCTCAAAAAGTTAAATTGAAATCCAGGTAGGCGGTTGGTATAAGATAGCTGGGTGAATATAGATAAATTTATCAGTAACTAGTATTGTTTAAAAATCAATTGATAAGGTACAATATTCAAATCAATAGTGCACATGAATGCTACATATAAATAAGTACTAAATTAATTATAGGTATAGGTATATCGAAGCACGGCGAGGCTCACGGTGCGCGGTGCGACGGCCGTGCCGTGGAGAAGTGGGGTGGGGGGGAGGTACAATATATAATCATTTGGTATTATAATCTTATAATGACTGAGTGTTTTAACCTATTACATACTAAAAAGTACTGTACAAAAAGCAATGATATCCCATCAAAAACATAAATGTGAAAAGAGAGCCAAGTTCAATATTACGATGTATGTACCTACTCATAGTTACCTATGATTTGGTAGTTGACTTCAACGACAAAAGAAATGAGATCTAAATGGGTGCCAAGTTCAATGGTCAGTCCTGAAAAATATTTACAACATAAAATATTTTATTACAACTTAAAAGATTATTTCTTCTTATCACTTAGAATTAATATTATTTTGAAGCCCAAAGTTTGACTTGGCTAGTTCTCATGGGTACCATACGACGAAGTATCATTGGGATAAGACAATAGATATACTTTATTGTATACCACATAATGTTAGAAAATACATAAGTACATAATTAAAATTAAAAATTACAATGTACAAGTGGCGGTCTTCTCGTTAAAGAGCGATTTCTTCCAGACAACCAATGGATGGAGGGGACTAATTTACACGATAAAAGACGGTGGCGCACTAATTAGTATTAAGTGCGTTTAATAGTGATCAAGCTAAAGTTAAGAGAGAACCTACCTAGTATATTATGAGAACTGGCCAAGTCAGTCTTTAGGCTTCAAAAAATATTAATTCTAAGTGATAAGAAGAAATAATCTTTTAAGTTGTAATAAAATATTTTATGTTGTAAATATTTTTCAGGACTGACCATTGAACTTGGCACCCATTTAGATCTCATTTCTTTTGTCGTTGAAGTCAACTACCAAATCATAGGTAACTATGAGTAGGTACATACATCGTAATATTGAACTTGGCTCTCTTTTCACATTTATGTTTTTGATGGGATGTGAAATTACTGGAAACATTGACGAGGCAGTGTGTCCATTCCAATCAAGAACTACTGGCTTATTGGACTGGAATAAGTGTAAAGTGAGCATAAAGTGAGTGCCATCTTGCGGCCGCGGTGTTATACACCATTACACAGAGAAACAACCAACGCTTTTTACTCTTTTACGAAATTAAAGTCCGCGTCTATATTTCTGTGAGTTTCTAGCACCAAAAGCAATTTGCGGTGGATGGCGAGTGTTTGTGCGGTGGGAATTTATTTCACCAAAGAATTCGTTTATAATATAGGTAAAAGTGATGTATACATATGTAGTTACTATAGTAGGTATATATTGTGATATGTATGTATATCAAACTCAAACTCACATCACTCACACTGGAGCACTTTTGCAAGTCAATTTTACATTTTTTTCTACTTCTTTCTATGATCTGTTATTTATATAATATCCGTTAAACCTGAAGGCCTTTACGTGCATGGTAGGCTATAATCATAATATGAGTTTAGTTGATTTGGCTGAGTTAAAGATAGATTTTTTCTAAAGAACGGATTCTGATCCATTCTCTGGAAACGAATATCATCCTGCTTCACTTTACAGTGAAACTGTATATCTCACTTTCCCAATATGAATTGTAGTCGATATAAGATACCTTTAAGCCATTGATTCTTTTGCAAATTTGCCTAGAACCCGAAGGCATTGATCTTCAATTGAACATTCCTTTTGTCGGTGAGTGCAGGAGGCACTCTACTTCAGTCGTCGAATAGTTCAATGTAATACCTATTAAGTGCAAACAACTAATACTAGAAACAAGTATAACAATACGATGTATGATTTATGATTCATACCATACAGAAGCACCTTGCGCGGTACTAGCAGGTGTCCGACAAAGGTCTTGAAAGGCAATAAATTATTAATTATGACAATACGTTTTATATAATACGCATATACATTTGCCAAAAAAATAAAGAAAAATTGGAGAGCGGCGCCAAAAACCTTTTGTCTAAAAGACTCCCCGTCGCCCACTGTGCGGCGATCGACAAAGAAAGATAAAGTTGCCGACGCGGTCCGCACAATGGGTACCAATGGACACCCCACTTGGACAAAAAATGACATCATTTATTTTATTGCTCCGGGTGAGATGTGGCACATTAATATTGCGTGGAGCTTAATGCTCGATCGCTCTAGGCCGGTCATCAGTCAATTTTTATGTCGTGGTATTATAATGTTACCTGTAAATTATTATATAGCTATGGTCATAGGTATCAAGTACCTATGCTATCACTGGTTAGGTTCTAAAAATAGTTTCTGCGCGCCGCCTTGCTTATTTCTCTATACATAATATTGTTATATCCCATGGCAATTGTCTCTACAATATTATAGGATGATGAAGAATGTCGCAACTTTAAAGTTTTAATTCTTAAAATATTTTATTTTAGAAAGTATCTTGAAACTAACGAAAAACTGTATTGTGCGCATAACATTATTCTTGTATATATAATTAAATAATTTAAGCTAAACTCATAAGCAATGTAAGATCGCTACATTTTATGAATCCAACTCATATAAAATTACCAGTGACCATCCTTTACTTATATAATAGTCCTCTACTATTGCCCTCTGTAACAGTACTATCGTCACTTTTAAACGTAAACGATAAAAAATAACAGCTATATTCGTCAAGGTGCGCAAAATCTTGGCCCATAGGTACTGGGCTGCGCCATATTCATTAATTCATGCATTCTGTATTATTAAAAAAAATTAAAACATCAGTATATCACCTAATTAATCTACCTTTAACATAACATCCATTACTCTGAACTCATCGATCACAGCCTACACTGGAAACCAACGACTACACTGTTAAACTGCACCAATGATTTATGACTGTCTTTGGTAGCATTGTACTAGTAGCTGGTGTATGGCAAATAGATTACTTAGAGCCGTTCTCTTTGAGTACCTACATACCAATAATACTGCACTACAGCGCCTAAACACAGCGCAGTTTTGATATTTCTGACATTTTTTTAGTTAAATATTTGACCATGTTACGTACAAAATAAAGAATAGATAAGTACACTATTTAAACATTTTCCATTATTACCTATTTACTCCGCTGGAGGTCTCCTCACTCGCTCTTCTCTCGCTCGTTTGATAAATTTTGAAAAAAAATCATAGATACAACTTTTTAAAATTACTAAAGAGAAGCCCTGTGCACTATTATTTTAAAAAGTGTTTTCTGCTCTTAAAATAGTTAATCTAATATGCATTTTATTTAAACACTTTTAGTTAGTCGACTTCAAAATGTTTAGTTCTATTTTAAGACTCTGTGGCCTATTCGTAAAGCACCACTATGACAAGCTCTTCAAAAACTCATTTTCTTTTAGTTATTTTACGTGACAATATCGTAAACCACGTGGGTGACTAATAAAATCAATCCTAAAGATGAATCTAGCGAGAAATTGATTACATGCACTAAACGAACAAAATAAAGTTCAAAATGATCTCGTGATCGTAGCGGATTGCTATTGTCGAATTTTTTATCTATTTTACTTGTACCTACTCGTATTTGCTAGAAATGTTAAATTGATTTTCTTTTTGGGCATAGTAAATTGAAATTATAATAGTATGACATTTTCTTAGACAATCGGTTGTGTCTGAAAGCTTTTTTGGCTTCTTACTAACTTATAGGTTTCAAGGATATCAGGATGCCTCTATAAATCCTAACGATTTTTTTTTTATTTATGTTATTTTAATAATACCTATAGGTAGATGTAAATAATATTATTGGTTGGTTGCCTGGAAGAGATCGCTTACAGTGATAAGGCCGCCCATTGTGGACCAAATTGTATTTCAGTGCTAGTATTATGTAAAACTGTAACTTTCTTTGGTTGGAACAAAGTTGGTTCTATTCTATTGTCATGCATTTAGACATCAGATCTGTTCGTAAAATTAATCATATAATTTAATTAGGTTACCAATATTAAAGAAAATTTCTAAATAAAATCGCGTTCGCTAAAAATGTATGGAAACAAGAATAGCAAAATAAGACATTAATAATTAAAATTTTAATTATGTTCTAATACACCGTTTTAGGTTAATTAAAACTTAAATTTATCCTAAAAAAGTAATAGATTATGCGAAAAGTTAATCTACCTAATAATTTAATTCTGAAGCTGTTTCATGTAAAATTAAAAAGTAATTTATTTTTGATTAAGCTTACAAATTGGCACGTCTAGTGTAGTAGCAAAATTGAAAACAAATTCTGCTGTAGTAAATGCCTCATGGTAGTATATAATTATAGGTGAAAATATGTATGTAAATGTGTAGATGTAACACGGAAAAAAATATATTGCGACTTTATTGCACCAAGTTCATTTTTTTTTTTTTTTATTAATGGTTACAAATTATATTACCTAATACGAAGAAAATGTTGTGTTTAACCTAAACTTGAGTCTTAATTTGAGAGTATAGTATTAAATAAATAAATAAATATTTCAAGACATTACACACAGCGCCACCTAACCCCAAGCTAAGTAACTTAATGCTTGTGTTTATGGTGGTTAGGATAACGGATATAATACTTAAATATATACTTTTCTTTTGTAAATACATACTTATAATAGATACAGAAAGCCATAAAAAATATTGTAAACAATTAGTATTTAAATCTTAAACAAACAGCTTATTATCTTCGATACAAAATTAAAAGACAGTTAACATATAGCATATAGACTACTTTCTAGCTTATGCTCACGACTTTACCCGAGTTGCAAAATTCTTTCTTAGCAGAGGTCTACGTCAAAAAAACTACCTCTTTTCCATATTTTAACCGAATTTGTTGGGCTGTGCGTTGATAGATCAGTCAGTCAGTCAATTTTTTTCTTTTATATATTAAGATGTAGATGACTACAGTTTTCACTGGTAGAAACAGGTTTAACATAAAGTCTTAGTCTTATTTACAAAAATATCTTCATGTAATTCTAACTAAGTTATAGAATGGCTTTGCTTTGTTTAGTTCTATTTTCTATAATGAAGAGTTACTTATGTATTACTTTTTGTTAAACTTGTTTCTATCAGTGAAAACTATTAGGGCTTGTTCACGTGAACGCGCGGGCGCGGGCGCGAGCGCGGGCGCGGGCGCGGGCGCGAAATATCAAACATATGACGTGCTATGAAGGTGTTCACGTACAACGCACGTGCGGTGTGAGCAAAGACTGTCGCGCCCGCGCCCGCGTGTTATAGCGTGAACAAGCACTTAGGCTAATTTTTATTGTATTCCGATTTCCTTTAAAAGTTCAGAAGCTGTTTGTTTTCCAAATAAAATAAAATCCGGACGGCGAAGGTTTGGAACTCTCTGCCAGCATCAGTGTTTCCTGTAAATTACAACTGAGTCTTTAAATCGAGGGTTAATAGGTATTTACTAGGTCTGTGTGTAACATCTTCGACCGCGTCATCACTTACCAACAGGTGAGACTGTTCGCAGCCCTATTCTCTATAAAAAAAAAATCTGGTCGTTCCATCAGTCTCCTCCGTTACGGTTCAGCTCCGAGGTCACAGTGACGATCTGGTGACGTCTCCGTCACGCCACTTCCTACTGTCCATTCCGCATTGGACGAAGGACACCTGTCTCTGGTTTTTATTGATGTTTTTCTACAATACTTATTGGTTTTGGTTTATGCGTGACTGGGTACGATACCTAGTGTATAAGGCAGTCTTTATTTCAGTATTAAGATTTCTCTTCTCTATAATATGTTCCTACTGACATTTACCCACTTTTTTAATTATCTCTACCGCTTGGGATATTGATACTTGGCGCTCTTAAATCTAAATTTATCTATTGATTCGCCCTACCTATTCTTTGTTGTAAATATTTTTGATAATTGTTAGTTGTAGGTTTTCAACAGTTTCTACCAAATCTTGTAATTAAGTAGGTGGTCCTGAATTGCATCGCAACGTAGGTTTCATATTCTGTGATTATTTTAAGATGTTGGCTTAGGCCTTAAACATGATAACAGTGCTCTACTTTTCAGATAAAAGCCTGAAGTTAACATTGCTATATTACCTATATTTTTCATTTCTGATAACAGAGATTGTGTCCATATAAAGCCTCTATGAAAATAATGGACAAAAAACTTAGATTCACTGTAACAGGTTTTAAATTAAAACTTTAACGTCTTTCCCGTCATTAATATTGAAAAAACAAATGTAGTAACAATACAAAATATATCGGCCACGATAAGGCAAAAGTTTACATAACTTACTTTACCGATAACTTATCTTTTAAAACATAAAGACCAACACTAAAACGTAAAAGATAAGCCGCCATTTTGAAAAGCGTGACCAATCATACAACAGTTCGTTATCAGTTAAAGGACTGTTATCAGTTCGATTTACGAATGCGACTCTGTGATTGGCGGACGATTGGAATGCCATTATTCACTTATCAGTATTATGGCGGGAATCTTGTTAACGGGAGAAATGGATCGTGGTTTTGTATGGTTTTTACTTTCGATTTTATCTCTGTACTGAAATAACTTGGTCACGAATTAATCCAATTCTGAGTAAAAGGGTTTTCACTTAAACTTACCTGCTTTCTTTTATATCCCTACTTACCTAAAACATTTCCTTTACTTAACTTAAAGTTCCACTTTTACAATAAGTTTTCTTTATATTCTCTTTCTCTATTTAACTTTTAACAATTCTGTATGTCAATTTGAACAATGCAAGTTTTAATAATATTATCCGCCTGAGCAGTGATGTGCAAACATTACTGTGCTCCGGTAGGAGGGCACTGTAGCTAGCGAAATTACTGGGCTAAAGAGTCTTAACATCTTATGACTCTTGAGTAAGAAGCGTTGGTGCAGTGCTCCTAGAATTTCACATCATTGTGAAATCCTAGGTTACACTGTACTGATTATGGACAGCCGTTATCTCTTAACATCAGGAGAGCGTCTTACTCGTCTTCTACTTCATCACATAAAAAAAAAAATTATATTACCGAGTTTTACAATGTGAAAATTAAAAAATCAATCCTTACAAATTTCTGGCATATTCTTTTTAGTAAAGGTGTTTTTCTTAGTAAAGTTGAACTGTAGAGTCTCAGGAACTTTGTAAAAAGTACTCTACCTATTGAAGATAGCTTTTTGATTTTAATATTGTGAAACTAAAATTAATTTTATAATACATTTTTTAATAAAAACCAATTCTAAAAATACCCATTCATCATACAAGGATCATCTGTCACTAGCACGCTAAAAATACCGCGAACCTGGGAGTTGTGAGTGCGGTCGTGTTATTTAACTAAAATAAAACAAGACACAAATTAGAATCACTGACGCTGACTGTACGGTACATTTAGTTTAAATGCCTTTTACGGTGGGTCTCCATTATTTATGTCACTAGAGTCACTACATATAATAGTATAAAACAAGTAGCTTTCCGCTGTCTGTCCCTCTGTTCTGAATCTTTAAAACCGTAAGTCTAATCTAAATAGGTACATATATAAAAGGCATAATTAAGTATAGATATAATAAGCGTAGTGCATTGTTTTTGTATAATATTTAATATTGTGAAATCACCAAAACGGCCGCAACGGAAGACCAGCGCCTGCCGAACGGCCGGCAATATGCTGAGTTGCGACCTTTTTGTGTATAAATGTCTCTTATGTTTTGTTTCTTAGTTAGTTATTTTGTGTGTCAAAGATGTTTATGCATGAATAAATATCTCATTCATTCATATATTTTATTTTCCTGCTTAGTTGTCTGGAAAGGATCGCTATTAACGATAAGACCGCCAATTGTGACACTTTTTCAAATTTATTAATTTAATGTTAGATAATATGATTTGTTTTATAACTTTGGAGTACAATAAAGGGTCATCTATGTATCTTTCTAAAACTACGTAACGGATTTTGATGCGGTTTTTTAAATAGATAGATTGATTCAAGAGGAATGAGAAGAGAAGGAGCGTTGATGCAGTCATCTCTTAGCATCAGGAAAGCATCTTGCTTATCTTTTTACTTCTATCATAAAATAAAACCTTATATGCTGTTTAAAGAACGAAAAACGGAATTCTAAGGCCTTTTTGTGTAGTTTAATTATTTCAGAATAACACACAATACCCTTTATATTAGGTAGGTATACATATACCTATTGCCATTAAAATGTACCTTGTTTTCAAAATTTACTCAACGCAGAGGTAAAACGAGCACATCATCGCGTTCAAATCTGCGTGGAAACAATTTACTCTTACCTCGCCATGGCAATTGCACTTCGATGGTCCGTGCACTCGCCGCTCGCCGTGTGGCCCGCTCCTCAACCTTACTTGTTCATTTATACACTTACTCTCTTTAATCCTTCCCGTTTTAATACTCATTTATTATTCAGCAAATGTTATAAGCAATTAATTGTATGGACTTTACGAAAACGGACACATGTATAGAAATCTGTTGTTATGTTAATTCAGCTCGGTATAGGTAACAACGGTGTTCGATGTTCAGAAAAGTTAAAGGGGTTTGACCGCCTGCTTTACCGACAAAGCAACAACAATTAAAGACACAGCGTCTGCGTCGGTAATACCACTGGGCCTAGATTCTGCACAAAAAAGAGACGACGGTGCAGCTAAACGTAACCAAAAATAACCCATAAAACACATTTTTATTTTCAAAAAACGCCACTTTGAGGCAACTAAAAGATGCTAAATAAAAAAAAATTAAGTTGCATTTGATTTTGTATTGGTATAAATTCTTTTCAAAATTTTGTTAAAATTTGACAGTGGACGTTAGCAAAAATAGAGGCGATTATGGTCCGGAATAAACCCGCAGGTGTTGCAGACGTCTATAGGCGACAGAGACTGCTCCTTATCAGGCGAAGTCTGCTTGTGTGATCGAGACATAACTCTCTAGGTTAGTACCCTGAAATAACAGGAAGGGATTAAGTGCTACCACCTATGGCCACATCGTAGCTTAACATCACGCGAGATCGTGGTCAAAGACTAACTGAAAAAACACATGGGCTACTTTGGCGGGTAAAACCTAGACGCACAGCTAAGTAGCTTTCGTTATTCGTCTCGTTTTAGTACGTGCACTGTGGATAATGCATGTGCTAAAGCTAGGTTACGCGCGTTGTATCGCAAGTCGCATATAAATGTACATTTTTATAGCTCTCCGTGTTACCTCAGCCATCAAAACACGTCCATATATTCGCGCACCGCGTCGATAAACTTTATGGATCGATGTTGAAAAAACTGCCAAGTTCAAGCCGAAGTTGCGGTCGAAGGGTTCCGTACTTATAGAATATTTAGACACTACATAATTATTAATCAAAACGGCAAAAAAATGTTAAAATTACGTATGGGCGACAACGTTTATTATTTATTTTGTAATGTAAAAACATAACTAAATAAATAATAAACTGTGTGAACCTAAAGGTTCACGATAAAGCCTGACGAACGGACAGACTGTGGAGTACGGAACGGGGATGGGGTCCTTTTGGGTACGGAACGGGACCCTATTACCAAGACTCCACTGTCTGTCCGTCTATCACCAGATAATTTTCGCAGATGATGCTATTCCACTTAAATTTGGGTACGGAACTCTAACAAATAAAAGCTTGTAAAAGACAGTCGGGCCAACTGTTCAGCCGGTTCTTTACGTGAACGTTATTGTTCGATGATTGTGGGCCTCACCGCTGGGCGCCGGACCTCCGCTGTGGCCAACTCAACGCGGCCCTGTATTGGTACCGTTGACTTAGCTCTTGTAGTCTAGTAGCTGCGATGCTATCTGTGTGTCTATTGCTGTTTTTATAGGTTTAGTAAGATTTGCGTGTCTCATATTAGGCCACTCTCCATCAGATGAGATTGTGGCTAAAGATATCCCTATCAACAACTAAAAAATGCCACTCATTTTCGATTCAAGGCTGTTTTCTATGATGCTATCGATGTAATGTAACTCTTAACAATAGTATTGGTGTTTTATGTTTAGTGTTAACAGGTTTCTCCTAGATTCTAGATCCATGCCTTCCAGGCACGGCCGTAACCTACCACCAGTATAAAATTTTACAGTAGATATTTCTTCCATTTGGGTACGGAACTCTAACAAATAAAAGCTTGTAAAAGACAGTCGGGCCAACTGTTCAGCCGGTTCGTTACGTGAACGTTATTGTCCGATGATTGTGGGCCTCACCGCTGGGCGCCGGACCCCCGCTGTGGCCAACTCAACGCGGCCCTGTACCGGTACTGACTTAGCTCTTGTAGTCTAGTAGCTGTGATGCTATTGATGTGATAGAAGTCTAAACAATGGTACCTAGTGGTGTTTTATGTATAGGGCTAATAAGATTTGCGTGCCTCACATTCGACCACTCTCACACGGGTTTTATCAACTACCTACTTAAAAATGCCATTGACTTTTGATCCAAAGCTGTATCCAAAGATCAAGTACATTTTAATAATAAGGGTTTAGACTAATGTTAAGTTGATAGTAGCTAGCTTTCGTAGTCTATTAGCTATGATGCTATATTGATGGAAGTATAAACAATGGTACCCATTCTAAACATTATTTTTATCCGTGATCTGTCGCAAGACTATGGATTTGGTGATAATATATGATGTCATTTAAGGTTCAGGAGGTGATAAGCCTATCAGCTCCTCTTTCGAAACAATGGTATTGATATATTTATGTTTAGGGTTAAAGGGTTCCTTCTAGATCTATTCGTTATATTTAAAGAGACATCAAATATTATGTGAATCTTCATAATGAATAAGTTAAGTTATAGGTAGTAGTATCACTCGTAGATTTAGATCATTAGTAGGCATTATATTATTAGTACACAAATACAAAGAATTTTAAGGAAAAAAGGTTAACTAGGTACTACTAAAATATTCATACACACAGTACATATCTGTAGAATAGCCATGCTCTTACGCACATAATTTATTTTTTAGATATCTAGATATTAAGTTAAAACCTACAAATCTATAAATACGGGCCTTAGACTAAATGACTCGTTCACCTCAACTGTCGGACTATAGGCACAGAAAATTTAATAGTATCTATCTATAGGTCCGTTTCAAACCATATCTAAGCTTAGATTGAAATAAAAAGTAAAGAAACCGTACGCGCTGTCGTTGCTATAGCCAAACTTGGGCCTGCTGAGTAAAGTGTCGGTTGCTGTCGCCGATGACTCGCGCCGAATGTGACGGAAGTAAAATATAATTGTGTGCATGAACCTAATTGGGGCGGTCCATTTGCGAGATGCCTATGCCGTATGTTCCATTATATTTTAATCTAAGTTTCTAAGTATTTCGTCGCAAAGATTATACCTATAGATGCCCTAGATTGGTTTAGATTTGCTACATTTATGTTACGTCTCACTGAAGGTAGCCTTTCGTAATTTTGATTGGATTTGGAACTCCAGATTGGAACTATTTGAGAGTTTGATTTTAGTCTTATTTTAGTAATAATATTAAATTTATAAACGAGGCTGTTGATTTTATTCTAATAATATTTTAGCCACCTGAAATATTCACACACATATAATATTATGTAACTACAACTACCTATGTGACATTTTCGTATGAAAATGTACTCATAAAATCGTCGATTCTAAAATAAAATTCTAAAAGATTTTAAAATCAATTCTTCTCAATTATTAGGAACCTTCGTAATTGAACAAAATCGTTTTTTGAAGAAAATCCAATATTTCAATATGTATTGGGTTTCGTTCTAAAAGTGATTTTATTCAAAAAAGTAGGTACCTGTGGAAACTCAGAAACTAGGATATAAGTAAACAAGCATATTTTGCTCTAAATTATTAGGAATCTTCTCTTTCCGAACAATATCTTCAAGTAAGCAGGTAAAGATATTTATGTAGAGAGGGCACGAACAATGTCCACGGTCGGCCGCGTATTAATCACCGCTTTATGCGCGCCGCCTTGCGATTTGAGTTATTGCTGTTTTTGTTAATGATTTCTTTCAATATGTTAGGATTTTTGGTGAAATGCTGTGAGAGTTATATTATAGAGAACGAGGACTCTTGAGTAAGAAGCGTGCACCTAGAAAGTTAGCCAGTTATTCTACCGCCTTAGCAGTGATGTGGAAACATTACTGTGCTTCAGTAGGAGGACACTGTAGCTAGTAAAATTACTGAGCGAAAGAATCAATACATATTATAACTCTTGATTTATAAGCTTTGACGCAGTGTACTTAGAATTTTACATTATTGACATACTGGGTAGCACTGTACCTACCAATCATTATAGACAGCGTTATCTCTTACTATCAAGCAAAACCAGTTAGCTGGAAATAAATTGGAAAATTATTTAAAAAAAATTGCACGACCTTAATTTGAGCACAAGCAGTAAATTTACAGAATGAACTATGAAATCAATATATTGTCTGTTTTATAATAAACAATAATTATTATAAGTGGTCGTTATAAGTGTTATGTTTACAATTGAAAGCTTAAAGGGACCTCTGCGCGTTGCACTTACATATATTATGTCTCCGTGTACGTCTATCAAAAACCCGGTGGTTGAGAGCGACATTATAAATTCCTAGCCTTGTAAAACTGTATATTACTACTAAGTATTAAAAAATATACATTATACGACCAAGTTTCCAAAACACCATACGTGAACTTTTCCATATTACCGAGTTCCCAAGCGGCATAAGGTACATCAGTGAGATTACGAGACAAAGCGGGACATTTAGTTGCGACAGCCGCTGCGTATTTTACACCCGGCGTGCTTCAATGAGACCCCGTCCGATTGGTAGGTCTTTAACACGGAACTTTACGAGTTATCAACCGCTGGTGTGCGTCGGCCCCTTGCCGCGTGCTGTATTGGTTTAAACAGAGTTTGAGGTGCGATGCGGCTTTGATGATTAGTGCGTGGTGGTATTATGTCTGATTAGGTTTTGAGCGAGCTCTATTTACAAACGTTTGTCATTTGTTTCTTATGTGGAGGGAAATACTCTCTGCCTATCCCCAATGCAAACCAGGTGTGACTATATTTATGTATGTTTAAAACACTAATCTGAACGTAGGACTTGTGGTTTCACTTCATTAAAAATGTGCACTATTTTCATGATCAAAATCAAAGTATGTTCTAAATGTTAGATGTAGTATTGAAAGGCTATTATTTTGTTTAATATTAGTTATTAGTGTTTAAAACTATTCGGGTAACAATATGGTTTTTCACCGTTGCTCAAACTAAAATTAATTGGAAAACACACGCCTGCATTTCGTACAGCCGTCAATATAGGGAATATTGATGGATTCAATGTTTTCAAGAAGAGCCCGTACTTATAAAAATAAGTATTGAGACTATAAGTCTATTGAGACTGACTCAAAAGTGACTGTGAAGTGAGTGACTTGAGTATTGACTGATGACTGAAGAAGTAGAAAATGGACCAGAATTTACTATACACCTGTAGCTTCACAAGTCTCAAGCTAAAGTACTGGACCAAGCTCCACGATACCTCACGATAGCGTCCCCTGCAGGGTGGGGCATGAAATATGGTGTTTAACACCAAGCGGCGTGTCCGACGGACGCCCCGCCGGGAGGTGCCATATGTGTGCCGTCACCCTTAGCCTGTTTGTCTTGCGCTAATGTGCTGGTATGCTACGGCGCTTTAATGTTCTCCTTACGTTTTTTTTCTTAACAGTATTTTACAAGCTCTTATTTACTTTCACCTGTCCGTTGTCTTTCTGTAATCAAATCTTGCAAGTTTAATTTTACCCACTTCCCTGTATCAGATTGGATTCTAAATCGGAGTTGGAAGGTGGCCATAAGAACTCCATAATTAAACGACGCAACCCCATTAAGTTTGAGTTCATTCGATTTGTCTTGACAAATTTTCAAAATAGGGTCTAGCGTTTTTGAGTACCTAATCTGATTTTATAAAGATGCAAGGCTATATGTGAAAGGCGGGTATGATATGATAACTACAAGTATTTATTTTAACTTCACAATATATCCAGAGGTTGAGACAACAGTTTATAGCGAGCGTTTTTAGCGAGGGCAAGATGCTGGCTTCATAGCCTAAAAATCAGTAAACCGATTTCGATAAAATTTAAAATGGGATTTTTTAAACAAAACCTGTCAAACAAAAAAAATCAAATCGGTGCTGGCCGTTCTGGCGTCTTTGAAGTAAGCTATGAAAGGCGGGACTATTACGAACCTTTGCGACAGCAGTGCAACAGAGATCAGAATGGGTCATAAAGTGCATATGCATTAACCTCTCGGTTAATCCATTTTTATTGAAATGTCAATGTACGATTTAACTCATAAAGTTTTAAACTACAATGTTGAAAAGTTCACGACCGCATTTAAGTTTATTGTAAATTTAACTTAATTTTTACCTATTTAAGTTCCAGTGTCCATTTGCAAGGAATTTTTCTATTCTCTTACTATTGCTATCTGTGTCTAAATCCATTAAATAGATATAATTTATTTCAGACGTCGTTTTAGCTAATTTACATTGGTGACACTATATAGCGCACTATAAGGTATTAAAAATAAAAGTTCAAAAGTTGTTTCTTAACTCGATCGTATAATACACGGTTGGGTTTAAGCTACAAAGTTGAGGACAAAGAGAAACGCATATTAACATAAAATTATTATTCTACATTTTATTTGTATAAATTCGCCAACACGGTCTCTGCTCGTCTCTACATTTTTTCTCTGCGCTATTCAAGGATCTAAGGCCTGAATTACATTACAACTTCAGTTCAATCGGTCTAACCAGTAAAACGTGAGTAACAAACACACACCCACACAAACTTTCACCTTTATAATATCAGTATGATCATTAAAAACCGTAATAATCTCTGTGGACGCTCAGTTTTTTCCCAAAACATTTATAGCTTTACTGTACACCACAATAAAGTAGTAAATACACAATATTGACTCTAATAATTATGTTAACCACAAAACTAATTAGTCGACCACTGAAACTTGAACGTTTAGGGACCCCGCACATATGCTACTGGCCACAACTACAAAACGCAGTTACTGGCATATTTCCTGTAGTTTTCATACATTTTACAAGCATCCACCACCACCATACCACCATAATACAAGCATTAAGTTGCTTAGTTTGGGGTTAGGTGGCGCTGTGTGCTGAAATATTTAATTATTTTATTTTTATTTATTTTATCTGGACTCGCCGTGCACAACTACATTTTTTTACACGAAGAAGTAAGAAGACGAGCAAGACGCGCTCCTGATGGTAAAAGATAATGCTGCTCATAATATCAGTACAGTGCCGTACAGAACAGTCCAGTAGTTTAAGTAAATATAAAATGTATGAAAACTGCCAAAAAAATGCCGGTAGCGGCGTTTGTGGTTGTGCCCGGAGGCCCGTGTGCGAGGCCCTTAATGGGTCAACCATCTTTTTTTATAACGGCCTAATTTTTTTGTCGGCTTGATCTATTACCTACCGATTAAGTAATAAAAGTAATAACTATAAGCTTCGACATTAAATAACGGAACAGGTCAATTTGGAACGTTTAAATTTGACCAAAGTACGGTCAGAAAATTACCAGCTCAAATACAAAGAAGCTATTATTTTGGGTCATAATATTACTGCATTTAGAATTTAGCAAAAAGATTATTGAATAAAAAACTTTGGCTATTTCGTTTAATACTGTTTTTTTTAATATTTAATTTCGTTTTATGGTCTATAACTAGTCGATAGGTGGCCGGAAGGTTAATTCAATTTGTGTTATTGTCTTTTTTTTTTCAATTTTGCTGATGGTACATTACATGTTCTGATACTATTTTACGTCTTTTTGTCCCGTTTTATGGTACATATTGATTTGTTTTTTAATAATATTTTTTAATTGCCTGCTTGATGAATGTCTATGCATCTGTTTGCCTTCTTCACAGAATATGTGAATTCTCATACTTTGGTGTATTTGCCAGTGTCACGTGATTGGTTCCAGTTGAGCAAATCACTCATTCTCACAAATTAAAAACTTTTATAAGCACAAATAGGTAAAAAATAGAAAAAGAAACAAAGTGCAGCCATTTCGACGTAAGCTTGACAGGCTTATAATTTTTTTTATCTCACACAAAAGTCACTACATTTATTTATGTTTTTTGACCAATAATATGGGAACATATGGTATGGTGGCAACACTTTTTTTCTCTTTGGACACATTTATCATCGTGGTCATAGTGTATATAGGGCCATATATAAGTACACTTATTTACCGCACTTATTGCCGCTACAGGCATCACTGTCTAAGTAATTCAATACAACGTACTACCAACTACCAACCTGTTTTATTTCGTAACGATATCAAAAATTTCAATGCTCCCATTTTATTAGTATTTTATGACGTGTACAAAATGAAGGTGATATTTGAAATCCCGCGAGTTTACAACCTAATAATCAATTTTACGATAGTTGTTATAAACTGTAAATCATTGATGCTACCGGCATGAGGTGAAAGCTCACATGAAAGTCTCTCTGAGATTTATAGAGCTTTCTATTTTGTACATGTTCTGTTATATTTTAGTAGTAATTTTGCATTAATTTACTAGCACGTGTTATTTTGATGTCTTCTTGATCTTTGTAGGCTTATAATCCCCATCACGGAACTTGAACTAAAATGGCTACCAGCCTTTCCCGTGTCACTTTTTTATACCAAGTCAAGCAGACGCGCCGTCTAGCCTGATGGGGAGCGATTAAAAGAATTAAAACCTATAGATATATCTCTTTACCGTATTAAAAATTACGAGTATATAAACCAGCAACACCAGAAGCATTGCTAGTACTTTGATTACCCTTCAAGACTATACCACCAATTGTTACACTTAAGATAAAATAACAAAAAGAAGAACATCAGTGAAAATTGATGAAGGACGTCGTAATTGAGCGAAACCGTGGTTGAGATAGGTATTCTCGACAATAATAGCCGTGAGTTATTGTGCCATTTTGTTATTTTACCTCTGGTTATTATGGAGAACACTCGCGATTGTATTAAATATCGTACACTAATTTGCGAAATTGTGTTTTCGTTTTTAGGTTTCTGTATATTTGTGATGTTTCAATAAAGAGTTTTCTATTCTATCTTTTTTAAGCTGATTCATTTGAAACCTGAAAATGTGTTACTGCGCACTGCGCATTTACTTACTTGCCGCGTATCAGCTTTTCCGTCACAAACGACACAGTAAAACCACCTTTAGATGTACTAAGCTTTACGATAATGCAACTGCAACAGTGTAGCTATTGATTGCGTTTGCTCCTTACGATTTAACTACTAGGTAGCGGAGTGATTATACACTTTGCGGAACTTTGCGACAGTAGTAGGGTTCACATTGGCGATGTCATTCGTATAAAGCCTTTAAAAAGCTATATATACCTAGTCAGGTCATAAGTATTGTCACACAGTAAAAACTTTTCTTTTAGAATGCTGGCCACAAAAAAGTTTATTGAATTCGAATTTCGAATTGTTCATGAAAATAAAAATGTATACTTTTTAGAATTTTACTCATTTTTAAATATGGAGTGGACGCTTAAAGAAGACCGTGTTGCAGTTATTGCGTTGCATCGTTGCGGTTACGCGCCAATTCAAATTTTTGACATACTGAAAAATTTGAATATAACCAAAAGATTCGTTTATCGTACCATCAAACGATACAATGAAGACTCTAGTGTAGATGACAGGTCAAGAAGTGGTCGCCCTCGGTCTGTTAGGACTCCAGCAGTGATAAAAGCTGTGAAGGCGCGAATTCAAAGAAATCCCAAACGTAAGCAGAAACTGTTGGCCCTTCAGATGGGGTTAAGCAGAACCACGGTGAAAAGGGTGTTAAATGAAGACTTAGGGCTTCGGGCATATCGAAGAAAAACAGGACATCGTTTAAATGCTCGTCTAATGGACCTGGGACTGAAGAGATGCCGCGCTTTGTTGAAGCGGTACGCGAGAAAAAAATATCGAGAAATTCTTTTTTCGGATGAAAAAATTTTTACCGTAGAAGAGAGCTACAACAAACAAAATGATAAGGTGTACGCACACAGTAGTGAAGAAGCGAGCAACCGTATTCCGCGTGTCCAACGAGGTCATTTTCCAACCTCGCTCATGGTATGGTTGGGAGTTTCTTATTGGGGCTTAACAGAGGTACATTTTTGTGAGAAAGGTGTAAAAACGAATGCAGTTGTGTATCAAAATACAGTCCTGACGAACCTTGTGGAACCTGTTTCTCATACCATGTTCAATAACAGGCACTGGGTATTCCAACAAGATTCGGCGCCAGCTCATAGAGCGAAGAGCACACAAGACTGGCTGGCGGCGCGTGAAATCGACTTCATCCGGCACGAAGACTGGCCCTCCTCCAGTCCAGATTTGAGTCCGTTAGATTACAAGATATGGCAACACTTGGAGGAAAAGGCGTGCTCAAAGCCTCATCCCAATTTGGAGTCACTCAAGACATCCTTGATTAAGGCAGCAGCCGATATTGACATGGACCTCGTTCGTGCTGCGATAGACGACTGGCCGCGCAGATTGAAGGCCTGTATTCAAAATCACGGAGGTCATTTTGAATAAACTTTATTGTCATAAGAATCTATGTTTTGTTAAGTTCATTTTGGTATATAAATGGTTACATAATAAATAAACTTGTTCCAATAATTTTATATTAAACATGTGACAGAATTTATGACCTGACTAGGTAGGTACAGGTA
Source organism: Hemithea aestivaria (assembly GCA_947507615.1). Classification (NCBI taxonomy): domain Eukaryota; kingdom Metazoa; phylum Arthropoda; class Insecta; order Lepidoptera; family Geometridae; genus Hemithea; species Hemithea aestivaria. The sequence continues at coordinate 6,293,176 of OX382343.1, forward strand.
AAATATTGAAAGGCAACGAAAAATGAGGAAAAAAATGTGATTATAGTCCAGAAATTGATGTGTGAAATTGGTTTGTAGTTGTTGTGTGTTGTAATAAAACGAGCTGCATCCAGCGGCTTTACCCACTGTGCTGTAGCCTATGTGTTATTCCGTTGTCTAAGCAATCTCTATACCAAATTTCAGCTCAATCGGTCCACCCTGTTTAGGCGTGAAGAAGTAAAAAACATACTCACAAACTTTATAATATTAGTGTAATATATAATAATGTCGCTCCTATATAATATTATGTCGCTCCTAAACACGGACTAAACTTGAACCTTTGGGCGTACACGGAGACATATAAAATACTAACGTCCGCTGCGAGAGGCCCTTTTGAGCTTTTAATTCAAAGGTGACCCATTTTATATAGATCTCTCAAAAATAGCCCCCAAGTGAATTTATAATATAATTATTATAACTCATACATTATAATAGGTAGGTACATATCATGAAATATTGACTTTTTTGTACTCTCAGACAAAAATCCCGTCAAAAATATTTTACATTACATTTATAGCTAAAATTTTAGGCAAAACACCCACAACAGTGCAAGTGTTGATTTAATAGATCAATTTGACGTTTCAATTAAATTTACGGCTCAATTAATTCATTTAACAGTAGCCAACAGCAATTTATAAACATAAAACTATTAGAGCATTTATTTAGAAGCGAAAACAAAATAACTGTTATAAATATCGATACTAAAAGCTAATAAAAATAAGCAATTAAGAAATTTTAATTTTAAACCAGCAATTTTAAATAAACAACAATATAATAATAATAAATTGTTTAAAAATTAAGTTTAATAGTAAATTGTTTTAAAATTAAAAATAAAAAGGGATGTTGTAAAATATGTCTGTAATTTTAATTATAAAAAAATATTCGATATGTATTTTTTTTTGCAAATAAAATAAACAATGCATGACATATTATAACGCTTATAAGATTCTGTGTTGGGACGCGTGACGTCACACCACTAAAAAAATATACTAGATTTAGAGGTGTGACGTCGCAATCAACCAATTTTAGTGCGTTGTATCTCCCAATATTTTTATCAGATTCACAAATAAAAAAATACATGTCCAAAATATTTTAGACAAAGTTATATTTAGTATATAGACAAAGTTATATTTAGTATATTTATTTTATATTTAAAAAAAACTACATTATGGACAAAGAAAAAATTTTAGACAACACCCCTTGACACAGCTTTAATATTTGTTGTTAAATTTACTTTTCTATGTGGTATCAATAAATATATTTATCTTTAACTTACCTTCTAAATTTCATAACATTGAACCATTTAGAGCTATTATCTTTATTAAGGCTATACGTTTATGAACACGGAATTTCCTATTCCATATTCATATCGGAACCTTTCACAGCTTAATAATACATCTATGATACATTTATGTTGATTTCGATGGGCCTAGCAATAAATCATCAAGTTTATGCAATAAGAATTCGTTCTGCCCATAGATAACATATAAGGATAGATGACTTGACGTACGGACGTGCTGTTTGAGTTACATACAGTGAAGTGGGGCTATTTTTCGGCTGACACACATGATCAACACATAGCTCAAAATGCTGAACGGTTTGGTTTTAATTTGGAGCAAAAACAGGTGTTAGGACGTGGATATTCGCTTTTTTAGTAGAAACCAAGGTTTCTAGGTACACTGCAGCAATGCTTCTTACTCATATGACATAAGATGTTAAGTCTCTACATTCTATAATTTATAGTTTCTTCTGCCTTTATACTTTCATAAGCGTGGGAAGGTGCAAGTGTCCACAAGTAATAAATAAAAATCATAGGTGTACTGTTTTACCAACCACTTTTCTAAACATCTTAGTCGAGGAAAAGCATAAAAAATGAAACGTAAATTTAAAAAAAGTATACACGGCATCTAACTTACAATGTAATCCGTTTTTATTCCCAAGATTAGTAAGTAGTTAGTGGGCAAGTCGGGTGTTAAGGCAGTTTCAAGCAGGTTCTAGGTGATTTCTGTGCAAATGACGGGCGTAGGCGCAGGCGGGGAGATCAAAGTAGGCTTCGATGTGGGTCTCAAGTAACTTGTAGATGTTGTAAATACAACATACTGGTTACTGGATGTTGTAAAACATTGAAATAACTTTGGGTACAGTGAACTTGACTTACTGAGAGCCTACTTTATATATTTTACTAGCTTACGCTGGCAATACAATACAATACAAAACTCTTTATTGAGACCAAGAAAAAAAATTACAGCAAATTACTTAATGAAAAAAAATTCAAAAAAGAAAATTCTTGATTGCAATGAAAATGTGCCTTACACATTATTTGTTAATAAATGATATGTCTCTTCAAAATTAAATGAAGTAAACTAAATAACAAGGGAAATTTAAAAACTTTAAAACAGAAGCTTTTATTATTATTTTTACCATCTAGCACCAAAGAACTCGTCAAGGTTTTTTTTATTGCGGAGTTCTTATAGCTACCTTCCAGCTCCATCACCAGATCAGCTCGATGTCATAATTTAATATTGCATTGTCATCCGATTTATACATGCTAAATTTCAGCTCAATCTTTCTTATTTGCGTCTCAATCTTTCTTATTAATCAAGTAAACAAAAACACTGCTAATTACTACACACGTTAATAAATCGCGTTAATTACACGAAGATAATTTAACGAATTAACAAGCAATTTACTCCTGAAACGCATGACTAAATGTAACAAATTAATTGAAGATGACTACTACAATTATTTTCTTTGCGGATCAAATAGATCTATCCATGCGGAACAAAATGAAGGACTTCAGAATACCTCTTTAATCAACTATTTTTAAATCATCATCATTTTAGAACATCATTTCATTTTTTAATATTTTAGGAAATTCTACCCTTTAATATGAAATGATAAGCTATGAAATTTGAACTTATTTTTTTATATCTTTTAAAAGCAATTTATAAGTTGGTACCTGTTTGCTCATTATATTTCATAAATTGCTCATAACGGCACTTTTCAGTTTACCTATTACCTTTATAAATATTATAAATGTATGCTAATACAATTAATTATTCCAGGATTAAAGCTTACATCATTCTAAATTAAAGAGTATGTTTTGTTTATTTTGTATTTGAAATCCCATACTCTCATAAATGGATGATTTATTGAATGATAACCTTTAAAGTCTACAATAAATTTTCGAATTCGTCTACTACATCAATTTGCTACATACGATACATAAAATGCATAATGCTCGTGGAATCTATTAAATAACAGTTGAAGCAATAAAAATAATTTAATTATTCCGGTAGTAATAAGTAATAACTATAAAACGTTTAAAGTTTGACTACAAAAGTAATTTTGATTACAATACCTGAACATTATTAACTACACACATATTATACCTCTAGTTGATACGTGCTTGGAATTACCGCAGTAAGTTTCAAGTTTAGCATGCAATTGCAGGTTTTAATCCAATGCAGTTATATTAAAGGTCATTCTTCGGCCTTCGCCGGAAACCGTGTCAATGTCGACGAATTCCTCCCGCATAATGGTGACTATACACGATAGTTTTAACGCCATTAACACCCGTTAGAGAAGTTACAGATTAGACGCGGGTACAGCACGCGACCGTCTATAATGTAAACGCCCCGTAACAGAACACGCTCGCAGAACAACAATACACGATTTGCAAAAAAATCCCCCTAAAAATAGTTAATTGTTTTTCAATTAAACACATTTCGGATCGATTCTCATCGGCCGATATACGTAACGAGACAATTTGCGGCTCGCAAATCGATTTGCTGTTTCCCCTTTTTGTGAAATGAAATAGGTTCGATTTGAGTGCGTCTTTTTTTGTGCCGCGTCTGCGATGTTACTTACCTTACCTAACTGATACATAAAGTACTAGTAGCTCGTGATTTTCTCCGTAAAAATAACATACACACCAAATTACAGTTCAAAGTTTCATTCAGGCATACAATCTAAGTATTTCATTGACTCTTTCCTTGAATAATAACTAGGTATACCTTAAAAGACGGAGTAAAAGTTTTGTGCTAAAATAAGATAGAATATTTAGTTAAAAAGTTGTCGAAAAGTCGAAAATTGGTTTTTTGGCAGAATATTGGTAAACTTAGAATTAAAACTTAGTAGTAGATAAACCTAAAACCTTACTAACTAATCCCTTCTTCCACAGGTCTGGTTTCAAAACAAGCGATCGAAAGAGCGTCGACTGAAGCAGCTGACATCCATGGGCAGGGGTCCTTTCTTCGGCTCCTCACGCAAGATGCGAGGGTTCCCCATGAACCTGTCTCCCGGGGGCTTGGAGGAAGGCCCGCCGGGGTTTCCTTACTTCGCGACTGCAGATGGCAAGTTCGAGTTTGGCTATGGCCCGCCGTTCCACCATGATGCACCATTCTTCCATCCACCGCCGGCCATGCAATTTAACCAGCCAGGTTGGTAAAGTTTATAATGATACTTGGAGTACTATTGTTGAATAGGCTACCTAATGCGACTGACTGACAATCTTCATTATAGATTGGTTAACCTACTCACTAATGAAGTAGGTACCTGAGTAGCCTATGCGTCATTACAGTGTCTTACTTTAAGTAGCATGTATGCCAAATTTTTGCTCAATCGATTCAACTGTTTAGACGTAAAAAAGTAGCACACACCCCGCCTATATTCACTCATACACTCAACAATACATTTGCGATTTATGTTATTAGTAGGATTTTATTATTCAGCACAACGTAGAATGTACCTAATGGTCTAGGGTAGCAGTTTCTTGGAGAGAATGAACAAGAATATGAGAGGAATGCAGTTTCAGGTCTTTAAAACTGCTACAAGGCCAGCAACAAAACCTAACTAAGAACTTTTATAAGAAACAGCCAGGACCCACAGTCTAACGTTGCTTATGAAACATTGTAGCATTCAAATTGAAAAATGCTGCGCTATGTTCCAGATACAGATGATTTTTGATTATCTTTTGCGTTTGCTGTAGGAGATTAGCATTATATCAAATTGATTTCTATTTTATTGCCTTGCAACATTACTTTGTCATAAAAAGCATATAAAAATGTTTCCATTTACAAGGCATAGTTATGAAAACTTATAGGAATGTGCTACGACTGGGAACGACTATCAATTCTTAATGCTTGATCATAAAAAATCGTAGTACCAAGTACCAACATTCATTCAGTATACCTATACACTGTATACCTTTACTACTCTTATAGATTTGATGGGGATAATATCACGACAAAGTGTATTTGCTACATGCTATTATGAAGTAGGTGCCTTAAATGATCCCATACTAAAAACTAAAAAGTGCCAATGACAAGCCATCAGGTGAAGTATGAATTTCTTACGCACATAAATAGCCACAAAACGCTACCAACGCGCTTTACGCCATAAAAAGCTAGCTTAGCGATTTTATTCACGAACGTACCATGTTTTTCTAGGAACCATATACCTAAGAACCTGAAAATAGTTCAAATCCGTTCAAAAACCGTGAACCATGGTAATCTGCAATAATGCCATGGTAATGCTATTGGGAAAGTTCTGAAATCTAAATCAGTAGTTTCAGAGATTATCAGCACAACATACAAACTAAATTATATTAGGCTACTTAAGTACCTACCTACTTATACTAAATAGCTACTAGATAGCTACACTATAGCTACATATTTGTACATACGAACATTAACTTTTTATAATAATTGTAATAGATTAGTGTGATAAGTACCAGGGCGTTAGTAACGTGAGCAGGTCGTTTCGCAGGTGGCATGGAGGCACTCCAAGGCGGAGAGTTTCCCGAACAGTTCCCTCCACCTGAGCACCTAGTACTGCCTCGGCCTTCTTCCCCGGAGTTCACATTCGGCGACGGGCCTCCACCGCTCCACCCCGAGGGCCTCGTCTGGTAGCTGAAGCCGGAGCCGCGGGACTACCACGACTGATGCGGCTCGGCTGGCTACTAAGTGGACTAAAGTTACAGTACTAAGTAACGTACCAGTGATAGTGACGTTTTTTTTCACAATTTTCCGTCGGTTTTTTGCTTTTCTTTTACGTGTTCCATCCGCCTGTTACTTCGGTCTTTTCTTTTGTTTCTGTGGTGAGTGTAGACTAAAGCTTCTATCTATGTAATAGGACCTTTTTAGGTATGTAACTATACCTAGTCAGGTCATAAGTATTGTCACACAGTAAAAACTTTTCTTTTAGAATGCTGGCCACAAAAAAGTTTATTGAATTCGAATTTCGAATTGTTCATGAAAATAAAAATGTATACTTTTTAGAATTTTACTCATTTTTAAATATGGAGTGGACGCTTAAAGAAGACCGTGTTGCAGTTATTGCGTTGCATCGTTGCGGTTACGCGCCAATTCAAATTTTTGACATACTGAAAAATTTGAATATAACCAAAAGATTCGTTTATCGTACCATCAAACGATACAATGAAGACTCTAGTGTAGATGACAGGTCAAGAAGTGGTCGCCCTCGGTCTGTTAGGACTCCAGCAGTGATAAAAGCTGTGAAGGCGCGAATTCAAAGAAATCCCAAACGTAAGCAGAAACTGTTGGCCCTTCAGATGGGGTTAAGCAGAACCACGGTAAAAAGGGTGTTAAATGAAGACTTAGGGCTTCGGGCATATCGAAGAAAAACAGGACATCGTTTAAATGCTCGTCTAATGGACCTGAGACTGAAGAGATGCCGCGCTTTGTTGAAGCGGTACGCGAGAAAAAAATATCGAGAAATTCTTTTTTCGGATGAAAAAATTTTTACCGTAGAAGAGAGCTACAACAAACAAAATGATAAGGTGTACGCACACAGTAGTGAAGAAGCGAGCAACCGTATTCCGCGTGTCCAACGAGGTCATTTTCCATCCTCGCTCATGGTATGGTTGGGAGTTTCTTATTGGGGCTTAACAGAGGTACATTTTTGTGAGAAAGGTGTAAAAACGAATGCAGTTGTGTATCAAAATACAGTCCTGACGAACCTTGTGGAACCTGTTTCTCATACCATGTTCAATAACAGGCACTGGGTATTCCAACAAGATTCGGCGCCAGCTCATAGAGCGAAGAGCACACAAGACTGGCTGGCGGCGCGTGAAATCGACTTCATCCGGCACGAAGACTGGCCCTCCTCCAGTCCAGATTTGAGTCCGTTAGATTACAAGATATGGCAACACTTGGAGGATAAGGCGTGCTCAAAGCCTCATCCCAATTTGGAGTCACTCAAGACATCCTTGATTAAGGCAGCTGCCGATATTGACATGGACCTCGTTCGTGCTGCGATAGACGACTGGCCGCGCAGATTAAAGGCCTGTATTCAAAATCACGGAGGTCATTTTGAATAAACTTTATTGTCATAAGAATCTATGTTTTGTTAAGTTCATTTTGGTATATAAATGGTTACATAATAAATAAACTTGTTCCAATAATTTTATATTAAACATGTGACAGAATTTATGACCTGACTAGGTACAAAAGTATTATTAAATATTTTTAGCAAATGCTCAACACAACGTTGCTCATCGATCGTGAGCATTTTGACCTGTCAACATTAATTAATTTTAATTTCATGAAATTGGTGATTTAAATCATTGGTGATTTAAATCACCGACACATGTTGTAGAAGCTTTTTTTTTACTGGTGGTAATTTTACAGGCACCATCCACAGGATAAAACTGTCGCCAAGATGATAAAATGAACATATTTTGGCATGATATTCAGTGTTCAGCTGTGTTCAGTAAAGCCAAGGAATTATATATCCTACTCACTTGAGCCACAATGATCGATACTGTCGGTAATACTAATAGGCGATGCTAAAAATGGGCCTTTTGTTTGGTTGAATGTGTCTAAGATATAAAAGAAAAATGTTCTGTTACAACTAAATGCTCTAGTCTATACACACCTACACTCTTCTCATTTTATATTATCGATAGATATAGTAAATTGTATTTTGTGAATATGCCGTGGCAATGTGAATATTTAGACATAAGATGTAAATAATAAAATACTTTATATCTGAGAATAATTTAATTAATTTATTTGTCAGTGGGTTTACTGATTATATTATTATTTATTATAAGAATAATTTTGGTTCCTATTTTAAGATAGTTGCAGTTTTTCGCATTTTTTTTGTACATTTAATGCATTAATTAATACCATAATTAAGTACAATCAGTTATAAATATATTTTAGTACGAAATTAAATAAAAATAGCAGACGGACATTTAATTTAAATAGAATTTTATGATTAAATATGTAGTTACTATTGTATTTAATGTATTTTTAATTCGACCGGCTGAAAAAAACTATATAATATATTATATAAATGTATATAGTACACAAAACTAGGACATAAAAATTAAATGAATTTATGTTAAAATACAAATTAACTACATATTAGTTTAAGCCGTAATGTAATGTACTTTAGTACTTAATAGTTGTAATAGTTATAATTATTTATAAATGTATGTAAAATACAGTATTCGATTTTAAAAAGAACCGTGAGTGTTGTCCATTACAAATAGGACTCGGCTATACTTACGTATTCATTTTGGTAAGATTATCTCAACCACCGTGTCGGACAATGGATGTTTTTAAAAAATGTTCGTCCTTCAGCTAAATACTAGATTATAAAAAATATTGGACAAATATTTTTTTTTCTTTGTAACTTTGATACAAAACGTTAGGGATACAACCAAATTGGATACAACGCACTTAAGTTGCTTGGTGAGAGTTCATGATGTCGCTGACTATAATCAAGTGGGGTACATTTTGTACTGGACAGTGACGTAGCACGCCCCCACACAAAAACTTATAAGCGTCATGTCTCAGCCATTTCATACTGAATCAATGTTTGAACTCATGATAAATCAAAAAAATAAAAAAAAAACATCGAAATTGTCCAAAAACGTAGTTGAAATAATATCACCGAAAAAAAAGTGAATACAGCTGAGTCTTATTTGTAATATAAGTTGTTAACTGTTATTCACTTCCTTAGTTCTTGCAATAATTATAAAAATGAGGGTAAAAAGGTATTATGCGAACACCTACCTTAATTAAAAATATATCATCTTTTTCACTTTTTTCTCACAAATCTACCTTTAAGTAAGCCTTCTTACTACAATTGTTTGCCAGCTTTTGGAAGGAAGTATTCTAAACTTAGATATTTGTCGTACATTTTTACTTACCTTTTTTCACAAAACATCAGAATTCTTTCACAGAATCTATACCTTTTTGTGCTCTTTTTTCGTTTCCAATCTTATTTTCTTTTACAAGTTTGTTTTCTAACATAAATATACTAATAATCTACATGTCCGTTAGCTTTATTTACACTGTAAATATTTTACACGATATTTTTCGAAGTTTACATAAAAGTAATGGAAAATCGTGTTGATAAAACATGTCTTTCATTTGTTTCGAGTCACGAATAGGATGTTTTAACTTTTTTCTGTTAAAAAGTAATTAACAAATACATAAATTGTGTGTTGTCACGGTATTTTAATTACTAAAGTTTACTATCTCGACTAATATTAAGTCAACAGAAAGACTATTTAAACTTTTTGTTTTATTTGAAGCTTACCTTTATAACTTATTTACTATTTAAACACAATAATATTATTATGTATTACTGAAAAAACAATGATATTAGCAATATAAAAAATAAATACATATATTTCAATTGTTTATTGAAAGTTTTTTATAATCTTTTTGTACCAATAAAACAGTCACACTTTCCTTTTATTATTATTCAGATATTTACAAGATATGACAATAACTTGTTTTGGTTAGATATTGTTTCCTTATTTATAAGTAGCATTTAATTTATAATTAGTTATTACCAATAAAACTAAATACTATTTTATAATATAGTAGTAAAAAGCTATGTTCATATTCATCTATTTATATTGATCGAAATTAAATGAATGACATGTTTATATATAAAGTATGTGCTGTATTTGTAAGTGTTAATATTTGGTACATACTGTCTCTGTATTTAGTACATAAAAGTATAACGGAATTGTCTGTAAGATTAAAATCTATTAAAAAAATAACATTTAATTTTTATTTCCTTGTCCTTTTGTACCCTAGAACCCATGTGAAGAATTAAAGGTAGGTAAAGGAGGTTTATTCCTGTAGTGTACTGGCAAATGCGGCAAATGTATATCCGGTTGTGGTATTAGTGTAATCTATCATAGACAAGATATATCATAGTCTGTAATGGCCGCGGAGCGCGGGAACATGTATACCGGTGACCATAAAGAAAATATCCACTGATTGTAGGGCAATATTAACTAAAATATATAAAATTTTCTAAATGTGAGATGTGCTACAGATACTGAGATGGTACTACAATTCCCAGCAGTGGATCGAAAGAGGCTGATGATGATATATTTTAATTATAATTTACACTAGCTGACCCGCGCTTTGGCAATCTAGGTGACACGCATTCTTAAACCGCAACTGCACTTATCATCAAGTAGAGGTAGATTGCGCTTGACCTAAAGCCTATATAAAACCTACATCAGGCCCGGTTCACATTCGACGCACAGCATTGCGCGGAACTTGGACCAAAAATAAACTTTTGAGTGAAGATAGAAGAACTAACCGCGCGATAAAAGTCCCAATTTTTTTTTATATAAATTCATTGATATTACCTACTGATTGGAAAATTGAATTATTTTTATTGTCAACATAGCGTGATACAAGTTCTACAAACTTGTTCACATGTTATCGCGCTCATCTGAACCGAGCTTAAAATAAAGAAAAATGAAATTCCCTAGACTACGTGTAACACCCTCGTGTTTCCCTCAGCCACAAATTCTAGAACCTCCCCCGTCTATAATAAAATGCAGTATGTTCGAACATCGTTGCGGTTAACACGCGGTCAGTTCGCTACACGCATCTAATAACATAAGGTAATCATGTTTGTTTGTGTTCCTGTTCCTATACGAGTATATATCACAGATTAGATGTAACTAATATACTCAAGAACTACGGACTGATTTAAATAAATCTTTTAAGTAGGTACAAGTAGTTTTCTAAATACTTAAGTGTTAAACAAGCTTAAACCAATAATCAGCGGTCTTATGGCATAAACCAATCTTATTAGTATGCTGCATTATCGGGAAGTAACTACTTTTAGTGATCACGCTCATCATCAATGAGTGAAGCCGTGGCTAAATGCTAGTAGGTACGCTTATAATTTCCGTAGTGTCTCGTTTTGTAATTCTTCTATTTGAAAGAAAATAATAGTTCTACATCTTTAGACAATGTTTAAGCATAATCTAATTAATTACTCTAAGACGTCACTGACTTAGATTAAAATAAAAAGGGAAGAACTTAGCAGGCGTCTCACAAATGGATCGCGCCAATTATGTTTATGCGCACAATTATTTTACTTCGGCGATTATTACAGGGCCCGCAACATGACCCAACGACTGCCTCCTACATATCTTATTTTGCCACACTGAGATTTGAACCTAGAGCCTCGCGGATTAAAAACTGGACTTAGGACCGCTAGGCCACGAAGGCTACATAATTGTTATTAACATTGATGTAGTTCATTTTTATAACCCAAGCACTTCCAGTATCCACAACTAGTGTGTTGAAATTCTCCGTGAATGTTATACACGTGTCAGTTCTCACGCGCCTATCGCAGTTCCACTGGTAATTGGAATTTGTGTTTGCCGTGCCTGCCTCCCATTGGCATTGGGTGCCGAGTGTTGAGTGCTGAGTGCCGATACCTATCTGTATTATATTCAATTATCTCATAGGTACGTTGCTATACCTATATCATCATTATGAAGCTTTTACGTACTACATCCACCTATTTTATGAAAGCCAATAAATTAGTCCGAGCCCGACGCGCGAATGATGTTAATCAATTACGAATTACACACAAAAAATAATTATAAATACTTATAATATAAACTTTTTTTTAAAGTGGCAAAGTTCTACAAACATGAAAATACTACAGCTACTACAGCAGTAAATAACACTTGTATTAACCACAGATCAACCACACGCATAATCTATAGAAAATCCAAGTGCTCCGAACCACAGTCAGATGTGCCTAAAATTCTGGCAGCATTGCCACGTTTCATTACAATACTTTTACTTTGCGTTGGGCCAAATATCCTCCATGAATAGTATTCTCCATTACTCCATTACTGAGGGTCGTGAGTCGTGACCTACATCTTTCAGGATGCGATCTATACATATAAATGATAGAGCGCTATTTAAATCGGTTAGAAGCACAGTGCGGCCCTAAGTACTACTTTTGCGTGTAAGTTTTGCGGTCAACCGCGGTTAATCAAATGTATGAAAAAGTCAAGATTGACAGCCGATGCACCAATAACAACAAGAAAACAAATGAAAAATTGCCACGCTTTTGAGAGAAATCATTTTATATATTAAAAACGAAAAGAGACCGATCCATACTACTCCTTCATTATTGGTTAGAAGCTTCGTGCACTGGAGTGTCGAGAGTGGTGTGGACGTGGTCAGACCAACGCATCGGGCTCCGACCTCGAGGTCTCCTTCTCTCAATTTTGCTAGTAACTATAAGCTTCTCTAGGTTTACATCTTCTTTCCTTACTATAATATGGCCGAAGTACTCGAGTAACCTATTGAGGCAAATGCGGATAGCTTATTGCGGGGCCAAATCGTATTCCAACATTATTAGAATAAACAGTAATAACGTTACTGGTATACTGGTGGTAGGCTTCGGTCGTGGCTAGTTACCACCCACTGGACAAAACTGTGTCCGTCAAGCGGTTATGACCGTGTTCCGGCATGATGTTCAGTGAAGCCAGGGAGGGATTTATCCCGCCTTCTAGGTATAGTCTGCTGCCATGTGTGGCCGCATCGTTACTTCACATCACGCGAGATCGTAGTCAAAGGCTTACCTATAATGAATAAAAAAAAATGTAAAAAGCGGCTAGTAGTCGCTGAACCTCTGTCTCGCTCGCACGATATAACTTATTGTCAAATAACAATTGATAAAATTTACTTTTTGGAAATGTGTTAAATTGAAAATTTTGCTCATATTTTTATACAATTTTTAAAAGTATAAACAGTTTGATACTTTATAAAATGGTTGAGGCATGTTTAAAGATAGATATTTTTCATATATTTGAGAATGCCATTGTTGTTATTTAAGGTTGCAAACTGGGAATACTTATAAAAATCGTATAAAAATATGAGCTAAATTTTCAATTTAACACATTTCCAAAAAGTAAATTTATCAATTGTTATGTGACAATAAGATATATTGTGCGAGCGAGACAGAGGCCCAGCGACTATTAACCCCTTAAGTAAATTGTGAAATAATTAAAATCTCCAAGTATAATTACCAAAGACCATCTACCAAAGACTCTAAAAGTGCCTAGTTAATCGTCCTGTCGCATTAAGTCCCATACATCTTGTCCATAATAACAAAGTAGTCGTTACTGTCCGTTTGTAAGTGTATATTGCTTAAATTATTGTTTCTATTACACCTTTGAAATATGAAAATTATATTGTTGAATAAAATAACTGTTTGCCTTGAACGAAACACATGTAATCATTGATTTTTATGTGACTTTAAGGTATTGCACTGATCTAAGCATTTAATTAATGTTAGTCTGAGCTCTCTTTAAGATCAGGAGAGCGTCTTGCTCGTAATTTTACTTCTTTACATAAAAAAAGCTGTAAGTGATTCAGAAGATAAAGCCTGTTCAATCAACATGTAGATTCTGGAAGAAGACGAGTTGATGATGCAGTAAATCGACATTCCTTTTCAACCCATAAAACATTATAATAAATATATTTATTTTCAAAAACGTTTTTTGTAGATACCAAAAGATGCAAAAATTAAAAAAAAAGTTCATTCTGTACTGGAACGGTACAGGGTTTTTTTTTTTCAAAATTTGTGATATTCGCCGACGTTTATGCTAAAGTGGATGGGGATTGAGTTTTAATCACTTTATTTTAATATTTTCTACTTATGCTGACCTTCTTTTTAAATGTGAGATACATCCACCCATCAATAACAACTATAGTTAACAATATTGCTACATAAAAGCGATAAAACAAAACGAATCCAAATTAAAAACGTTATCAAGAAATCAACAATTTTCCAAAGAATTTATAACTATAATACTAGAGGTATATTATGTCAACACAACACGCGAAAACGAATCATCGTTCAAATAAACATAGGAACTCGTGACGTACATTAATTAGTTCAATTGTCGAAATGTGAGGGAAACCGCGCTAGAAACACTTCTATGATATCTAATGTAGAGCGCGTAGCACCACTTTGGAAAAGTTTATAAAAGTTGCGAGTTGCGTCCCGCGATGTTACTTGTAGTAAAAAAATATGTGTGATAAAAAACGGGATATAAAGTATCCTAAGTCCTTTTAGAAGAGTCGAACTACCTTTTTTATCGACCAAATTTCATTTAAATCGGTTCTATAGTTTAATCGTGAAGAGGTAACAGACAGGCAGAAAGACATTCGCATTTTTTTAACTAGCTGCGCCCAGCGGTTTTACCCGCTGTACCGTAACCTATATGTTATTTTAGGGTCTAAGCTATCTCTGTACCAAATTTTAGCTTAATCGGTCTACCCATTAGGGCGTGAAAGAGTAATAAACATACATCCAAACATCCATACATTCTTTCTAACTTTCGCAATATTAGTAGAATTTGGTTTGGGCTGTGCGTTGATAGATAAGTCAGTCAGTCAGTCACACTGTAGATTGTAGATACATATTTAGATTATTTATTACTGTTTTCTGTGGAATCAGATAAGGCACATTGTGACAGGCCATTGTGTTCTTGTTTATTCGGGTCGTTATAACGTAGGGTGGTTAATTTGATGATATAAATATGAATATTATTAATAAGTAAGTGGTATAAACCGCTCCATAAACACACCGATCACACGTGCGTCTCTGACATTTGCGTGCGCGCACCCCATCGGTCAGGCGTGTGATCTTCACCGACCCGGCGCGACGGCCGCGGAGTCTACAGAATTAGAGGTTCCATACCAAATGTCAACATTATTAGACGGGGAAATCGGCCAAGGGACACGCTAGGGAAATTAATAAATCTACTGTATATTACAGGCAATAAGTCAAGTTAACTTGCTGTTTTATCTTAAAAATAAGTGAGTCTAAGTTTACGTCACAAATTATGCATCGTGGAATTACAAGAATACACAGCGATACGGGGTAGTTTCCACGGAATTTAGGATTACGTAAAAGCGGTAGTACTCGTTTCTAAAACATTATGTTATTATTGCAATAAAAATATATTTATTATTTAATTAAGAAAGTTGCAGTGGCAATCAATATTTTTCGTAGGTGGCAATGGATGTTCCCAAGTTGAACAATAAACAGACGATGGCGTAGTCCAACGTGCTTCTCGATGGACTGACAAACTTGTGAAAACTTCAACCAAATGGTGACTTGCTATGGAGGGTAAATGGCACGACACGTTACCTATGTCTTCTTTTATCTGTGCCTATGTTATGAGTATGTTAACCTGTAGGATCCCACTGTAGAACAAAGGCACTGTAGAAAAATAAAACGATCTAGAGTCTAGAGCTCCTATTGTTTTTCGTCCTTCCCCATGTTAGTCGATGTCGTCTCTGCCTTCCTTGGTCTGTCCCGTAGCCGGCTAATATTGCGGGCCCACTTATGTAATTTTAGCCCAACGTTTTTCTGGTATGTGACAAACAGGTCCCACACAGTCTCATTTAATAAATACAGTTTTTTTTTCTTATTACTAAGTTGTATTCTAAAAAAGTAGAAGAATAAAGTGAAAAAGAAAGAGAGGAGAGGGTATAAAGTATAAAGAGTTTTATTATCTTAACTTTCAATCTTACTTACTACTAGGTTTTTTATTGCAAGCAAACATTTTTCTTCCATCATTAAAAAACACTTCAACAAACCTTACTAATGTTACTAACATTCATCTTTCACATAAGTCCTAGGACCACCTGTCTAAAAATATTAAGAATTCCACACCGAAAAATGCCAAGAAAACAATTAATTTTTTCCTTTTAGCCCTCGAATGTGGCAGAAATTATTTGTGTTGTTTAACCGCCAGAGGGCGTGGCTGACTTTGATTAATATATTTCTATGGAAAAACAATAATGAGCTCAGCCACTGAGTTTTGTTTTGGTCCCTTGATGCAAGGGTTAGGACCTTTTGGTCCATTTGTGAGAAACGTGATGGAATATTCGGGAGTCAACATAATTGCTAGGTATAGATACTTAATTTATACGACCAAATAATACCCACTTATTATGTCATATTAATGCTCCATGGCAATGTCCTATGATCATGGCAATGTCTATGTGGCCTATGATCTTGATGAATGATGAAGAGTAATATTTGGCAGGGATAGGTAGCCATTATTGATTTTGTATAGATCTCTGATTACAAAAATTTAGAAGATATAATTAAATGTACAAAAAGACAATAAACAATGAATATTGAAGATATCGATCAGTTTAATATTCCTAATGCTTACCTATAAATATTATCTTTAGACGTTCCAAGTTCCATAGTAGCTCGTAGGTAAATCATATAACGATACAAATTGATAAAATTATGTTAAAAACGGAGTATTCAGCTGAGTGTATGACGTCATTTAGTTCTCGCGCCGATTGTGACAAAAGTAAAATTGTTTGCAAATTCTTAATTGGAGCGATCCACTTGCGAGTGATTTCTCAAATCGCACTAAGCTAGTTTTAAATAAATTTAAAAAATTCAAAAATCATTTTTGTTCAAGCATTTTTTGAGTCACGCCAAAAAAAGTAAAAAATCAACGTGTTTTTGCGAGTCAGGCGCAGTGCAGGTCGTATCTCGTCCCGCCACGCCCCCGGTCCCTGGGAACGGAGCACCATCTGTCATTGTCTGGACATCGGACAAATACCTAATCGGAATTATGAAGCAATTATTAATTATTACCTTTAAACATTCACATACTAAATTAGCGAGTGCACAACTGGGTGGGTGATGTTGTGACTAAGAACTTGTGAATCTTTAAATTCCCGTGTTACCTAAATAAGTGATTATACCTATCTTACCTTAGTTGTTACATCTATTATTTTATTTTTTTAAATTATTATTTTGATGCGCCTGTAAGGTGTGTATTGCCCATCCCGAGGAAAATCGCATAAAAAGTAGCCTACGTGTACCTACCTACTTCCTGGCTTCAGCCAATTTTTTTTTCCTAGTCTATACTTTCCCACTGCTGGGCAAAGACCCTTCAGCCAATTTTAATATGTAAAAATGTAAGAAAACAACAAGACGCTCTCGTGATGGTAAGAGATAGCGCAGCTCATACTTATATTAGTACAGTGTCACTCAGAATTTGACAATGACCTCAAATTCTAGGTGCACGAACGCTTTTTACTCCAGTCATACGATGTTAAGACCAGGCTCAGTATTTTCACTACGTTGCCTCTCTACTGAAGCACAGTTTTGTTTGTGGTTTGCACATACCTGCTCAGGCGGCAGAATAGAAAATATTCTGTTGAGGTCGCTATCTATTCGACCTCCTGCAAAAGAAGGCTATCCCCAGTAAATATATCATAGAATAATATACAAGCTGCGTTAAGCAGTTTTACCCGCTGTACTGTAGCCTCTGCGTCATTCCAGGGTCTAAGCTATCTCTATACCAAATTTCAGCTCAATCGCTCCACCCGTTTAGGCGTGAAAGAGCAACATACATACATCCAGACACCCTGACATCCAGACATCCATACATTCTTACAAACATTCACGTTTTTAATATTAGTATGATTAAGATAGCTTAACTCCTGAACAAAACACATAGGCTACCTCATAACTGGTAAAACCGCTGACTACAGCTTGAGGGGGCCACTGTCGGCTGAGCAGTACAGCCGCAACTCAGTGGTTATCACAGATAAAAGAATACTATAGGTGGTAATTATAATAAATGCGAGGACTGTAGATCAAAATAGGTGGGTTCGGGGACTAACCTTGGAATGCTGCACCGGTGGAGATAGTTTTCGTGCGATCCTCCTTGGTGACTGGTGGGCGCAGAATCCCAGAGAGTCCACCTCCAGAACTCTTCAGTATTTTTAACAATGGCGGCGCGGCGCGGTTTAACGGTTCTTTTTGCAAGAGCGGGCGCGGATCGGCGTGCGGTGCCAGCGGCGAACTCGTACTGGTCGCGGCGCGGCGCGGAGCGGTGCAGCGGTGGATTATTTAGGCAGGATGGGATAAAATGCGGGTAGTTTGAAATAATTTATATTTTGCCAACGAATCGGCGCGAACACAGCTAGTATTGGTAATATTTGCCCCTCACTCTCTCTTACTTCCTCACTACTCTATTTTTTCCATACTCAGTTATTATAGGTATAATATCGATTAAAACGTGATCATATCCAAAACGCCTCGATTTCAGTAAAATAAAGGCACATCAAAAATGGAGCGCCTATAATCGCCTATTTATTCCAATTAAGTGGCTATAGTTAATTGGCTGAGCCGTGGTCATAAATTTCAGTCACCCGTCAGTCAGATTGGCTCCGATGTCCGTGTTTCCATTGCGTGACCGCATACGATTGAAGATGCGATAATTATTTAACACGATAAAAGTGATAATGAGTCGTCGCTACAAGATCTCGTTAATTAAATAAGTGTACATGTGAATGATTTTGCTTTTATTTGGGGGTGTTTTGGACTTTGTTTTTTTTTTACTTATTATGCAAATCTTGTTCATTATATTATTATGAAACATTATAAGAAATATTATTGTATATTATGTACACATTATTTTAGACTTGGATGGAAAGAATTTTGAAGATATTTACAGCCAGTGTCATCTTCAGTTTAGGGTTCTGTACCCAAAGGGTAAAAACGGGACCCCCTATTACTAAGACTTCGCTGTCCATCTGTCCGTCCGTCTGTCCATCCTTCCGTCCATCAATATACCTTTTGGTCACCAGGCTCTATCTTCTGAACTATGATAGTTATACAGTCGTAATTTTCACAGACAATGTATTTCTGTTGCCCCTAGCCACTGCTGACGGTTCCAGCGGAAGACCAGCGTTGGTCCTAGTCGACCTGCATATGCTGAGCTGGCACATTTTCGCGGCAATGTAATTTAGTATAATTAGTTTATTTATGTTTATATATTTCCTTAGTTAACCAAGTACTACTTAAGTAAAACAAGTAGTAAGTAGTACTTAAGTACTCTGTAAGTGTATTAATTGTTATGTTTGTGTTTTTTTATTTGCCGTGAATAAAGTGTTTTCTATTCTATTTGTATAACGTTTTTTTATTATTTTTATATATTTTTACTATGGAAACGAACACCCGTGTGAACCAAAATGATTCTTAATATTCATATTGCCGCTTCGCCCGCGGCATCTTCGCGAAATTATAACAAAATAAAAACTAAAACGATGCGATTCATAATTTCAAAAAGAAATAAACTCCCAGCCATTTTAACAAGCCCCTCAAGATTATTCTAATCTCTTAGGTAAATTAGACTTTGAAACTTGACTTTGAGTAATAGTAATAATGATGGAAAATTAAACAATAAATGAAACAATTATAAATTTACTAGTTTTTGAGGAGGTTGATTACAAACACCATGAAACGCAATTTTTATCTATGCCTCTGTAAATAAAACTAGCTGGCTCTTGCAAGGCGCTAAAAAGCCTGTTGAATAATATCCTATATTATTAGACGAACCAAATAAACACAAAAGACATAAAAATCGGTCAAAAAGGTGAAATTACACTAATAATAAAATTATAAATGCGAAAGTTTGTGAGTGTGAATGTTTGTTACTTCTTCACGGCTAAACGGGTGGACCGATTGAGCTGAAATTTGGTATAGAAATAGCTTGGGCTAAGCTGGAATAACACATAGGCATAGTACATCGGGTAAAACCTCTAGGCGCAGCTAGTAAATCATAAAACGCAATGACGTTGAAGTTAGTAATAATATTGAATGAATAATAAAAATGAGACACCTTAAACAACATTGCATTAATTATAATTAAACCAAAATTAAACACATAAATACCTATTGGAAATAGGTATCCTAAATATGTATTTACAAAAAAATGCTTCCGAAAAGATTTTTTTTTAAACTCTGTTAAATGACTCAATAAAGGAACTTAAAATATATATAGTTTTTATTATAAATATGTGTAACAATTGGCAAGTTTTGGTAAAGTATTATGATGTAAACATTTTTTTAATCATGAGGCAATATTATCCTGGAGTTCTTCACCTAATGGTCTTAAAAAACAATGCTATAAAGGTATAAAAGACGAGACCGCAGAATATATTTGTCGGCATGTCATTACCATACGCGGACAGAAACCGTAAACAAAATATGTAAATGTAACTCGCCTGCAGCCGTAATGATTATTACATCTATGGCTTTGGAGATACGCATCGACCAGTATTAAAATGCACGCAATAATTAAACTTATAGTACATTTTACGTGGCGGCGAGATGCGCTTAAAATTGGTCCGAGTCTACATTACTACAAACTTATCTGACCGGTGGGTAAAAATGGAACTACGCTCGTTTATACCATTTTTAAAAGACACTAGCGCCGTCAATGAATGAGATAGGTTTGTCTGTATGTATGTTGGTGTAATGAGAACGATTACTGCTACCGGGGTGTAATAAAACGTAAAATGCTGGGGACATATTTTATGTCCCTCGTGATGTAATAGTTACACAAGTCAATGGAAATAAAACGAATCAATACATTATTTGAGAAAGATATAAATTTTATGTCATTAAAATAACTTTGAAATGTACGCTCGTAATTAAACCACAAATATTTTAAGTCTGTATGCTTACTTAGAACCTTTTTTTTCAATACAGGAAAAATGTGTTACGCATTGTCACCTTGCGCCACGGGGCACAGGGTGGTATGAGGGACTTCCTCGCCGAAGATATGCGCGGCGGGGTTACCCATTGAAAAACCTGGGGGTGTTCCTGCGGAACGCCATAATGCCGGTGCAGCGGGTACGCCGAAGCACTCATCCGCGGCCCCGACTGCAATAGATCTTAGAGACTTAGAACCTTTATATTATTATAACCTATAACCGTTCATATGTATATTAGTAAAAACATCTATTGCAGTGATAAATGGTAGTTCCTACCGCACCTTTGCCTGTGATTCATTTGCGAAACAGAAATGTACCTACAGGCAATAAATACCACACAGTATTCCGGACTGAAGAGCAATTTTGCTAGCAAAATTACTGCCCATGACGGTAGCCTAAATCTAATGCTTTGAAAAAACTCTCTATGGCTAGTGCTCAAACAAAAAAGTCGATATACCTACTTAAAAAAAAAAAAAAAACACAAAATTAGCCAAAATTTATTTATCTCGCTCTTTTCTTTGCTAGCAGTAGAGCCTATTTAATTTTTGTCCCACTACCTAGTCAATTTTCCCATCATCGTAAGGTGCCCAGCTGTTAAGGTGTGTTACACCCGCGAGCGGGGGCGGGTTACTCCCGGATAAACACAGGCGGCAGCGACCAAGCCTCGAGCTACACTCACCACACTAACATTAAGGCTGCCTCCGCTATATTGATCACGAACATTTTCTTTATATCGCATGATTATGGAGATAACATTATTAAATAGTTTTTAATCTATTCTATCTATTTATTTGATTAAAATTAAGTCTTTGAAATTTGACTCCTGGTCTGTTTACTGTTTGTTATTAGATTTATCTGAAAAGCAGTAAACAACCTATATTAAGCCTGTACCTACAATGAGGGATTTATCCCGTATTCTAGGTTTAATTTACCATCTACGGCCGCATTGTGGCTTAACATCATACGAGATAGTGGTCAAAGACTGACCTATAACGATTAAAAAAGCCTATTTAAAATCAAGCAAAAATTTTCCCATCATCGTAACCGACCCAGCTGTTAAGGTGTGTTGTACCCGCGAGCGGGGGCGGGTTACTCCCGGATAAACACAGGCGGCAGCGACCAAGCCTCGAGCTACACTCATCATACTAATATGTATTAAGGTTGCCTCCGCAATATTGATCACGAAATAACGTAGCATTATCTTCATATCGCATGATTATGGAGATAACATTATTAAATAGTTTTTAATCTATTCTATCTATTTATTTGGTTCAAATTAAGTCTTTAACACGTTAGCTGCGGCAAGTAAAATCTTAAACCTTCGTCTGGTGCGGCGGCGGGCCAAAGTGTGCCCCCAATGATTTTTCCGCCAGTGCGTGGCAGGCCTTTCTCGACCCACCAGCATAAGGTTAGATTAAATCGCTATAACTTTGCGAAAACATAATATAGGTGTGTAGTTTTTGGACTGTTAGAATAACCTTGAACCCACCTTCTTTAGATTTGATTCGCCCCGGGATCTGCCAAACAGGAAATGAGAAATGAACCAGGGAAAGTGGCGGGTCGATATCGACCAGCACCGCACTAGAAAGTATTTTTAGTAGTGATGGGAAAGACAAAAATAAGGGGATATCGAAAATAAAATAGAATTGTAGAGTAGAAATGAAAAATAGTTTATTTAATTATTTATTTATGTTTGTCTTTAAAACATTTCGCACAAAGATTTTGTGTGCACATCCTGCAGTATGTTTTTGTTTTGCTTGGTCCTTTTTCTAAATATCTATTTTTTTTCTTGGAGGAAAATATTTCCTCACTGCTGTCACTATCACTTTTATCTGCCTCGCGAATTAGTTTATTTTCCAAAATTTGTATTTTTCTTTTGTTTCCTGCCATCGTGCGTCGTTAATTTTACGAAAACAAAAAACGCGACGCCGACGTGCGTCAGTTCAGTGAGATGGCTCAACACTAACTGGCGAAGCGGGGCGCTCCGTGCGGTATCGGGTCGCCAACCGCCTGTTGGGACGGCGGGCCGCAATAGACCCCTGCCGCACCGAGTTGATATTTTCACCGTCAGTGCGTCGGTGGCCGATAAAGGCCTGCCGTGATGTTTTTATAGGGAACACCTATAATTTTGAACACAATCTCAAATATATATTTGTCTCTGTCGTACCTTTACAAACACCTGAGATAATCGTTCCGCACCTAGTGAGAGGGGCATAGTCTTCTTCGTCCGCACCAGCTGAAATTCCGCGGCAGGTCGATCTGGGCCTGATCCGCAGTGAATGTGTTAAAATTTGACTCTCCGTCTGTTTGTTGAAAGATTTATATCTGAAAAGTAGTAAAAAACGTATGGTGTAAAAATCCCATATTATGTATCAAGCATGTACAATGAGAGATTTATCCCGTATTCTAGGTTTAATCTACCATCTACGGCCGCATTGTGGCTTAACATAACGCAAGATCGTGGTCAAAGAACCTATAACGATTAAAAAAGCCTATTTAAAATTAAGCTAAAATTTTCCCATCATGGTAACCTGGCCAGCTGTTAAGGTGTGTATTACCCGCGAGCGGGGGCGGGTTACTCCCGGATAAACACAGGCGGCAGCGACCAAGCCTCGAGCTACACTCACCACACTAATAAAAAAGCTAAGGCTGCCTCCGCTATATTGATCACGAAATAATGTAACATTTTCTTCATAACGCATGACTAGTAGATATTATGTATGCTATTTTTTTAACAGTTCATTCACACTTGCTTTGTTTATTTATTTGGTTTTAAAAGTTAAATAAAAGTAATTGAAATTTTACTCTTTGTCTGTTGATAGGTATATCTCCAAAACCAGTCAAAAACCTATGGTTTCAATCCTATTTTATACACAACACAAACAAAGATTTATCTTTGGGCACACCGACACATCTTTTGTGCAAAACATAATTCAATAATTTAATTATATTAAAATAATAATTAAACAATAACAACCTGAAAGCTTATGCCTCGGAAATCGAAATACTACCTACTTCTATCAAAATTACAAAAATTTTAAAATCTTATATACAAAAGCTTCTCTTCATGCAAAATTCTGTGCGGAAGTACTCTAAAAATATAAGTTTCTTATCAATCCGATCAACTCTAACGGTATAATAATCCTCTATAAAATGATCAGCTAAACTATAACTGCTGGCGTATAATTACCGGTTACGTGTCGCATTAATCATTTTTATTAGCTAGCTAAATAGTAAGCCCACCTGGATAGGATCATAACAGTGGCTATTTGCTACAGTAGGTCATTATTTTCTTACACCATTGGCAAATTTTAATCATTATGAGGTCGGTGTCCGAAAAAAAAACTAAAAGCAAATTCTTACGAATTAACATTTACTTATTTCAAAATTCGTCATAACGACATGCTAGCATATAAAAAGCTCGGAATAAAGTTTTGCATAATCTTTAAGCCTAACCATAATGCCTCACCTATGTTATATGCACATTTTAATCTTTACATAGTATAAAACAAAGTTGTTTTCCGTGTATGTCTGCCCCAATGTACCTATGCTTAAATCTTTAAATGTATTTATTTTATTATTCAGCACAACGCTAGGACTAACTTAATGCTAAAATAGCATTTTCTACCAGTTGTCCTGGAACTGGAAAAAATGTACTGGACAATAGGAGGAGTGCAGACAATGCTAAGGAGATAGAGCGATCTTAAAACTAACAAACGAAAACAAATAAAGCACTACTATGCTACTACAAGCTATACTAAATACAAATTACAAACGCTTTAATTTGATACACCATATAAAATGTATGCAACGGATTTGACGCAGTTTTTTTAATAGATAGAGGTATTCAAGAGAAAGGTTTACATGTATAATACATGCATAATACAGTAGAGAAACACTCTGTTAGACGCAACGAAGTCCGCGCGGGTCCACTAGTGGATATTATATTACCCAACCTACTTAGAACAAGTGAATTAAATTAAAAATTTAAAAAACCCCCAACGCAATACGTAATTCACCATTTTTTTGATGGCGGCCATCCTAGATTTTACATTTTATATAGCGGGCTGTATTCTACGTGTTAAGCCCTTTCATTTGATACCCATATTGAGGGGATCGTGGAAGAAAAAAATAATCCGCCATTTTGTAGCGGCGGCCATCTTGAACTGATTTCCACCAAACATGGCTAAGAACACTTTCGACTAACTCTACTTTCAAACAAAAAAAACTAAATCAAAATCCGTTCATCCGTTCTGGAGCTACGATGCCACAGACAGACACATATACACACACACACACAGACACACACAGACACACACAGACACACACAGACACACACAGACACACACAGACACACACAGACACACACAGACACACACAGACACACACAGACACACACAGACACACACAGACACACACAGACACACACAGACACACACAGACACACACAGACACACACAGACACACACAGACACACACAGACACACACAGACACACACAGACACACACAGACACAGACACACACAGACACACACAGACACACACACACACACACACACACACACACACACACACAGACACACACAGACACACACAGACACACACACACACACACACACTCACACACACACACACACACACACACACACACACGCACACACGCACACACGCACACAGGCACGCACGCACGCACGCACGCACGCACGCACGCACGCACGCACGCACGCACGCACGCACGCACGCACGCACGCACGCACGCACGCACGCACGCACGCACGCACGCACGCACGCACGCACGCACGCACGCACGCACGCACGCACGCACGCACGCACGCACGCACGCACGCACGCACGCACGCACGCACGCACGCACGCACGCACGCACGCACGCACGCACGCACGCACGCACGCACGCACGCACGCACGCACGCACGCACGCACGCACGCACGCACGCACGCACGCACGCACGCACGCACGCACGCACGCACGCACGCACGCACGCACGCACGCACGCACGCACGCACGCACGCACGCACGCACGCACGCACGCACGCACGCACGCACGCACGCACGCACGCACGCACGCACGCACGCACGCACGCACGCACGCACGCACGCACGCACGCACGCACGCACGCACGCACGCACGCACGCACGCACGCACGCACGCACGCACGCACGCACGCACGCACGCACGCACGCACGCACGCACGCACGCACGCACGCACGCACGCACGCACGCACGCACGCACGCACGCACGCACGCACGCACGCACGCACGCACGCTCGCACGCACGCACGCACGCACGCACGCACGCACGCACGCACGCACGCACGCACGCACGCACGCACGCACGCACGCACGCACGCACGCACGCACGCACGCACGCACGCACGCACGCACGCACGCACGCACGCACGCACGCACGCACGCACGCACGCACGCACGCACGCACGCACGCACGCGCACACGCGCGCACGCGCACACGCGCGCACGCGCACACGCGCACACGCGCACACGCGCACACGCGCACACGCGCACACGCGCACACGCGCACACGCGCACACGCGCACACGCGCACACGCGCACACGCGCACACGCGCACACGCGCACACGCGCACACGCGCACACGCGCACACGCGCGCGCACGCACGCGCACGCACGCGTACGCACGCGCACGCGCACGCGCACGCACACGCGCACACACACACACACACACACACACACACACACACACACACACACACACACACACACACACACACACACACACACACACACACACACACACACACACACACACACACACACACACACACACACACGTCAGACACGTCAAACTTATAATACCCCGTCGTTTTTGCGTCGGGGGTTAATAAAATGAATCCAAAAGTGATTTGAAAGCCTGAAGCTTGGGCGTTCTCGGCTACTTTATAAGCTCCGTGCCTCGGGCACTCGTACCACACCCTAATGTAGCCACGGAAGGCATCATTTTAAACTATCTCAATACATGGGTTTTATTCAAATATAGCAAAATTATATGCGATGATTTAGCATTAAGTTAGTCCTAGCGTTGTGCTGAATAATATTATAACATAAATAATATGATTCTCAAACGAGAATTGTTAACTTTTTACACAAAAAAACATGAATTGGAAATGGGAAAAAATAGCTTATTCCATTTATTAGGTATTAGGAAAATAAAGATAATTAATATTTTATGATAAGAACCTATCTAATAACACGGTTCCAGAAAATATTACTTTTGTATATTGACTAAGTTTAAATAAAGAATTATCCACCTTTCTAACCTTATTCACCTATGCTACATTTTCCGGGTTGTTAAGAACTCATTAATATACGTTTTTATAAGTGGTTGAAAGATGTAAATTCTATTTTAAATGGTCAATAAACGATTTATTTATTATTATTTATTATACTTGTATGCCATTTTAACACTTACTCGAACACTGACTAAACTAAATTGGCAATAAAATGACAAAATAAAATAAAAGAAAACAAATAAAAAGAACTGAAAAAGTCAGCAGCAAAAGCATTATATACTCACAAAAAAATCACATCTAATGCCAATATAACCATAATAAATTGCCAGATTTTAATTACACGCTAACATTAGACTTTCTAAAAAAAGGTACATAAGTACATAGAAACCTCCGTCGCTACTTCAAAAAACCTTTTTTGCTTTAACCTACATGTAGCCGCATTTTATTTTTGTTTCTCACCGTCCCGCCCATGACTTTAAGCTATAGCGAGCTTCGAAAACGCTTCGTCATGGACTTTCATTTTTAGGGTTCCATTTGTATTTTGTTTATTATGAAAGTTGCTATAGTTTTTAGAGCAAGCAGCTGAATTGTTTCAGCCACTCGAGAAGGATTTATTAATGAAATTTTATTGATGAATAAAGTAGTCATAAAGTAGTAAAGCAGTCCTTCCTTCTCAAGAGTTGTTAGATAGAAGATAGTTGTTTGTGATATATCTTGATAGGTAGTTAAAAGTGTTTTCTATTCCATGATTATTGTCCACGTTTCTCTCATTGTCTAGTACATTTTCTCAAGCTTTTATGAAATAGGTGAGCAGTTACTGATGCCCAGGGCTGTTGTATAAATATGACTGCAATATCAGTGTTATTGCCGAACCTACGTTGACAACAATTAATTATGTATGTTTTGTGTGAAGAAACCCTAAAACTTACGTCACACTGAGGCGGGACGGAACGGTAAAGCGCTCGCGATCTTGATTTTGTTCCTGCCCGCGTTCGCTTTATATGTGACAGGTTACATACAAACTAGAAAATTACAAAAATTCCGTCCCGGAGCGCGTTCGCTTTACCGGCTTAGTGTGACGTAAGCTTTGGGAAGGTGATCGTTCCTCAGCTTATGCGGCAAAGGCGTTGCGGTCGCGATGTAAATTCTTACGAATTAACATTTACTTATTTCAAAATTCGTCATAACGACATGCTAGCATATAAAAAGCTCGGAATAAAGTTTTGCATAATCTTTAAGCCTAACCATAATGCCTCACCTATGTTATATGCACATTTTAATCTTTACATAGTATAAAACAAAGTTGTTTTCCGTGTATGTCTGCCCCAATGTACCTATGCTTAAATCTTTAAATGTATTTATTTTATTATTCAGCACAACGCTAGGACTAACTTAATGCTAAAATAGCATTTTCTACCAGTTGTCCTGGAACTGGAAAAAATGTACTGGACAATAGGAGGAGTGCAGACAATGCTAAGGAGATAGAGCGATCTTAAAACTAACAAACGAAAACAAATAAAGCACTACTATGCTACTACAAGCTATACTAAATACAAATTACAAACGCTTTAATTTGATACACCATATAAAATGTATGCAACGGATTTGACGCAGTTTTTTTAATAGATAGAGGTATTCAAGAGAAAGGTTTACATGTATAATACATGCATAATACAGTAGAGAAACACTCTGTTAGACGCAACGAAGTCCGCGCGGGTCCACTAGTGGATATTATATTACCCAACCTACTTAGAACAAGTGAATTAAATTAAAAATTTAAAAAACCCCCAACGCAATACGTAATTCACCATTTTTTTGATGGCGGCCATCCTAGATTTTACATTTTATATAGCGGGCTGTATTCTACGTGTTAAGCCCTTTCATTTGATACCCATATTGAGGGGATCGTGGAAGAAAAAAATAATCCGCCATTTTGTAGCGGCGGCCATCTTGAACTGATTTCCACCAAACATGGCTAAGAACACTTTCGACTAACTCTACTTTCAAACAAAAAAAACTAAATCAAAATCCGTTCATCCGTTCTGGAGCTACGATGCCACAGACAGACACATATACACACACACACACAGACACACACAGACACACACAGACACACACAGACACACACAGACACACACAGACACACACAGACACACACAGACACACACAGACACACACAGACACACACAGACACACACAGACACACACAGACACACACAGACACACACAGACACACACAGACACACACAGACACACACAGACACACACAGACACACACAGACACACACAGACACACACAGACACACACAGACACACACAGACACACACAGACACACACACACACACACACACACACACACACACACACAGACACACACAGACACACACAGACACACACACACACACACACACTCACACACACACACACACACACACACACACACACGCACACACGCACACACGCACACAGGCACGCACGCACGCACGCACGCACGCACGCACGCACGCACGCACGCACGCACGCACGCACGCACGCACGCACGCACGCACGCACGCACGCACGCACGCACGCACGCACGCACGCACGCACGCACGCACGCACGCACGCACGCACGCACGCACGCACGCACGCACGCACGCACGCACGCACGCACGCACGCACGCACGCACGCACGCACGCACGCACGCACGCACGCACGCACGCACGCACGCACGCACGCACGCACGCACGCACGCACGCACGCACGCACGCACGCACGCACGCACGCACGCACGCACGCACGCACGCACGCACGCACGCACGCACGCACGCACGCACGCACGCACGCACGCACGCACGCACGCACGCACGCACGCACGCACGCACGCACGCACGCACGCACGCACGCACGCACGCACGCACGCACGCACGCACGCACGCACGCACGCACGCACGCACGCACGCACGCACGCACGCACGCACGCACGCACGCACGCACGCACGCACGCACGCACGCACGCACGCACGCACGCACGCACGCACGCACGCACGCACGCACGCACGCACGCACGCACGCACGCACGCACGCACGCACGCACGCACGCACGCACGCACGCACGCACGCACGCACGCACGCACGCACGCACGCACGCACGCACGCACGCACGCACGCACGCTCGCACGCACGCACGCACGCACGCACGCACGCACGCACGCACGCACGCACGCACGCACGCACGCACGCACGCACGCACGCACGCACGCACGCACGCACGCACGCACGCACGCACGCACGCACGCACGCACGCACGCACGCACGCACGCACGCACGCACGCGCGCACGCACGCACGCGCACACGCGCACACGCGCACACGCGCACACGCGCACACGCGCACACGCGCACACGCGCACACGCGCACACGCGCACACGCGCACACGCGCACACGCGCACACGCGCACACGCGCACACGCGCGCGCACGCACGCGCACGCACGCGTACGCACGCGCACGCGCACGCGCACGCACACGCGCACACACACACACACACACACACACACACACACACACACACACACACACACACACACACACACACACACACACACACACACACACACACACACACACACACACACACACACACACACACACACACACACACACACGTCAGACACGTCAAACTTATAATACCCCGTCGTTTTTGCGTCGGGGGTTAATAAAATGAATCCAAAAGTGATTTGAAAGCCTGAAGCTTGGGCGTTCTCGGCTACTTTATAAGCTCCGTGCCTCGGGCACTCGTACCACACCCTAATGTAGCCACGGAAGGCATCATTTTAAACTATCTCAATACATGGGTTTTATTCAAATATAGCAAAATTATATGCGATGATTTAGCATTAAGTTAGTCCTAGCGTTGTGCTGAATAATATTATAACATAAATAATATGATTCTCAAACGAGAATTGTTAACTTTTTACACAAAAAAACATGAATTGGAAATGGGAAAAAATAGCTTATTCCATTTATTAGGTATTAGGAAAATAAAGATAATTAATATTTTATGATAAGAACCTATCTAATAACACGGTTCCAGAAAATATTACTTTTGTATATTGACTAAGTTTAAATAAAGAATTATCCACCTTTCTAACCTTATTCACCTATGCTACATTTTCCGGGTTGTTAAGAACTCATTAATATACGTTTTTATAAGTGGTTGAAAGATGTAAATTCTATTTTAAATGGTCAATAAACGATTTATTTATTATTATTTATTATACTTGTATGCCATTTTAACACTTACTCGAACACTGACTAAACTAAATTGGCAATAAAATGACAAAATAAAATAAAAGAAAACAAATAAAAAGAACTGAAAAAGTCAGCAGCAAAAGCATTATATACTCACAAAAAAATCACATCTAATGCCAATATAACCATAATAAATTGCCAGATTTTAATTACACGCTAACATTAGACTTTCTAAAAAAAGGTACATAAGTACATAGAAACCTCCGTCGCTACTTCAAAAAACCTTTTTTGCTTTAACCTACATGTAGCCGCATTTTATTTTTGTTTCTCACCGTCCCGCCCATGACTTTAAGCTATAGCGAGCTTCGAAAACGCTTCGTCATGGACTTTCATTTTTAGGGTTCCATTTGTATTTTGTTTATTATGAAAGTTGCTATAGTTTTTAGAGCAAGCAGCTGAATTGTTTCAGCCACTCGAGAAGGATTTATTAATGAAATTTTATTGATGAATAAAGTAGTCATAAAGTAGTAAAGCAGTCCTTCCTTCTCAAGAGTTGTTAGATAGAAGATAGTTGTTTGTGATATATCTTGATAGGTAGTTAAAAGTGTTTTCTATTCCATGATTATTGTCCACGTTTCTCTCATTGTCTAGTACATTTTCTCAAGCTTTTATGAAATAGGTGAGCAGTTACTGATGCCCAGGGCTGTTGTATAAATATGACTGCAATATCAGTGTTATTGCCGAACCTACGTTGACAACAATTAATTATGTATGTTTTGTGTGAAGAAACCCTAAAACTTACGTCACACTGAGGCGGGACGGAACGGTAAAGCGCTCGCGATCTTGATTTTGTTCCTGCCCGCGTTCGCTTTATATGTGACAGGTTACATACAAACTAGAAAATTACAAAAATTCCGTCCCGGAGCGCGTTCGCTTTACCGGCTTAGTGTGACGTAAGCTTTGGGAAGGTGATCGTTCCTCAGCTTATGCGGCAAAGGCGTTGCGGTCGCGATGTGTAGATTTATTTACGACGACAGAACCCAGCAACATAAAGTGCAACTCACGCTTTTCATGCAATGTTATGTACTGTTCACAAGAATAAAATTTAATCAGAATTTAATCTACTGTTTCAATAGGTGTTTTTGTGTGGTTATTTGTCGATGCTAGCGTCGACTTCTGCGTTTAATTGTTTCCACGAACTGTGAGCCTACATTGGGAAATGGAATTGCATTAAGTTTTTATAAAACATATTATCGTCCACTTGCGAAGACAGTGTTATTTTACAGAACCACACATCATCGTGGCCACCTATGAGACAAAAAACAGTTTACGGATTTTCATTATTTTATGAAAATACGC
The DNA here is from genome assembly GCA_947507615.1 of Hemithea aestivaria. Classification (NCBI taxonomy): domain Eukaryota; kingdom Metazoa; phylum Arthropoda; class Insecta; order Lepidoptera; family Geometridae; genus Hemithea; species Hemithea aestivaria. The sequence goes on from OX382343.1 coordinate 6,325,968, forward strand.
GATATGTTGATATTTTAGGTCATAAACTAGTTGAATATCATTGTATTGTCTCAAATTGCTTTAAAATTTTGGAAAAAAACGAAACACATAGGTATTATTGTCAAAGTGAAGCAGTTTGACAGAGTTTGACAAACAGCATAAACCGGCCACGCTGAAAGGACGGAAAAAAATAGGTTCTCCTTTTTCTTCACACAGAATTTTCCCTATTGCCATCACACTCACACATACAATGGCTACTTCTATTTGTATAGGTATTACTTCTGTGTACAGAACGGTCTGGCGGCCACTTGTTAAATTGCGCTTATTTTGACGTAACTGTAATTTTTGTTTTGATGTCCAAAATAATCGGCAATGATATCAAGCAACATGTCTTAACGGAAATATTTATAAGATTAAATATAAAAAAATAAATATATTAACAAGAAATTAAACATAAAAATAAAAATTCCGTCACGTAAACTTTTCGTAGAGCATCTACGCGAATAGTTCTTAAACTTGTAAAAGACATCAACGCATGTCACCATTTTCCTAAAATTTAGATTATAATGTAGTGTAACTGCGCCCAGAGGTTTACCCCCTGAAAAGTATGTGTTATTATACACAGATCTCAGTTATCTACATACCAAATTTCAGCTCAATCGGATAAGCCACTTTGGGCGCGAAAGAAAGAGAAAGATGAGATTCTTTTTATATTCATTATAGACTTATACTTTTTTTATTTCATTATGCGGTCAAAGATGGTATCACACTGAATCTAGAAGGCGGAATAATCCTGAATTCACTGATCATGGTGAAGAATATAGAGAAAATCACGTTATATGGAAAATATTTTTTAAAGTAAAAGTCAGTTCAGTTCGTCCGCCGAACTCTATAAAAAAATTACTCGCAAAAACAATAACCACATTCGCCTCACAAACCTGTATCACAGGTAAAAGTAAAAATAATGTCTATGGTAAGAGCAAAAAGGTTTTATACTTGGTGGGCGGCGCAAGGAGCGGCAGTAATTATGGGGTAGCCGGCTTCTTGCTCGCTTCCCATCCATGGAGGATTTTACTTATCTACTCTGGGGTTATCTTAGGGCATCTATGGAATAGGTGAGATTGAGATAGTTTCCCATGTGGCTAGGAAAGGGTAGAAAATCTTACAGAGCAAGAGCCTCAAAACTAGCTTTTATACTATTTAGAATTTGAGAGCCAATTTAATTACCTGATATCTGCTAAAGCCACCCAGATTTTATATTTGTTGATAGTTCTTACCTCTATTGGGGCTATCTATACAATAATAATAAAAACCGGTCAAGTACGAGTCGGACTCGATCACCGAGGGTTCCGTTCAAACCCGTAGGTATACCAAATTTCTAGAGGCTATATAATATTTCCTATAAATTTCAGCTTGTTACCTTCATGCGTGCCGAGAAAAAGGGTCTTGACAGAGAGACAGACGGACGAACAACAAAGTGATCCTATAAGTTCCGTTTTTTCCTTTAGAGGTACGGAAACCTAAAAACTTTCAGCTTTTATATGAAATGACTACGGTCTGCCTTCCGTCCGACAGTTTTTTACCGCGGGTAGACTTCCTTTGCAGGAGGTCGTCTAGGTGGGTACTGGGTACCCTAACAGTACCAGTTATTCTACCGCCTGAGAAGTAATGTGCTAAAATTACTGTGCTTGGTAGGAGGGGACTGTAGCTAGTGAAATTACTGGTCTAAAGAATCTTAAAACCTAATGAGTAAGAAGCGTGTAAGGCGGAGTGCATCTAGAATTTGAAATCATTGTGAGATCCTGGGTAGCACTGTACTAATTAAAATGACAGCGTTATCTTTTACCATCAAGAGAGCGTCTTGTTTGTCTTTTAACTTCTTTATATAAAAAAAACATACGGTTTCAAAGAAATATACCAGTGGAAATGTGTGTTATATTACAATTTATATTATCCCTTAATTTCTATACAATATGTTGCCAATGCTGTGAAATAACCAATAGCCAGTTATTACCCACACGAAATCAGATAAACAAGTGCGAGGCGTTGCTGAAAAGCAATACATCATTCCAACTTTAGCACGTAATAACCGAAGTGGGTCTTATCTATCGATAATACGGTATTGCTGCTTTTTATAAAAATGTGTTTCTCATATCTTGAGAGGAATCTGAAGGTGGTTAACGGCAGGCAGTGGGCGGTGCGGCTCCTGAACTATAATTAGAGAAGGCGTAGCTTCCTGCCCAGGATATATGGGGCTATACTTTCTCATGCTATATATTATAAATGTTATTGTATAGGTAAATAGCTACACGATTATGTACGAGTATTTAAATTAGCTTCCTAAATGTTAGGCTTGGTTTGAAAAGCGTAGTAGCGACTTTTGGTAGCGCTTAGTCAGATTATTTTTATGGAAATTGAAGCCTTGCCTACATGTTAATGGACACATTGTAGGTATCTTTTTTATGTTAGACACAGATATATAAGCCCTGTAATGTCTACTTGTATATACAAGTAGACATTACAGGGGGTAGACTAATTTCGCAGGAGGTTGACTTGGTGGGTACCCCAACAGTGCCAGTTATTTTACCGTCTGAGCAGTGATGTGCAAACATTTACTGTACTTTAGTAGGAAGGCTATGTATCTAGTGAAATTACTGAGCTGAAGAGTCTTAACATTCTAAATCTTGATTAAGAAGCGTTGGTGCCGTGTCCAAGAGTTTTACCGCATTGTGTACTGAGCACTGTACTGATTATGGGCGGCGTTATCTCTTAACTTCTTTGATTGTTGGCGAATGGTTACCGTCGCTATATGTCTGCAAAAATACCAGTAGTGTAGCTAACGGTATTGGTCATAGGAAGCAATTTATCCTTCCTACACACAAATGAGTAGTTTTAATAAATTATTTGTTTCATAGAAGAGTTATAAAACATCTCACGGTCCACCTCAGAAGACCGAAGAACCTTCACACGACCTATCCGTAATTAAAATGTATAAAAAATTCATGAATGAGTATAGGTACCAAGCACCGAGGCACCGAAGCTAGAGAGGCGATCGTCTTATGTTCAATAAAACACAATATTACTACAAGAAGTTTCAATCTAAGACGAAAATGAAGTACATATACCAAGCCCACTTCAGCAAATTTTGTTAGCTAATATGTAAATATGTTTGTGTACGTGCGTGTATAATGTTTGTAGGAGCGCGATTTTTTGTTACCCAATGAAAGCTGCCAGCGTTTCAGCTTACAGCAAATTGTCATGATACGCGTTAAAAAAGTGCTTTAGACATTCTGTTTTGTTTGTGAATTTGACAGTAAAAAAGTACTATATTTTAATGAAAAGCTTACGTGTGAATAAATGTAAAGCGCTGATATTTTGACAATGCTCATTAAGGTAAGCAAGCTCAGTCCACGAATTTTCTCATCCACGTGTTTATTAAAACTCGGGATCGCTCTTTGATTTATGAGCCAAGGGTGCTTTCTGACCGCCTCCATTCATTTGTTTTTTGAAGTCATGCTCCTTTTTCAAGTGTTACTCGTTTTTAGTCGCGTTCGTTTTTTAAATAGACTTGATTAGTTTTAAAGTTCGATTAATCGACGGCCCTTTTTGTTTTGGACGTAGGATGTGTTCGTTAGGGTAGTGACAGTAATATATGTTTTATTTTCAGAAGGAACAAAACTTTATTGAAATAAGTTTGTTTGGTACTTTTATATACGCGATAAGCCCATCGTTAATCTAAATTTCGTGTGTATTTTGTGTACAATATACTATGTATTATAAATGATATTTTTAAATTTAATTCAATATTATTCGGTCCAGATGAGAACACCGCCTCTATGCATGCTATCAATATCCCTTACCAGCCTGAGTGTCTATTGGCTATCGCCAAATGACATGTAAAACACTAGAATGCATAGACAAAATTGCGTACATTGCCTGCTTAAACTTCCTCATTAATATGAGCAAAATAACAAACGCAGCAATGTACATTGAAGTTGTCATCAATATTTTTTTTTTATGTGATGAAGTAGAAGACGAGCAAGAGCAGCCGTTATCTCTTAACATCAGGAGAGCGCTCCTGATGTTAAGAGATAACGGCTGCCCATAATCAGTACAGTGTTACCTAGGATTTCCAATGGTGTGAGTGTGTGTGTGTGTGTGTGTGTGTGTGTGTGTGTGTGTGTGTGTGTGTGTGTGTGTGTGTGTGTGTGTGTGTGTGTGTGTGTGTGTGTGTGTGTGTGTGTGTGTGTGTGTGTGTGTGTGTGTGTGTGTGTGATGTGTGTGTGGGTGTGTGTGTGTGTGTGTGTGATTGAGTGATAATTAGCCAATAGGCCTTCAGGTTGTCTGTAAGAGATTGCTCTATGCGATAAAACTGGACGCTGATTATTTACCTTTAGCTTTTGTATGTATTATCTACTTATGATATTATTTATTGTAACCTGGTATGAAATAAAGTGTTATTGAATTGTAATTAGTGCTAATTCAAGTAAAGGAAACAGTTACTGATTGACAATATGATCTATTAATGCACAGCTCAAACCACTGAAAAAAAATTACTAATACAAAGGTTTTATGTCATTTCAGATTCTTAGCTACTTATAATACCAAATTTAGTATTTAATTCATGCCTATGAAAATAAATAGTTTAAGCAAGATGATGTAACTAACATAGGTATACCCATCCTAGCTTTCGCATTCACATATTATATGTAATAGGGATTAGGGATGATTTAAAGGTAGTTTTTTTTATGATCACTTAATTATTTTAATTATGAAAGAACCCACGTTCTTAAGTTTATGTTTAAGGTTGTAAATCTAAATGTTTATAGGAATAGTCGTGTCATCTAACTTTATATGTATTTTATATTTATTTTTATAGTGCATGTTCTTTGTCGTCCTTTATAGCCGCTGCGACGAAATACCTCATTGTACTGAACTAATAAACTTTACCTTTAACATTGATTACAATATGGTAGGAGTGTACTAACAGACGTAAAAACGTCTGAATTAAAGGAAGAGTAAAGTAACTCTGTATATTTATTTAATTTTGAACTCAACTTGCAAACATCAACAAACGCTACACGCTTCTGTAATTTAAATTATCTTTATCAAACTACATTACTTTTATACTTTGTTGCAAAAGATTTATGTGTGGATGTGTGTTTGTTACCTATTCGCGCCTGAATTAGTAAAGCGATTGAATTGGAATTGGCTACCTAGGTATTAATTCACATTTAAGTAACACATAGGCTTTCAATGGGTAAAACTAAAAGTAGACTAGACTAGCTAGGAAACTTTTTTCTACACATTATTATGTTATCATCCAGGTTACCTTCAGGATGTACTCTAATGATCCTTAAATTCGATGTCCATAAAAACAACGTCGCTGCTTTCAAAGTAAATATAAATCCACTGCAAGAGGTCATTAAAAATAAAGAAACCCATAAATTAGTGTTGCGGTGAACACTTTCCATTGTCATCCCATGGTTTTTTCCCATAATATTTGCATCGGGCGGCGTCTCAAAGGGCACAGTTGGTGTAATAGTTAGTACTGGGGATACAGACCATTGAAATAACGCAGATACCGCGCATCATGAAAAACAATGCCTACTGACAAGTCGTTAGTTACTAAAATAAAAAACTCACAGTAGGTAAATACTAAAAATACTAATACAAATACTGAATTATGTAGTTGGTAAGAGAGAGCTACAAAATTGTAGTGTGGCGTGTCGTAAAGTCGTAACGCGTCAAAATTTCTACCTGTTTTATTCTTATGTTACACACCGTAATAATGGAATTTTCCTAGCCATACTAAATTAATCGAAACTGTATAATGTATAGATACCTACTGTATATCATGGTTCTGACGCGTTACGACCGAACACCCTAGTATGATAGCTTTAGCTTAACGAATATGTTTCCCGTACAGCATGAACAGCAAATCTAAAATTCGGCAGAAGGTCATCATATACCTATCATATACCCCTAATCATGGTCACTTATGGTTTTCTTGCCATTATTTCTAGGCTAGTCTAGTCTAGTCCCAGATACCCTAAATATTTAATTTATGAAAACTGTGTTTGCAGTTTGCATCTTTAATTAATAATATTTTATTTATTCAGCGCAACACTAGGATTAAAAGCTACAACAGCATTTTCTACCACTTTTGTTGAGACTGGAGAAAATGTAATAGAAATATAGGGACTCTGAAAAATACTATTTTCACTTGGCTTCACTTTATTATCGGTATGTGTGGTAGCTTTAATTACAATAGTGTGTGACTTTGAATGTCTGTGCGGTTGGAAACCACATCAGTGGAGGCGAAGCAGTTCATACCCCATAAAGGTAGTGACGTCATGTCTGGGGTCCAGGGTATGATTAACGGCCTTTTTATTGACCTCTTGGTATATGGAGATAAAATAATATAATCGATGATACTGTTTTACAATAATCTTTAATATTACACCTCACCATCATTTTAAAAAAATGTCGTCGTACTCGGATCTTAATATACTCGTAATCGTGGAAGAGTTGTTACTTTTCTGTTACCTATTAATATTACACTTCTATAAAATTTGCGCCACTTATGCGTTGTCTGAAGCACAGATAAAAGAAAACTAGTCTGAGTATCAATATGTTATTATACATATTTATGTTACTAAAAATGAAACAAATTGAGCCGAATTGGTGAACAATTCAATCGAGATTGGTTTGTCTGGTTATATAACATACCTTTATATCAATAAAACACTACCTTTCGTGATTATAACAGTGACTGTTGTTCTAAATTTCCCCCTTCTTACTATAAACCTTTATCAATTTCCTCCAAAGCCTTGTTCTGTCGCTAGACAGCTGCGCGTGCGCCAGACGATCGCCAATTTTAAAATCGGCAACACTATTTTCATTCCAATTCTCATCTCTATTGTCAGACGTCTACGAATCATAATCGATGTTCTTTTGTTTCTTTTCCGCGACTTGTCTTTTTCATCTTCTTGTTCAATATTGAGTCTTAAAAGTAGGATTTTAAGGTGTAGTTTGGTTTGTTTTCCTGTTTTCGGTGTGTAATGACATAATGGGGCTGATCCGGCACGATTACCCGGCACACGATCGATTATTGTGATCAATACAGGGGTTGGCGGTTCGATGCCAATTTTACATCTTTTTTTGGATAATGGTTCTGTTATAGATATCTTGTGCGGGTGCGTTGTATTGTCGACAGTTATTATTTTTTTCTTTTTGGTGTTGTTTTGTCGACAGTTTTTTTTTGTTTTTGAAAAATTTTGTACTTATGCTGTTTTTTTTGTGATTAGAGTAAAATACTTCGAATCGTTTTTTACAGTAACCTCTCAATTTTCTTTAAATATGGTTTGAATAATTTGACTTAGAGTAGTTAGCATATTTAAACACATACCTACATAATATCATCACACTATATCATATCACAATAGTAAATGTTGCTATCCGATTCTTTATTGCAGCTGTTTCATAAATCTATAACCGCTTCCGAACTTCAATTAAGGATGCAGCCAATTTTAAGACCTGTTCGATTTTACTAAATAAACGTATTATAAAACAGCTAGTTGCCAGTTTCCAGAAAGTGGCCAATGCTAAAGTTTTCACAACAAATCTTATCGATTACTCACTCGATCTATATCGATAAAACACAACACTAAAGTATCGAGCGATCATCGGTCGCCGACACGGATCAACAATTTCGTAAATTGTGCACCGATTAGCGGCCGATTACGACTATTACTGACAGACGGACACCCGACCCGTCCGCTCGATTAAAATAATCGGTCATCGACAAAAACCGATAATATTATTATAGGAGTTTATAGGTAGTCATTTTTTGTGGGATCAGACGACCGTGCGAGCAGCGACCGCGGCAACGTTTAGTCATTTAGACCAGTTTTAAATTTCAGTTCGTTCCTATAGACTATGGGATTAATCAGTTACACTGATTAGTGCAATTTAAAAATGTTTACCTAATTTTAGGATCAGTCTGTTCTCTAAGTTTACACTACTAAGCGAGAAACGATCGTGTGACAATGATTAGTAATTTAGACCAGTTTTAAATTTCAGTTCGTTTCCTTACTTTAGGAATTTTCAGTTTGACTAATTAGTGCAATTTTAAAGTGTTTTACTTTAAGGATAAATCTTTTCTTTGTTTAGACACTATTACTGAACTAGAAACGATCGTGGGGCAATGCTTAGTAATTCTGGCCACTTTTACATTTCATTTCGTTCCCATAGACTTTAGGAATATTCAGTTCGACTGATTAGTGCAATTTTATAATGTTTACTACATATTAGGTTTCTTTTTTGAATAATCACTGCTGGGCGAGAGGAGACCGTGTAACAGTGCTTAATGACAGACCACTTTTAAATTTCACTCAAGAGTCATAAGATGTAAAGACTCTTTAGCCCAGTAATTTCACTAGCTACAGTGCCCTCCTACCGGAGCACAGAAATGTTTGCACATCACTGCTCAGGCGGTAGAATAACTGGCACTGTTGGGGTACCTACCTAGACGACCTCCTGCAATGGAAGTCTACCCGCGGTAAAATTCTATAGACATTTAATTTTTTTTGTTCGCGAATTGCGAAAAAACACCTTCGCCAACATTTTTAGATCGCCAAAATTTGTTTCTATATGTAAAAGCTTTGACCATTAGAATATATTATAGCTGTAAGCCTCCCAAATATGTAAAAATAAAATAAAATAAAGATATGAATTATTACATAAAAATGCTGATATTATGTCTAAACTTTATACTAGGTATTCCACACGTCTTAACTAAAGAGAATGATATGTTATTGTTTTTCCTTCATAAATAACATTACATATAATGTAGTAGGTACATATAGGTACCTGCATCTCGTTATCAGATGTCTAAACCGTTCTCCGTCGGATCTCCAAAGACACGTCAAAGCCTATCCTAATTTAAACAGGACTGTTTACGTCCCCAGAGCGCGCGGGGAATTGTCCAGGTATGGTGCTACTTATAGCGACGAAATATTTTAAAAACTGCTTTATTTTTGTATAATATGTGACTTTGCTGGTAATCTTGTGCACGCGGTATTTCCTGCGTGGCAAAATCCTTTCTTAGCGGACGTCTACGTAATAAAACCTATCTGTATTCCAAATTTTAACCTAATCTCAAGCTGTTTAAGCTGTGCGTTGATAGATCAGTCAGACAGTCACTTTTTCCTTTTACATATTAGACTAGCTTGTACTCCCGGCTTTACCCACGTGGCAAAATTCTTTCTTAGTCCGCCAAGAAAGAATTTTGCCACGTGTCTACGTAATAAAACCTATCTGTATTCCAAATTTCAACCCAATTTTGTTCAGTGGTTTGGGTTGTGCGTTGATAGATCAGTCAGTCAATCAGTCACTCTTTCCTTTTATATATTTAGATAACAACGCTATGGAAGCAATTGTACTTTGTCTAAGAGCGATTTACACGTATTTCATTCTATAAATGAATTAATTGTAATAAATCTTGCGCACTACATTCGATCCGATGCGAATCCGTCATGACGCAGGAAGGACCAAATTTGGACATTTTTTTAAAATAATTATAGCCTTTGACCACGATCTCGTGTGATGTTAAGTAACGATGCGACTGTAGATGGCAGCAGACAAACCTAGAAGGCGGGATAAATCTTTCACTAGCTTCACTGAACATCATATTGCTCACCGCACCGCTTCGGCCACATTCTCAACTAAGGATTGTAAAAATGCTAAAGATTCGTTGCCCTTAATAGACTCTAGTTCTAAACGCACTACTTCGGTCCAATTCCGTCCACACAGTAATCCAGAGACACATAATTGCACCTTAATTTAACAACAGGGTTATTTTAAAACACCAACAACACCACGCTGAATTTATTTTAGTATGAAAACTAAAATGTAAGAAATTATCAAAAGGCACATATTATCTTGTTGTTTGTAATGTTGGCTGTGGGGTTACTGGTGTTTTAAAACATAACCAAGTATTATCCCTTGGCCATCACTGCTTCAGAAGGATGAACTTCTCCCCATTTCTCTACTTTTTAGTCACGTTTGTCATCATCAAATCATAGTTTATCCCAGCTGAAATCTTCCTTTATCTCGCTAACTGTGTAACAACGCCTCGTCGTGAACTCATTTCAGGGTTGAACGAGCACCCGTGCGCCCCGCGCGCGCCCGCGGCGGTTTGTCGAAACATTACACTTTATAAATATTGTGCCTACTCGTGTGTCTGAGTACCGACCTGGAAACTGTCACGCCATCTGCGTTTTTCTTTGAAATGAGATTAATGTTGGAAAAAAGCCCGAATAGCAAAATTAAAATCTCATCTGTCCCAAATTACACACAATGTTTAGGTGAAAAGGCAACAAACACATATTCATACACATACATTATATATGCATTGGCATATAGGTATGTGTGTATTAAAGTAGAAATCTACAGAAAATATCCAAAAAACGTTGATAAATCCGAATGTACAGCGTACCAACTGCGTACCGACTACCAACATCGACTGAACTCATGGATAGTCGAAACTAAGCTTGAAACTTAACAGTAACTAAGCTAAGGAATCCGAGGTGAGTTTCCTTGGTCGAATAATTTTTAAAATCACAATTTACTGTGTAATCACTACATATGTACTATAAAATAAAGTTGCTCCCAAGTCTGTCTGTCTCTTATATTCTTAAAACTACGCAACGGATTTGATGTGGTTTTCATTAATAGATAGAGTGATTCAAGAGGAAAGTTTATATACATGCGTAATTAGGAGAAGAACACTGAAAATTTTCCGTTAGGTGCGACGAAGTGCGCGCGTGTCCACTAGTATATTATAGTACGTAGCCTCCAATATTTATTGTTTTTTAGCGGGAACTTGAACATAGAACCATCGCCGACCACAAACCTGCGGTGAGCGGCGAATCTTCAGTAATACACTGGCGCAAATCAGGTGCCGATGTCTACAACATTGTAGGGGAATTAGGCTTTATGTGTGGTTGGACCTTTATGCATGTATTGGGATTTATCTTCTTTTTCATGTTACCACACATACGGGGAAAGGCGAGGAAAGCAAGTAAAATTTAAAAAAACTTTTTAAAAACCAGCTTTAATTATTATTACCATCTAGCATCAATAAAGTACTTGTCAAGACGAATCAAACGAGCCCAAACTCGATGGTGTTGCGCCGTTTAATTACGGAGTTCCGATGACCAGATCAGCTCCATGTCATAATAGTATTGCATTGTCAATTGTCATGCGATTTATATATAGGCATGCAAAATTTCAGCTCAATCAGATACCGAGGCCGAGAAGTAGGTCAAATTAAACTTGCAAGCTTTGATTACAGACACACAGACAGACAGACAGACAACAGACAGGTGAAAGCAAATAAAAGCTTGTAATATTTACGGTTGCAATATTTGTGTTGTTCCTAACTGCATCGGATCGCACCCGCTCTATTTGTATTAGAATTAATGATGCGTGTACAAATTATATCATAAAGCTACCATCCCGGATTGTGACAGCTATCTCGCGCGTTTCAGTGTCTGTGTGACGTCGGGTTTACAGTCTTATTTTTGTAAACGAATAGTAAATTTTAAAAACCAAATCACATACACATAATTCGGACGAATGAAACATCTTTGCGACACGAAAAAAAATTGTTAAATCGGATCAGTATCTCTGAAATTTTAGATTATCATGTTAGGACTGTAAGAAAATAATAGCTACAATTTTAAAAAAAGATTCACTCACCCCTAGATAGCTTTAAATAAAGTCCTAAAAAACCTAGACTGAATTGCTTCCAGAAAAGGATGGTACGGCCGTGCCGTTTTTTTTTGCTCGACTTGGCGAGGGCCATGTCGTGCCCTCAGATTTACCGATTTTAGTTAAAATTCTTTCAAATAGGTATCTATTTATTTAATTCTTATCGTCACAATCAAAACCTCTACCAATATTAGTCAAAAGCTGTAATTATTAATTATATAGAATAAAAAATCAAAACAATATTTTTTATCATTAGGAGATTATTAAGCCGCTGAGTTCAAAAGCCCTCAATTTTGCAACATTTTGTCAAATTTAAGGAACCGCAGGGAGTATTACAATAGTACATTGTGTTCAAGGGTTGAAAGGACCCCTGTTGAGCTCTCGATACGTGCATATGGCGTTTGGAAAGTGAGTTTATAATCGTGTTTCGATACAAAACTTTTGACTCACTCACAACTGGTGCAATTTTAAATGGAACTTTTCAGGTATTTTTCTATGAAAATGCATGTAGGTGGCGTTTGTAAGTTTAAGATGAGAAAATATTAAATTATATATTGAATATGAAATACGAACTCAATACATAATTATAATGTTATAGTCACAGTATTTCACAAAAAAATATAGAAACTAATCAGTGCTGCTAAACATCCGTTAAAGCTATTGTTAATGAAAGACAGGTATGGTTAACGTTTATTTAATACTAGCTTGTGCTTGCGGCTTTGCCTGCTCGACAAAATCCTATCTTAACGGAGTTCTATGTCATAAAACCTATTTGTGTTCCAAATTTTAACCCAATCCGTCCAGCTGTTAAGGCAGTGCATTGATAGATCAGTCACTCTTTCTTTTAATATATTATACACGTACCTATATTTATAAAAAACAACCGCTCCGATTCGTTTTTAATTGAAAAGATTCCCTATCTTTCTTTTTATATATTTAGATACACATACCTACCTATATTTAAAAAAAAAAACAATCGTTCTGGTTCGTTTTTGAATGAAAAGATTCCCAAATTATATATTATGTTTGAAATAAGATTTACTATTTTTTTACAATTATTGTAGACTTGTCTATTTTAGAGCTAAGCTAACATTTATTTCTCCCCTAGATTAATCGACATATAATTTGAAACATAAATTGAAACTATATTTTACAGGAACAAAAATTACCTCAAAACAATAGTATTATTATATGTTTTTTTTTTTTTTTTATGTTATGAAGTAGAAGACGAGCAAGACGCTCTCCTGATGTTAAGAGATAACGGCTGCCCATAATCAGTACAGTGTTACCTAGGATTTCACAATTATGTGAAACTCTAGGAGCACTGCACCAACGCTTCTTACTCAAGAGTCATAAGATGTTAAGACTCTTTAGCCCAGTAATTTCACTAGCTACAGTGCCCTCCTACCGGAGCACAGTGATGTTTGCACATCACTGCTCAGGCGGTAGAATAACTGGCACTGTTGGGGTACCCACCTAGACGACCTCCTGCAAAGGAAGTCTACCCCCGGTATGTACCATGTTATGGTCAATAATAACCAATAATCGAAATAATCGAACAAAAAACCAATGGGGTCTGACCACGTAGCTTTTATAATAACATAATATGGTCAATTTACGCGATTAACATCCACAGGAAATGCAACATAATATTATAGACCAGTACCTTATTTCTATATTAATTTTGAAGTAATGTAGCATTAAATAAAACAACATACTACACAGAACAATACACAACAACAATATAACAATATGCTTTACAGAATGTGTTAATATTTAGGTAATGTAACTATAGGCTGTGCTATAGGTAACTATTTTTTGTAAATTTCTCCGCCCAGATGTCTTTCAGTATTGAATAATTTTGATTTGAATCTGACAATGTAAGGTGACAGGGTTTTGACGTCATTTTAAGAGCTTGACCGGAACATTTTATGCTGTAGCGAGCCATTTTACTTAAATCGACAATCCAAAGAAAGCGTCTATCTAATACTTTATTATACTATTGCTGAAAGACTAAATAAATTTTCATTTTTAACCTCGTCAATATTCTGTAGGTACAGACGAGAACATAGATGTAACATTATGAGATTTTTTTATTTATTATAGGTTAGTCTTTGACCACAATCTCGCCTGCTCTTAAGAGATGATACGGCTAATGATGGTAGCTGACTAAACGTAGATGGCGGGATAAATGCCTGGCTTCGCTGAACGTCATGTAATTTTTCTATCAGCCTCAATAAAAAGTATTCTTTTCTAACATAGTGCTAGAACAGTCGTAATTACCGCTTGGCGACACGGTATTTTATACAACGAAGTAAGAAGACGAGCAAGACGCTCTCCTGATCGTAAGCTATAAGTACAGTGCCACCCAGGATTTTACAAAGGTTAAATTCTGGGTGCACTGAGCAACGCTGCTTACTTGAGACTTGAGAGTCATAAGAAGTTAAGACTCTTCAGCCCAGTAATTTCACTAGCTACAGTGCCCTTCTACCGAAGCACAGTAATGTTTGCACATCATTGTTCAGGCGGTAGAATAACTGGCACTGTTGGGGTACCTACCTAGTCGACCTCCTGCAAAGGAAGTCTACCCCCGGTTTTGTCCAGTAGGATGTCTAAAGCTTAGCAACTGTGTCGTATTACATAATGCCGGAAGCCTACACACAGGAAGCTAAGTGGGAGGCGCGCGCGCATCCGTAGACTTATGAAAATAGCACCGCTTATTTTTTGTGGGTTAAATTAATGGCTGATAGCTTTTAATGGTAAAAGTTTACCAAAGAAACATTTTGTATTAACTTTATACTTTATTGTCCTTTTTAATTGCATTGTAATTGAAGTTTTTATGATAAGAAATTAGTAATATTGTAATAATGGTATTAATAATTCAAATATTAAAAACTAAATAGTGGATGTAGCTGGAAGTCGCGCGCGTAGTGCGTAGTGACGTCATATATTCTCTCGGTGGACTTATAAATTTGATTCCAATTGGTTTCTAACTGAGCAATATTTGGACCATTTTTGATGTTTTAAAAACATCTTTATTGTAGAACAATAAGAAATATTGCCAAGTACGCTGTTTTTTGAAATGAAAGTCATATATTACTACATAATACTATGGGTCTTAATTTAAACGTAAAAGCTTCACTAGCATTAGTAAAACAAGAGATTTTTTTAACAATCTTTTTAGAAACAAGCTTTTATACAGTCTTTACCAAAGTATACTCGTCAAAACGAATGTTACGAGCTCGAACTCGAAGAGGTTCTGTCGTTCAATTATAGAGTTCCTATGTTATCTTCCACCTCCATCATAACATTAGTTTCATGCTATTATAATAATATTGCATTGTCAACGATTTACACATGCATGCAAAATTTCAGCTTGATCGAAAGCCGGGAAGTGGATCAAATTTAACTTGCAAGATATGACTTGCAACGGGCAGTTTTAAAAGTACATAAATAAAATATTGTAATGAAAACCTTGACACACAAATTACAAAAAAAACATATTAATAACAACGTAACTCTCGAAAAGCTCTAAAAAAGTTTTTTAGACAAATAAAGCTTTTCCAGGGCTTTTTCAATAAATGATGCAAAACAAGTTGTTTGCTGACCAGTATGACAAATTGCGACAAGCGCACTTGCGTGTACGATGCACGTGCTACCACGTTAGATGCGCATTTAACGATACGTTGGACACTGAGTGCGGAAGAATGGTTTTTAGATTCATCTGGGGTTTGGCACAAAATATTGCTTTGCAAAAATATAGTGCTAAAAATAGATAGATAACCCTTGTTGTACACTAAAGTTATGAAACAGCTAATATCAAAAAATTAATTAAAACATTTGAAAAGTGTTACAATTGGCGGTCTTATAGCTAACAGCGAGTCATATTGTATCAAAGAAATGTAGATAGTCAAGAGATGTGAATTTAAGTTTTGACGAAATTGGAATGATTGAAATTTCTTCATTGAAATACCAATTCTTGTAGGTATTAAAATTGAAAATAAATTCGATTAATCTATAGAAATCTCAATACAACATTGATTAATATATATTAGGTATCTCTTACAGGGGTCTGCTGTACGTTAAAAACTTAAAATATTATGTATAGAAAGAGTGTTTTTTCTTCTCGTTTTCCAGTCAAAATGGCTGTATATATATTATCTCTAATAATTTACATTATATAAATAACAGTTTAGAGCTGACTTATCCAATATCGCGCCAGTTCCACTGCTTTATATCGTTAGCCTCCACAATATCCTCAAATGCTCAGTTAGAGTATTTATATCATGAGGTGTGCCATTGTTTCGATAGCACCTCACACTTTCTTTTTCTTTGATTAGCTGAGGAAAAAATGTGCAAACATCTTGAAATATTTGCCAAGAACGTCTGTTACACCGGCGAAGATATTCATATACCTATTTCTAGTGCCTATAGTCATTGCCCTGAAATCATCTCGATTCCCACACAAGCCATAAAGCAGTAAGTGCATTCATTTCGCTATTCGTGGTCAATTTCATCCAATTTTTAATCAAGCATCAAGCTACCGCCCAGCGATTCAATATAGCAAATTATAGTGGCGAGCGAGCAGATTACTCGGTGAGTTAGGTACGTGACTGATGGAATGTTCTCTCAGAGGTACTTACATGTATTATAGGTATATATAGCTTATATATTATGAAGATAAGAGAATGTAGCAAGTAGCTATAGATGTCTAAAACAATGAGGTTATTATTATGTACGTAAGTACTTATTTACGGTGGAGCGGTTTTACAATGCCACAGTTTTTTTTTATTATTCTATAAGAATTATATGTAATTTATAATATGTATAATATTATATTTGATTTGTGTAATATTGTATTATAACATAAGTGTTTGAATTTATTGCGATATCTCACTTGAGCTAGTTATCAATACCATAATTAATATTCAGCTACGATTTGCTTCGGTTGGAAATGTAAGATGGTGAAAGACCTCCCCAAATCTTTCCTAATCTCATTTTATTATGTACCTACCTCATTGTAGAAATATTTGGGACATATATTAAACATATTATTAAGCCTAAAAATCTATTTTTTACTTCTATCTATTTTATAGAATATTAAAGTTGTTCTACTAGCGTGTTCTTGTGACAATGAAACCCCCAAAAATACCTCCATAACAATAACTATGACATAAAGCAGAGAAAACACGAAATTACAAGGTTTATCAAACCGTTCATAAAGGGAACACTTGCACCAATTACGTACGCGATCAGTTCACGACTCCATGGGTTCATAGCCTGGGACTAATGTCTGGTTATTGATGGGTAAAGGGAGAGAACATAGAAGAAAAATAATTGTAATGACTGTAAACCAGTGGTAGTATGCCTGGCTAGTAATCCGGAGGGCCTGGATTAAAATCTGTGTGTACCGAAATTTTCGCCTAGACGCTACCGTGTTTTGAAGAAAGCATTTAATAAAACGTTTATAGACAATCAGTTATTCATTGTACCTTTTATAAATACTTATATAATGACCGATTGGCGACAAATTTTTGTCCAGTGGGTGGTATTTAGCCACGGCAGAGGGCTACCACCACGACCAGTATAATAATGATTTGTCGTTTTTCATTATCATAAAATTATATATTACACCGGGGGTAGACTTCCTTTGCAGGAGGTCGACTAGGTGGGTACCCCAACAGTGCCAGTTATTTTACCACCTGAGCAGTAGTGTGCAAGCATTACTGTACTTCGGTAGGAGGGCACTGTAGCTAGTGAAATTACTGGGCTGAAGAGTCTTAACATTTTATGACTCTCAAGTAAGAAGCGTTAGCGCAGTGCACTGGGTAGCACTGTACTAATTATGGGCAGCGTTATCTCTTACCATCAGGCACACTTTTTCGCACTTAATAGTAAATTATCAGTGTTTTTCTACTATATAATGGTTTATATTTGTATACCTTCCTCTTGAATCACTCTACCTATTAAAGCGCATCAAAATCCGTTGCGGTAGTTTTAAAGATATAAGCATACATAGGGACAGACAAACGCGGGAAGCAACTTTACTTTATACTATACTATGTAAGTGATTCCTGTTCAAAATTCAAAAGAAACCGTTGATCTTCACTTGTAAATCTGCATATTTACTAGGTTCTGATTCTCATAATATTTAATATTCCGTGCAAAATATGATAGCGTCCATAAAAACCGCTTGGCATATTACAAGATGCGTTTGACCTTCAGCCTTAAAACAAAAAGGTATAGCGAGGTATGGGTCATCCCATCATAATATGATATGGGTTGACATCAACGCATCGACCATATAGCTCGAAGACGACATAAATCAATTTTTAATTATTTATTCCAACTTAACACTATTTTCACAAACTTATATAATTTATAGGCATCATTGTGAATCCTAGGTAGCACTGTACTGATTATAGGCAGCGTAATAAATAATAAGTAAATCTAACCACACTACGTACGTACGTACACACATAGTATACCGCTTTTGTGAATTATATTAAAGACGAGCAGAGACACGGTCAACTGTTTTAGATATCATGTTGAGCATTTTATATTGAAAATGTTGCATTTCATCACCACCATCCACATCCCCTTGAATCTAAGGTCTAAGGTCTTGAGGTCTAAGATATAACAACCGCATCTGAAAGGTATCTCGCGTACTTTAAAAGCTGTATAGAATGGTAATTGGTTAAATATTGACTAGACCAGCCAGTAGAGTATTAAACACTGATTGGTCCATAAATAAGACAAAGCCATGGTGTGGTTCGAAGAATGCCAAGCAAAGCAAGACATTTCATAAGATGCATATTCCTAATGTTATACCTGAATATCCATTAAAAGGTGTCTCCATACATCGTCGATACATCTACGGCTACGGTCGGACTTCGCAATAACTTATTTCGCGTAAATCACAACGAAATGCTGTTTTTACGAGTGTTTAAATATAGCTGGAATATGTCAAGGCTTAAGTTTTATAGGCTATCGTTAGCGAGCAGACTGAAACGTCTTCACTGCTATATTTGATGTTTGCTTTTCATTGTTGAATAAATTTATCTGCGAGTTTCGAGTATCTCGATTTAAAATACTTTTGATTTAAAAAATCGACCTCTATTGTCACTGTTTGTTATATCATGCACTCCAATGGTTAATTTTCATGGATTATTTTATGTGTACTGTGTATTTGTTAGAACAAGGAAAAAGTCGCAAAAATTTACAAATAAAAAAACTCCGCACCGCACTGCACTGCGCTTGTCACACTGAGATATTGTTGAATCTCGTCAAGACCAGTCGTTTAGCTAGTAACATTGCATTTTATTTCGAAAGAGAGTAATGCCTATACATACATTATAATATTATGCTTGGCGTATGAATAACTGGCAAAGATCCCTTCCCCAGATGGGATCTGCAATAGAAGGCTACCACTACAAAACTTGGTACCTACCTAAAGACCGCTTTTTGTTTACCTGTAGTTTTTGAGATAGTTTTGTATTTAGAACTAGTTCATGGCCGCAGCTTTTCTGTTGAGCTGTTCTGCTTTTCTGTTGACCTAAACTTTGATTGGAGGTACTAAAAAGTATAAAATGTAATTATATTATATTCTATCATATCGTATAATATTTTTAATGACATCCGAGAGTTACTATGTATGGCGCTTACGCCCTTACACTATTCTAAAGAGATCTCCATTGAGAAACCCTCCCATTATGTGAACCTATATTAGAACTTGCCCCATAACTATAAGGTAAAGTTGTCGTGTCTAAAATTATTCGTCGAATAAACACTTAGGCAATGGCACCCGCTAATCAACGGACATTATGTTCGCTACTCATCGTTTACGCCAGTTATAAAATAATTGTGATCAATTTTGTTCAAGTTATTCAACCAATTTGCGATCGGAATATTATAGGAAACGGATAGTGCGCTCCTATATGAACGCGTTTTTGTTTTACGTTTTTTCCTTCATTAAGGACGATTTGCCACGCTCCTATGAGCGCGAATTCGATCTCTTGTATGTAGAGTGCATATAGAGATAGGTACAAGGTATATGTTATCCATTGCGCCCTTTTCGAAGTGCAGAGAACACACTGACGGCCCTCTCGATGGTAAACGTTCACCGTCGCCGGTCGCCTATTGACATCTGCAATACCAGAGGTACATAGGTACAGTAGGCGTCTGGAAGAATTGCGCGATCACGACTTTTTCGCGCGATATTTATGGACAACACTACACACCACGAACACTACATTATAAAATATTATTATCGGTTGTAACAGTGTTTATAAAAACTGAAAAATATGTTAGACTTCATTCAAACAAACATTTTGGTACTAAGCAAGTTTGCAGACAAAATAGAAACATTAATCACCTATTTTTCATTCCTTCGGAAGGCTATCGCCTTCGGTTTCTAGTGCATGGTGTCTGCTTCATTAAAACAGTCCGTATATCCAATATGAACCGTGGTCTATAGTCAGGTCGTGTTATAAACCCCAATTACTCATAATCTTTGATCGATTCTCAGGAAGGGACCGCCGGTCGCCGGTCGGGGCAGGCGGCGCGGTCACGTGACATGCGCGTGGCTTCATAGCCTCGCTTCTGGACTTGCATATCTATGACAGATTGATCTAAATCTGTGTAATGCTTCTTATAATCTCTGTAAAATATTTAAGTTTTGCGCGAGGTTCTCTGGCATCAAAGTTCATCAAGAAAAATAGTTTAATTACAGGTTTCCTATGGCCACATTCTAGCTCCATCATGAAATCAGCTGGATTTCTTAATAATATTGCATAATTGTCATCCGATTTATACATACATGCAAAATTTCAGCTTAATAGGAAACTGGAAAGAGGATCAAATTAAACTTGCAAGATTTGATTACAAACAGGCAGACAACGAACAAGTGAAAGTAAAAAAAAGCTCGTAAAATTAAGTTGATTTTCCACGCATCAATCTTTTAAAAAAATCGGGTAAGACGGCAGTAATTGATGTCCCTATGAAACGAAACTGTAGTTGGGAGAGTGTGTCTGCATTTAAGCTATGTGAATACCGAAAATTACAGATGCATAAAGTATCTACATTTTATCAGGCGCATCTTTTCTTTATGTAAGAGACAGACGCAAAAGCAGATGGGCCTGATGGTGAATGATTACTGTCCCCTATGGATATCCACAAGACCAGTGGCATTGCCGACGCGGGGACGGCCATTGCCGACGTAAAATAAAATAAAAATATATAATAATAGCCTTTAGTGCTGTTATCTTTTTATATATTATACATTTTTTAAAAATATTTCAGTACCTACAAACTTCAAAACTTAATAACAGCTTGTCTTTCGACAAAGGCCTCCTCCAAGAGCTTCCACCTTGTCCTGTCCTTTGCTGCCTGCATCTACAGCAGGCCCGCAGCTTTCTTTATGTCATCTTCCCAACGTTTCAATTGTCTACCTTTGCTAAAAGGTAGACATTGCAGACGTATTGTCGATCAAATAGGCGGGAGAAGCCCCTCCCTACCTGACTTCAGTGAACATCATGCCAGAAAAACACCTAATGTTCGCTAAGTGACTAGATTTTGTCCAGTGGGTGGTCACTAGCCACTGCCGAAGCCTACCAATCGCATAGCGAGGGAAAAATTTTTTTTATAAGGTTAGGCTTTGACCACGATCTCACGTGATGTTAAGCGACAATGCGAAGATGGCAGCAGACTAAACCTAGAAGGTGGTTAAATCCCTCCCTGGCTTCGAACATCATAATAAAAAATAATAATAATTGGGGTTTATACTCTAACAGAACAGGTTACCCTACTTACACTGTCAAGAGTCAAATCACAATTTATAGGTTGTGTGGCTAACCTATATGTTGCAGTTTCAGGTCGCCGAGATTACTACAGGACCTGCAACATGACCTAACGACTGCCTCCTACATATCTTATAGGAAACAGCCGGGACCCACAGTTTTACGTGCGAAATACGGTCATAATGACCGATTGGCGACAAATTTTTGTCCAGTGGGTGGTATTTAGCCACGGCAGAGGGCTACCACCACGACCAGTATAATAATGATTTGTCGTTTTTCATTATCATAAAATTATATATTACACCGGGGGTAGACTTCCTTTGCAGGAGGTCGACTAGGTGGGTACTCCAACAGTGCCAGTTATTCTACCGCCTGAGCAGTGATGTGCAAACATTGCTGTGCTCCGGTAGGAGGGCACAGTAGCTAGTGAAATTACTGGGCTGTCTTATGACTTCCAAGTAAGAAGCGCTGGCGCAGTGCACCCAGAATTTTACCATTGTAAAGAGAAGAATTTTACCTTTGTAAAATCCAGTGTAGCACTGTACTAATTATGGGCAGCGTTATCTCTTACCATCAGGAGAGCGTCTTGCTCGTCTTCTTACTTCGTTGTATAAAATAAAAAAAAGTCCTTGAAGAATCGAAACATCTGAGCCCTAAAGACTTCAATTTCTCATTAACAATGTATCATGACAAAGAACAAGTCTTCAAGTCAAGCCCCTCGGAGTAGTTTAGATGCGTGAAATTTAAATTTTTGCTATTCATTGTGGCGAACTGTTTTTCTGACACTCGCGCCTTTGGGGCTGGACCCTTTAGAGGGATCGGTACAGTCGGGTTAAAAATCTTATTTTGATATGTTATTTTATACAATTACAAAATATTATGACGGAAAAAATGTTATCCGGAAACAGGATCAAATAGGCGTTTTATGGCTAGCTTGCCCTATTATCTTATACAAAAATACCAATAATACACATTATATTTGCAATTTGCAGACTTCAGTACCAAAAATTACCTTTCTTTTCCATATTTGTTTAGAATCACGCATTTATAATGTCTCTACATGCTTAATCGGAAATGAATGAAACAGAATAACAGAACGAAAAATTATTTGAAATGTTATTGCTGAATCAACAAAACCCTCCTAAATAAGACTTTGTATTAGGTATAAAGTATAATTAACGCCAGACTAATTCAATAAATTAAATTCGCAAAAATATATTCTATGAAGCACTTGTGAGATCGACAATACCTAGGCAAAACTGCAAGCAGTGCAGGGCGCATTCCGCGCGCGCTCACACAAATTGAGTTCTGAGGCCGAGTGTACATCGTCCCGAGAATATCCTACCCCATTTATACTTGTAAAGAGTATAGGCTATTGCGCACTGGTGTCTTTTACTATTAAACGGCAAAAATAAAATCCCCCGCCGAAGATGGGCGCGGGATCACACCTTAGGGGTGTTCCTGCGGGACGCTATAATGCCGGGGCAGCGGGGACGCCGAAGCACTCATCCGCTGACTCAACCCAGTCCTCCCTAACCTGACATAGTGGATAATAATTAACACGATTAAAACTATCCTACGTCTTAATTGGTTAATATAATACCTATTTTTTCACGAATAAGGAACATACAAAAAGCGAAAAGCAAAGCATAAAAAAAGCACTTTAATATATTGAAAAACACATCTGCAATCTGCATACAACATGAACCCCATCTCGTCCCAATGGTAATTAAAAACCGTTTAATCAGCAGTTGATAACCGCTTTACATCGCAATCACGAAATTCTTCCCATAAAAATTGCCACGCGACCTTTTTAGTTACGCCAAAAATGCATCACGGAAAAATAAGATCTATTTTAAACATCATAAAGTTTATTTTACGTTGTGTTTTTGTGAAGATATTAGGGGCTGCATAAGTAAGTATAATAAGCATAAAATAGATAAATAAGATTTAATATGGGTGTAGAATTATTATTGTAGTAATATTTGCAGGGCGTGGTGACGCGTGGCTCTAGTTAGTAAACTTTCCCGTGACTATATTTATTAAATTATATATGTTTCGGCTAAAGTCCGAATTGCGGCTACACCTAGGTTTAGCCGGTTAAACCTAGGCATAGGTGGATTTAGGGGGGCAGGGGGCCAAAAGAAGCATTGTAGAATTTTACACATATTTCATGGCCACATACTCGTATTTCAATTTTTTTTCTCGGCGCGCGCTCGCAGCAATTTTCTCGCGCACTTATTATATTAAAGATATTTGAATGCTCTAAACACACACTTTTAGTGTAGTAAAATTATAATATTTTTGGTCGTCTGCACCTTGACCAGAAAAAAATCCTGGATCCGCCCTTGAATCTAAGTGTGGCCGGTCATTGTCTGTTAAAGTTAGGTGTGAACAAAATGTTTGTAAAAAAAATTAGTAGGTTAGGTTAGGCAACTTATTCTTATTCCAGAGTTCACAATTCATCATTATATGATATATAACGATCACCATACAGCATTAAACATGTTGATAACAACTTGTCTCACGTTTTAAACGCATGTGGCTGTAAATAAACTAACTTAACCCGCAACGAAGTTAGGATTTCAGGTTGGCCTTTACATTAAGTATGATTCGTTGGGAATCCATTCTGATAATATAGTTGCAACGAGTCTGGAGACTGGGTGGGAAAAAAGTTCCACCCAGTCACAGCAACACAAATTTACAACCCTCGGTGTCCACTTTCCCCCCTCCTAAATCAGCCCTTAAACACTAATTACTAATATTCATATAGGTATGTGCATATGTCTTTGCACATGTAGGTACACGAGATAATATTATGTAGAAGGAGACACTCATTGTAAGTACAATGATCATTGCATGACACTGCATTATAGATACGAAATCGCTCTAGTATAAAAACCTACACTACAGTTTGACGTCTGCGCTTTTTGCCTACCATGGGTGTCATTAAAATAGTGTATCAGCACTAGATTAAACTTTTAAATACCTTTCATACGCTGAGGTAGCCACAGCCACGGCCGAGCCTCACAAAGAGCGGCGCTTTATAAAATAATCATTATCAGAAAACTACAAAAAACCACCCGAAATTAGTTCCCGATGACAGTCAAAAAATATATGTATATTTTTTTATACACAACAAAAAGTTCGGTGTAGCGCCACGGCCAACGCGCGGGTCTTTTGCTCGCAGCGGGGCATCCTCGACTTTCGATACTAAATTTCCATGTGGCATATTTATTTGGGCCTGGGATTATTTTCTACTAGGGTTTTATGATAATCGTGGTCTTATAACGACTAATGAATAACAGTTAGAGAGGCTGGCGTAAGTTATGGCCGGTCGCCGGGCGGCTTGTTAACGCATCTCGCCTTTATAGATGCTATCTGAGCACCCTGGGTCTTTATGTGGTGTCACACACTGACACTTTGGGGATTTTTTGATGTCAATTAGAAGTCATTAACGTTTAGCGGTCACCGTGTCGTGTGGCGAGGAGTTTGTTCTATAGTACGGCCTGCTATTTACTGTTAGAGTAATTTTAAACACATTCTTACATTCCCAAGATATATGTGAGTTTTCTATTCTATTCTAAATTTTACATTCCCCACAGCTTACTATGAACTCCTCTTTTATAACACTTACATAAAGGCTAATTTTATGACGTCCTCTGTGACACGGTGAACAATTACCTACACGCTTACGAAGCTACGCATAACGTTAAGGTTTCGATTCCCGCCTGGGACAAATATTAGCTATGATCTACAGATACTTGAATCTGGTCTGGACAGCTTTTCTGTATCTATTATAAGGACATATTTACAAAAGAGAAGTACATATTTTGTAGGTAGGTAGGTACATTACATACATACATATAATATGTATTTAAAGATACATAAGTTCATCTTAACTCCCACCGCGTGGTGATCTCCCCTGGCCAGTCTGGAAGTTTCTAAACAGACTTTAGGCTAGTGACTGTTGTTGGAAGATCCCAATAAAACCGAGTTAGCTGGGGTTTTTAGCACACCTCCTGATATGCCCTAACCCTAACTGCCCCACAACAAGCACATCTGAAGACCTTTCGGAGGCTAACAACATAGCACTGGATCCGGCGAGATACTGGATAAAACAGCTTTAAAGTAATAATAATAGTTTATAAAGAAACATACTTATAAATTAAGCTACTGCTACATATAGCCATTTCGACTCGAAAAGAAGAAGAATGACTATCATATTTAAATTCGCGATAATTCGGGTCTCTCGCTGTTTCGCACCACAAATGGTTCGAACCGCAATGTGAACCGCAATTTTTCCACATTTAGCAAGGAAATCAATAAAATGTATCCTCATACAAGCAATCATTTACATGTTAATACGCGAGAATACGAGGCATCAGTAACACATAGCTACATGTTAACACGGCTCATTTGCATCGGAGGTGCCACAATGTAGGCTCTGGCTGGTGTGGTGACCACACGTTGGAAATAACTTAAGAAGTAAATAAATCATTTATTGCAGGTTCATTTATTTATTTTAATAGTACATTGACAACAAATTTAAATCCAGAAGCACATATCAATATATACCTTAAAATTTAAAGATTAACATACCATAAAATATTATGACGATAATTATCTTTCGTATATTTTAAAGGAGAGTGACTGACTGATCTATTAAAGCAGAGCCCAAACCAATTTCTTTATTTTGGAGACAGACACACAAGAAGACGGTGCGCCTAACGGTGAGTGGTTACCTACGCCGAATTTTTTTTTTTTTTTTTGTGTTGCGTTCATATCTGCAATCAGTCTCTAACTATAAGCGGATTTGTTGGAGGTATTGGGCATTTCAGGGAATTAATCCAGCGATCATTTCCCTGCTTTGATTTTAATCACTTGTCGAGCTCCATGATGTGCTGTCTCTTTAGCCTCTTCGGATAGTTTATGGATGTTAGCCGTGTAGCCAGATGATTTGGGTGATTAAGTAAGCGCTCTCTGTATCTGGTGGAAAACTGTTTCACTTCCTCGCTTACTGTGTTGATATCTAATTCACTATGTAGTTCCTCCATCTTTAAGAACCATGGTGCATTCGAGAGGCTTTTTAAGATGCCGTTTTGTGCCCTTTGAATGATAGCCGCATTAGTTTTACAAGTTGATCCCCAGAGCTGTATTCCATAAGTCCATATGGGCTTTAAGACCACTTTGTAGACTAGGAGCTTGTTCTCTAGACTCAGTACTGAGTATCTGCCTAGCAGCCATTGTAAGCTTCGGTATCGAAGATTTACTTCATCCCTTTTTTTCCGCAAGTGAGTCCTCCAGGTTAACCTGCGGTCTAAGTGCATCCCGAGGTATTTTACTGTCTCGTGGTGTGGTAGAGTTTGTTCTCCCAGGCTAACCGGAGGGCAATCACCCTTGCGGAGCGCAAATGTTGCGTGGATCGACTTTGATGCGCTGGCTTTGATCCTCCATCTCGTTAACCATCGCTCGATATTGTCTAATCCGATCTGGAGGGATTTTGATGCCTCTTCCGGATTCTTGTGCTAGCAAGTATGGCGGTATCATCCGCAAATGTGGCTGTTGTTACCCCTGGAGTTTCGGGGAGGTCTGATGTAAATATATTATACAGGACAGGTCCCAACACCGACCCTTGCGGCACACCTGCCTGCAGGTCAAAAAATGACGAAGTGTATTCGCCGTCTTTCACTTGGAATATTCTGCCTGATAAGTATGAATCGATAAGCGGGAAGAATGTGTGTGGTAACGTCTTCTTAATTTTTGAAAGAAGTCCCCGATGCCAGACCTTGTCGAAAGCTTGTTGGATGTCAAGGAATGCAGCTGAACAATATTCTTTCAGTTCCAAGGATTTTCTGATGTAGTCGACGACCCTATGGACTTGCTCCACAGTGCCGTGCTCTTGCCGGAAGCCGAATTGATGGTCAGGTATAACGGAGTCTTCAACTAGAACCCTTTGGATGCGTGTGAGTAATATTTTTTCGAAGAGTTTGGAAACTACTGGTAGTAGGCTGATAGGTCTATATGAACCAATCTCATTGGGCGGTTTTCCCTCTTTGTGGACCATAATAATTTGAGACACCTTCCAGATATTAGGATAGTGGCCGACCCTTAGGATTCCATTAAACAACATTGTTAGGAAGACAATTCCTTTTTTTGGCAATTGTGTCAAGATTTCCTTGGTAATATAGTCAAAACCAGGGGCTTTTTTATTTTCCAGTTTAGAGATGTATCTCCGAACCTCCCTGGGATTTGT
The DNA here is from genome assembly GCA_947507615.1 of Hemithea aestivaria. Lineage (NCBI taxonomy): Eukaryota > Metazoa > Arthropoda > Insecta > Lepidoptera > Geometridae > Hemithea > Hemithea aestivaria. The sequence goes on from OX382343.1 coordinate 6,353,778, forward strand.
ATGTTTAAGCGGAACGTCCAATTGGAAGGCTTCGCAAAATACAGCTTCAATATCAGAGTCATCTTCACTTGTTGCGTCATGGGGTTTGAACACACTGGCTAGGTGGCTTGCAAATGCATCCACTCTTTCTTGGGGTGTTCGGGCCCATTTATTAGAGTCTAGTATTTTAAGTGGGTGCTTGGTTTGCTTGGGTTGGTTTAAGCTTGAGGTTGCCTTCCATAAAGAGTAATTGGTTGTTTTAGTAGCTGTTAGTGATTCTAAGTGCTTAGCCAATGTTTGATTTCTCGCGTCGTTAAGGAGATCTTTTAGATCAACTATTGCCTTATTCAGCTCTGTTCTATCATGTGCATTTTGGCTACATTGCCACACTCTGCGGAGTCTTCTTTTTTCCTGGATTTTCTTTCTTATTTCCAGCGGTAGGCAGTTTTGGTTCTTATTTTTTGTTGGCGTTTGTGGCGTAGACAACCAACATGCTACTTGGACGAGATTCGTGAACATGGTTGCAGCGTCTTCTATTTCTTTGGGAGTCTTGAGGACGATCTGCAGTTCGAGTCTTCTTTCTATAGTATCTCTAAACGAATCCCAGTCTGTGCATTTGTTGTACAATTTGGAAGAGGTTTCATATTCCAGGACAGTTGTTCCTATAGTCAAAAGTACTGGTGTGTGTGCCGATGAGCCGTCTAGGCAGGGGCTTACTTTCGCCGAGTATTGTGCCATTCCCTTACAGATGAAGAAGTCGATAACATCTGGTAATCTATTAGGGTCGGAGGGCCAGTGTGTAGGTTCGGATGTTGATAGTGTTGTGAGGTTTATGCTATCTATACACAGCTTTAATTGTCTTCCTCTTGTAGTCGTAAGCCTGGACCCCCAGTGGACATGTTTAGAGTTCCAGTCTCCCCCTGCTATAAATCTGGGGCCAAGTGTACTGAAGTATTCTGTAAACTGTTCTTCCTTAATCTTGTGCTTAGGTGGGCAGTATACGGCGGATACATTAAAGTTGCCGGTTTTTGTTTCAATCGCAATTGTGGTCGCTTGGATGTGTTCAGTTTGAAACGACGGTAACTCGTGGTGGATTAAGGAAGACCTTACAACAAGTGCAGTGCCAGCGTGAGCAGTCCCGTCAGGGTGTTGCGTGCTGTAGACTGTGTAGCCTTTGATGTTGACTAGACTTCTATCTGTAAAGTGTGATTCTGCTATAAGTAATATGTCTAGGTTATGAAGATTTATCAACATTTCAGCTTCATTGGAATTTGGAGCTAGACCATTTATATTCCATGTGGCAATATTGAGAGTTAGTACTGGGACATTTTTTCCACAAGTGACACTAAAAGCCCCATCATTGTCGTCATTTGGTTGTATAACATGTCCATTTTGTCCATTTGTTTTATCAGTAGCTCCTGGAGGAGCTGGGTTGGCGTGAAGTGTTCTTCTTGTATAAAAGGGCTTGTGTTTGTTTGTGTTGTCAGTGGATGCTTCAGAAAATCCTGTTGTGATGATAGATATGTTTTTTTGTTCAAGTTGTTGGCTTTTTCTTTTTCCGCCTCCAGATTGGGTTTGACTGGTTTTTGGATAGTCGTTATATCCGAGTATGTTGGTTGTTGTGTGTCTATGTATTTTTGGGCGTCAATTACAATTGGAGTGTGCTCTATTATTTGTTCTGGATTTGTCTTAGTTTTCGTATTATAGCATTTGGTGTTTTTTTGCCCTAGGGTGTCCGGGAATGCATTCAGATTATTAATGTCAGGGTGGACTGTGGCAGTGTTAGCTTGTTTTGCTCTTTTGTAGTTTGTCCGATTGGTATTTTTCCTGTGTAGAAGTTCTTGGTATACCTTACATCCTTTATAGTTGGCTGGGTGCTCGCCAAGGCATAGCACACATTTAGCTGGAGTGCTTCGGTCCTTTTTTTGACAGTCACTAGTTCTGTGTCCTCCTGCACATTTGACACATCTGTCAGGTCTCATGCAGTTATTTTTTGAATGTCCATATAACTGGCATTTTGTACATTGCACTATTGAATATCTTTTTTTAGGGTCTTCAATGGTTACTGACATGTTGTTGATGTATCTAATATTTTTAACCGCTTTGTTATTAGAGTTTCGTTCTATATTGACGAAGAATGTCGAGGTGGGCTTTTTTTCGGGTCCAAATCTTGCATTAATGATTTCACCGCGAACTTTGTTCCCTGTTCTTTGAATTTCATCAATTATGGCTTGATGAGGTGTTGTGTGGTGTAGGTTTTTTATGACTATCCGGTAGCTTCTTTCTTCCTTTCTAGTGAAGGTATGACCAATTAGACCCATTTCCCTCACTACTCCCATTAGGCTCTTATAGGCTTCAACTGATGTACAGTTCAGTCTCAGTTGGTTCTGGCTGATGAGTTTCATCTTGTATTCTTCTTTTGTCAGTTTGGTATCAATTGCTTCTGTGAGCTTATTCACATCCTCTATTCCGTGTAGAATTAGGGGTGGTGGCTTGTTTGGTTTCGGTTCCACAATTATGTCTTCCGTTGGTAAAATGTCAAACCTGTTACTCGTTTCAGTAATTAATTGTGGTGGTGAGTCGGAGATCCTTTTTCTTTTGTTGAGGTTTGTTACCTTCTGCCAATCACTACTTCTATTGCTCGCGGTAGTCTGCGTGTTAGCTTGTGTTGGATTAGTTTGGCTTTGTACAGAGTCTGGAGGCAATTCAGCTCTTGATTTGCTTGTTGCGTCGCTAAGTGACGCCGATCGGGGTCGATTGAACAGCCCAGGATGGAATAGCTGTTGGGTTAGTACTTTTGTTTTGTTAGTTTCTTTTTGTTCCATACGTTGCAATACTTTGCCCCCCCCAGAATACGTGGGGCAGCCTGAGTCTTGCTCAGAGAGGGATTCTCCGGCGGATGTTCCGTCGGTACCCTCCTGGGGTAGATTATTTTTGAGTCTTGCAGCCATAGTTGATTGTAATTTTTTCGTCAGGGTTGTCTTCCCTTCATGTTTTTAGACTATGGGTTATAGTCTGAATTACGCTGTCGCTCTTCTGAAGAGCTATGAACGCCGCCGTTGGCCCTCTGGGGGCTCATCCGCCGCCGTGTCTTCTGTCCCCTCCAGCCAAAGGGCACAGTCTAGCAGGTAGCCTCTACTCGAAATATGTCCAAGAAGCCTACCGATAGAGTTTTGTTAACGGAGTTTACTTCTCCGGCCTGTTTGGTCCGCGGGGGGTATTTTATTTCCCCCCAGCCCTTCCGGCCGCGCGTAAGCGCTGCCGGACGAGCACCCCCTATCCGCCGCCTGGGGACGCGCCCTGTAGGGGTAAGGCTCCCCCTAGGGGTAAGGCTCCCCCTAGGGTACGCCGTACCTACGCCGAATATAAACTTCTTAAATATCACACTTATATTATTAATGCGAAAGTTTGTGAGTGAGTGTGTGGGTCTTCTTCACGTCTTAACGGATGACCTGATTGAGCTTAAATTTGGTATAGATAGCTTGGATTCTGAAATAACACATAGGCTACAGTAACAGTGGTGTAATGTAAGTACAGTAAAACCGCTGGGTTACTAGCTGCGTAAAGAATATAAAGGAACAACTTTCAATTATGATAATATTAATATGTGTGTTCTTTTCATATAGTAAAAATCCAACATCAAAACTTTCAACTCCGCAGTAAACCAGTTTGTATGGTCACCGCCACTGCACGTATAATCATCGACTTAACAAAAACAAATGTATCTCCCAGGTCAAGCGACACGATGCCACCATCCATCACATTCGCCTGTCGACGGCCACAGATACTAACATACTTACTATTAGTACACTATATAACCATAGTTGCAGTTAAAGTTACTATCATCATCATCATCTCAGCCGTAAGACGTCCACTGCTGAACATAAGCCTCCCCTTTGGACTTCCATATGTACCGCTTGGAAGCGACCTGCATCCAGCGTCTTCCGGAAAAATTGATTAGGTCGTCTGTCCACCTTGTGGGTGGACGTCCTACGCTTCGTTTTCTAGTCCATGGTCTCCACTCCAGCACTGTTCAGCCATCCGCCAAAAAAAAGTTAATAGCTATTCAAAGTTACTATATATAGTTGTTGTCGACCTCTGTGGCGCGGTGGGCTAATACCCGCCTGCAACGCAGAAGGTTGCGGGTTCGATTCCCGCATGGGACAAATGTTTGTGTGATCCACAGGTATTTGTTTCTGGTCTGGGTGGTTTTTCAATATCTATTATAAGTATGTATTTACAAAAGAAAAGTATAATATAAGTATTATATCCGTTATCCTAACCACAATATTACAAGCATTAAGTTGCTTAGTTTGGGGTTAGGTGGCGCTGTGTGAAACGTCCTGAAATATTTATTTATTTATTTATTATTATAGTTGGCATTGATTAGAATATCTGGATGTGGTGTCACTTATAGGAAAATAATAATTTATGTGTTCTTTTCATGTAGGAAAAATCGCATATTATTACACTGTGTTACTTCGTCTTAACAGTTCTAAGTTCTTCAGTTCATACAGTCACCACACTATAGGTAATCATCGACTTAACAAAAACGAATTTATCTCCCAGGTCAAGCGACACGATGCCACCATCCATCACATTCGCCTGTCGACGGCCACAGATACGAACATAAATACTATATCTAACATACTGTAGTATACTGTAGAGCAATAGCAGGAGTTAAAGTCAGTATAATCGGCATTGATTAGAATATGTGGATGTTGCGTCACACACGAAAATAATTATACATATTAAATAGTTCAGGACATTACACAGCGTCGTCTTATCCCAAACTAAACAACGCAATGATTATGTACGGCGACAAGATTACGGATAATATATATAATAATAATATACATATGTGAAATGTTCTTCTCGATGTTTTGTTAATCGAACCACTCAATATGAAAATCTTCACATCAACAAACTACGCTATCGTTCAAAAACAAAAAGTGGATTATCTACACAGTATTTTGTATAATAAAAATAAACTTGCGAGGTATTTGTTTGTACATGAGGAACAACCGTTTACACAAAACACTGGAGAAAAACTGAATTGAAGAGCACCACTAACCTTTAAATCCACGCTGCCTGGAGCAGCAGCGGACGCAGTCCAGGACGACATTTCTGCAGATTGGATAACCACTGCACTCCAAAAATAAAATCTATAGTTCACAAACACTGTAGTCACAGATAAGAGGGTTGCCAGTAAATATCACGCGCACATCTTGGGCGCCGTATATTTCGGCGGTTTTGACGCACGGCTCAGAATTTCGGCACAAATTGTTAGGCACACTGACATGAGGATAAGGTGTTCAGAGAAAATTGGGAGCAAAGGCAACGTGCCCGCTGCGCTATGCACACGCGCTGACTGCGTTTTCGGTGGTATTTTAAGCTGGTGGAGCAAATTTTCTTACTACCCTCCATTACGATAGTTATTTTAAAAGACAGAGAACGCATTACATGCGTAAAATTAGAACATAGGATGTCATATAAAACACGGTAGGTCACCGCCTTTTCTCTTTCTTTACAACAAGCGGCAAGTAGCCATCGCAACGAAAGAAGTAATTTTGTGCAAGTCTCGGTAGGACCTTGCTTATTCTTCTCACGTCATTAGTTAGTTCAACGATCTTTTTATTAAAAAGTATCTACTTTACCCATCAAAATAGTTTTTAAATACTCGTTTTACACATAACATACATGATAACTAAAGCACACTATTACAAAATGTAGTTGAAAAACTACCTCCAGTAATATAAAGTCGTTGACAGTTAGTGATGAATTGTTGGTCACCCTCAGGGGAGTAATTAATCGCAGTTTGTAAAAATGAAATGCTTAATGTATTTCTAAATAAATATGGGACCACCTACCACATAACATTATCCTTTTGTCGAACTTTTATTTAAATTGTGGTAGTTTGATAATATTAAAAATATGTACATCTACCTATTAATCATACATTACGCGTTAATTCATGATTAAATGTAGGTTCTTGACAACAAATTTTCACCCTTACATGTTTTTACTTTGTTTTTTTGGGGTTCCGTACCTCAAAAGGAAAAAACGGAACCCTTATAGGATCACTTTGTTGTCCTTCCGTCCGTCCGTCTGTCTGTCAAGACCCTTTTTCTCAGGAACGCGTGGAGATAACAAGCTGAAATTTATAGGAAATACTAAAATCCATTGTTTCTTAGAGCTGTGAAAAATTCAAACTTCTAGGCCAACGCAATCAAAAGATATAGACGAATATGTCGCAAATTTCAGCAAATTTTCGACATTCCCAAATGAATCAAAACCTACGGGGTACTTCTCGTGAACTCAGAATCTTGAAATTTGACACGAAGCAACACCTTAGAGCACAGATAAAGGAAAAATTGCGAAAACCATAAATTTTTATTTGCGTCATGTGAAAAAAATATTTTGAATAATTTTATACCTACTACCCCTTTTCTCATGAACGCGTAAACGTATTAAATTGAAATTCATATAAAAAACTCAAGTTTATTATACCTTTAAACTGTAATAAAATCAAACCTCCATGTTAACGCATTCAAAAGAAACAGCAATTTTACCCGCATTTTTAAAATCGTGACTACTCTCAAGGGAATCAAAACCTACAGGGTACTTGCCGTTAACTCAGAATCTTGAAATATGGTACGCAGCAACGTCTTAGATCATAGGCACAGGAAAAATTACGAAAACTGTAAATTTTTAGTAACATCATGTAAAAAAATATTTTTAATAATTTTGTATTTACTACCCCTTTCCTCAAAAACGCGTACAGATATAAAGTTGAAAGTCATTTCAAATACTCAGCTTTATAATAAATTTTAGCTGTAAAAAAATCAAACATCTATGTATGTCAACGCAATCAAAAGAAACAGCCATTTTAGCCCCATGTTTTCAAACTCGCAAGTACTCGCAAGGGAATCAAAACCTACAGTATATAATATTATACCCACTTTTCCTTAGGGTTCACTTTTCCTCGGTGCTCGAGTCCTACTCGTACTTGACCGGTTTTATTTTGCATCCGCGGTGTTATTGCTATAAGCACATAACTACATCTCTACTTCCTACATACTTTCGCCTAAGTATGACAATATTATCTTGTATAATATACTTCTGTCTCATCACCAACCCATGTCAAACCTCTATGTCTTGAAGAGATCTCGATAAGACCGCCAAAAATTGTGTATTAGTTTTATCTAGATGTACCTACATACTATTATTAGAGTAGCTTAAGTAAAAACGTTTACACTACATTTTAACGTAAGGTCATAATCAAAAAAGTCATCCATAAATTATGTAATTTATTGTCCAATCGGACAGTTTAACACGACATATAATAACCAATGTCATAAAAGAGTTCCTTTATACCCACCGCTGCTACAAAATACGGACTAAGTACTACTAAACTTCGCTGTAAGCTGTTATTTACTAACATTATAGGCATTTTGAAGTGATGAAAGCTGTACGCGTCTTTTGAGAAAAAGCGGATCTACAATACATCCGATTCGAGTACAAAATGAATTTGTCATATGACGGAGAGAAGTCTTAATACAAAAGTTTTCATATTAATATTTATTAGGGAATGGATTTAACCATTCTTTTTTTATTGTCTTACATATATGTAGGTATACAACATAAAGTACAGTGAAAGTTTTACAGAAATCGGTGTAGTGGTATACAAGGTAAAATGAAAATTCTTCCACATTTCCAAGACATGAGACAAACATAATATCATGATATTATATCTGTCGTTACATACCAAAGGAACATTGAGAGTTCTGGAGTAAATGGGGCTTGACAGACAGACAGACAGACGATTAAATCATCCTATAGGGGTTTGGTTTTTTCCTTTAGACATTAGAGGTACGAAACCCTAAAAATACCTTGTTTTATAGACTATTATAGTATAATTATAACTTCATTTATTATGCAAAATTCTCAGGTCCCTAATTGGTCGGTAATTATTAAGAATGCCCTAAAGGGCCCCTGAACAAAGACATTAAATATTAAATATGCTAATAGAGAATTGTTTGAGCAATTTACCTAAATCTATTCTTACAAGGAAAATTAAAATACGAGGTTCATAATGTAACCCTAAATTTGAATTATTAAGTTATTATTACAGTAATAACACGTAATTTTTATGAAATATTTATTTTATAAGTGCTTGCCTATGTTAAATAACGAAATCTTGTGCACAAATTATATCTAAAATCCTATCATCTAAAGATCTTATTTTTAATAACATCTTTTTTATAAAAAAATGTATAATTCGTAGACCACACACTTAGGTACAGTATACATAAAATTTATTTATTATAGTTCTTCTAGCTCTCCTGTGGGAAAAGCGGGATAAAAAGTATGCCAGTATATTTCAGTTTGCTACGAGTATCCATATACCGATTTTCAGTACAATCGGTTCAGTAATCACTGAATCACTCCCAAATTACACGTACAATATTCACAAATTTAATTAACATTTTGACAATCGAAATGGTGACGTCACAATTTTATTACTCCTTCTACCCAATCACAAATGTCCCATCCCATCCTTTTTCATCGAAGTCCCATTACTTTTCTTATCACCCATGAACCCATGTCTCAATTTCGTCCTCCTCCAGAACTCTCTCTCGTCCTGTTCTGGGATGGGCATCCAATCGTGGCCGCTGTAGAGGTAGCTCTTCCCTTTGCGACCGATGTAACCCACTGTTGAAGCTTCGTCTTGCAACCTGCCCTGACGAGGGATCTCCATGATGTGGCATAACATTAACGCTATCTCTTTCTGAAAAACAAGTGAAATTTAAAAAATACTTTTTAAAAACAAGCTTTAATTATTGTTATCATCTTGCATCATAAAGTACTCGTCAAGACGAATCAAATGAGCCCAAACTCGATGGGGTTGCGTTGTTTTATGACAGAGTTCCTTTGGTCACCTTCCAGCTCCATCGTCAGATCAGCTCGATGTCATAAAAATATTGCATTGTCATCCGATTTACACACGCATGCAAATTTTCAGCTCAATTGGAAACCGGGAAGTGGGTCAAATTAAACTTGCAAGATTTGATTACAGACAGACAGACAGACAGACAGACAACAGACAGGTGAAAGTAATATAAAGCTTGTAATATACAGATTTAACATAAACATAGTCAGTAAAAAATAAAAATAGACAGTGTAAAAATTAGACTGTGTCAGAAATTTATAGCAATTCGTCTGGAAAAGAAGAATAATAAATATGCAAAATAAGTACCTAATTTATTTACCTATAGAACTATTTCAATTATAATCATAGTTGTATTGAGGCGACTTCAGCCTTGCTTTGAGTAAGTAACTGAGGACTAGACTCACATTTTGATTCCTATCTTGAAACTACTGAACCAATTTTAATAAAAGTTGAACTAAATGTAAGCCAATAAAATGGATACAATACCTACGATTAACAGTTTTTTTCTTAGACAGTGTAATTGGGTAAAAAGTAACCATTATACGATCAGACGGCCGGCTGGACATAGGTGGCTTTATATATAATTCTTTTTTTGATCAACGCTGTTGGTCTCCAACTGAGACCTCTACAGCTTTACCGGACGCGTGGTGAGCGCGGAAGGCACTCGACCCAAAGGTTTTCGTGGGAGACTAGCTTAAGGGTGCCTCAGGCAGACAGCGAGAACGTTGACTTGGGCCATCTGCTAGCGAATAGCTACCGTCCGGTCCGGCTTACGGTTAGCAGCAGCCGAACCACCACCATACGTACTTTGCAATCCACAATGCCTATGTATTTCTTGTTTCCAGTCTGCTTGATTCGTAGCTTGACGTACTCAGCCTTCACGCCTTTAGGTTTATCTGGAATTCCACAATTTAAGCTATCTATTTTCTACTTGTAATGTATTTCTTTTTGTGTGGTGTACAATAAAGCATTATCTATCTAGATTTAGGTACTTATGTGATGCATGTATTACATGGTATTAATAGGAAAATAATTTTATAAGTCGTAATTGAAACACTATCAAACTTATTAATCCTACTTTAAAGTTATCCCTACCATATATTTGTTTTATTACCTTGGAAAAAGTCGATACCCCAGTACAGTCCTCGATCGTCTTGTTCAACGAGCAAAACTGTATTATTATCCAATACATTACGCATAATTAGCATTGTTGCTGACCAGTTGAAATTCTTAGGCTCGTGGCCGGACAGCTCGCGTTGGAGGATCATCATATCCTGTAATGAGAAGCCATCGTTCGTCAGAGAAATAATAACAGCGTAAAAGAATATCATTGATCAGCACACACAAACGTTTATCTTTATATTATCGTGATGAAATTAGATGACCGATGGCACGAAATATGATTGACTATATCAAAGGTGTTACCCAGTGTTTAGAAATACAAAAATTAACGCAACTTTGCACTGCACCTGTCTCCTCGAAGTTTTAATTATAATTATATCTCGGCATGCCCAGTAATTTCGCTGGTCCTACGAGTAACAATCCGCCTACTTATATATCACCTCTGCCACAACTACACTTTCGGACGATTTCGATGTCCTTCATCATAATTTCACGCCTGCAGTAGGTTCATGCTAATCAAGTCACCGACGTTCAACAGTATCAAACGACGGGACGATTATACCTTCCATTATGTTACTTACCTACTTTAATAATAAAACTAGTGAAATAAATAAAATGATAAACAAGCTTTATTATTATTACCATGTAGCACCAAAGTACTCGTCAAGACAAATCAAATGAGCTCAAACGCGATGGGGTTGCGTCGTTTAATTACGAAGTTCCACCTTCCAGCTCCATCATCAAATCAGCTCGATATCATAATAATATTTGCAACATTGACAAACGATTTATACAAGCATGCAAAATTTCAGCTCAATCGGAAACCGAGAAGTAGGTCAAATATAACTTGCAAGATTTAATTACAGACAGACAGACAACAGACAGATGTAAGTAAATAAAGTCTTGTAACAAAAATAATCTTACATATTTACTGGGTATCCAAAAATCGAAAATGAGCGTCGGTTTCGGAGTCGCCCAGTAGTAGAATACCAGCCATCTTGTACCAGAGATGGAGTGAGGATTGAACCGCGCGTACTTCCCGAACTCTTCACAAGAAGTCGTCTTATTGTAGGGCATGCCCTTTGGACCGATCTCTGGGTGCGATTCCCTTTCAAATGAGGGGTCGTAGAAGGACATTACTAAGGGCATCACTAGTAGAAGGCAGAAAGGTTTAAATAACATTGTTACACTTATTTAATGATAAAGAAGGCACTATACGATTAATTTGCTTTTTTAAGTTAAGCAATTATTAATTAAATTGTCGATCATAGCTATTTTCCATCTATGTCTTCGCCTAACTAAGCTCGTATGTACGGTTCCAAAAGTACTTTATATTATTTTTACACGCCATTTTAAGAATTTTGTTGGCAAACAGTTGTTACTAAGAAGAATTTTGTTGTCAAACAAATGGTGGATATTGTGAAAATATTTATATATGTCGACTAAATTCCTGCAAATTCCATTTACGTCAGTGCGATCAAATCAAGAGTACATTGAAAATGGTTTGATACTTAAAATAGGTACCTACTCGTACATTAGTGCTATATAAATGGTAGGTATATTTTCGTTATGTTGTTTAAATAATTTTTATAAAGTATTTTCCTACTTATAAAGTTATGTTATTATTGTGGTAAATAAAGTTATAGAACTGCTGTGTGCGATGACTTCAAAGTTAACTATAAAGAAAAATACTCAGCAGTATTATATTTCAAAACTATATAATTATAGGTTTGTTCAAAGGACGTTCTGCATTCCTCTGGTCCGCGGAGCTGATGAACCGATCCTGTTCCATCAGCCTTTCCCTGTTCAGTGCATTAACAAACATTGCTTCTGTAAGTTCGTCCCTTTCCACCACGTAGCCGGGACCCACCATCTTAGCTAATCTAGCTTTTGCTAGCTTGTCTTCAGGTCTTCCTGAAAACAACGAAAGATATACCTTGGTACCTACCTTTTTCAAGTTTTTTTTCTAATTTTGTATCCAATAGCAAGGAAGTGAACAAAAAAAAGTCCTATAGGTACCGCAATAATCTTCAGAAAGAAAAAAATCTTATATTTTAATATTGAAAAAAAAAACAAATAATGTGGTTTATCCACTCTCTACAGTGCTGGTAGCCTACGCCTGTGACTTGTCTAACCACTGAACAATTTTTCGATTATTCTAGATCATGAACAGCAGAACCTAAGGACAAATTTTAAAAACAAGCACAGTGATCCAGGTAGTTGGGGCGTCCTGTTAACTAATTACATGAATATATTATAATTAGCCATAGTTGCACATATTTAGATAAAATTTATAATCCAATGAACAATATAATTAACCCTTAACCACTGACGTGTAATTTTGTTATACTAACACTGACGTACGTACTCGTATGTCACGTAATTCGTACGTAACTTTGAAGACCTTCTGCTGTATCAAATAAGTGTAGCTTTGATGATTAGCGCACTTTATTTTTTAGACACATTCAAATAAAATTGGAATATTAAAAAAAACAGTAATAGTAATCACAGATTCTTTTTATTAATAAATAACCATACAGGGAATCAAAATTACGAACGGAAAACCAGTCACGTCGTACCAGACGTACGTCAGTGATTAAGGGTTATTATAATTATTGCAAAACTTACTAGGTACAGAGCCAGCCACAGCCATGATGGTAGCATAATTGTCATCACAATACATCATCGCTAAATATGGGTTCACTATTTTTAAACGTATCGGAACTAATGGCAACTTTATTGTTGGCGAGCCTGAAATCAGCATAAATTTAAATTAATAAACATTTTTAAAACACTTTTCCATTTAAAATTTCTCTAAAATAAATTAAATAAACTTTAAATAAAACAAATCCATATTGTTTTATAATATAAAATATGAATTATTGTATTTAATGTAAGCAAATGTTGTGCCATGGCGGAGGCAACCAACAAATAATTACGTGGGCTGATGATTACTACGATGAAGACGATAATGATAAGACATCCGCTCAAAATTTCGAAAATGAAGTCATGTAAGTTTTTAATATTTTTTAACAGATGGGAGAGGAACGGTGTTGTGTAGCTTTTGATTGTGATATAATATGATTAGGAAGTTAATGGGACTGTCATGTCCTAAAGAGTAAAAGTCCTGAAAAATAAACAATAATAATATTAAAAAACCTTATAAAAGCTTAAAACTAACTTTTATACTGCTCCGGCAGTTGTGTGTAAGGTATAGCATCGAATAAACCCTTCCTATCAGCTGCTATGAGTAGCATCTCCAGCATATTCTCTTGTCTCATCACCAACTTCGGCTGTTCCCAATCCAAGGTCTTGTTCAAATGGTGTCTGAATTCGTCACTATAGTTTCTTACTTGCTGTAATTAAATTCTCACATAATTAATTATAATTAATTAAGAATTAACGAGAGACAGACGAGAATGGCATAATCAAAGGTAGGTTAAGCTCAGCAGTAGCCAATTTAATGTGATAATGATGAGGAATTAATTTAGAGCAGTGGTGCCTTGATACTCCTGAAAATTAGGGATTAATACTACAGAATAGGTTACCCTTCTTTGTCAGAGTCAAAACACAATTTCAATTATTATTATTATAGGTTGTGGGGTAGATCTTGACACGACCAAGCCTGAGCCTTGGATGCAAGAAAATCTAAGAAATAAATAAAGATACTTTATTAAATTGCTTACGTTTTGCGTAGGATGTAAAAATTTATGAATTTTGGACGTCAACAATCGACCCGCCTGTTCAGTGGTCCAAATATAAAATGGCACCCAATCGATCTCGACTACATCATTAGGGTGAAATAACGCCTTCCTTCCAAACTCATCACACGAAGTAAAGTTATACTTGTTATCACGACTGTCATCCAAATAGAAACCTTTTTTGGAAAAATACTCCTCTTTTCCCTTATATCCTGGCTTTTTAGGAACTTCGGGAACTATTGGCTTTTTGTCTCTTTGATAATTAAGTTTCCGAGCATGTTTTGGTGGACTGTATATATTCTTATTTTGCATTTTCGCAAGGTTCCAGTAAGTTAAACTGTTCGTTTCATTGTTTAGAGGTCTACGTTCAATCAAGTCGCGATGAATATTCCACTCCGATTGGTTAAATCTTAACTCCTCCAGTTGCCTTATTCTCTCCTCCGACATGATGGGCTGATAAACCACTTTCAGCTTTTCAATGGCGTCTCTAGCTATTTGAGAATCTCTTAGATACATTGTGTCCAATTCCAAAGGGTCGATTGGTTGCTTTTGCCATGAATTTGGGTCTTCGAATCCTTCCTTGAAAATATGTCCAAATGGTACGGGACGGTGTAAAGTTTTCGGCCCTGACATAGCATTGAGGAATGTCTCATCTGGAGAAGGAAGAGGTAACACGCCTTTCCTCGCTTCTTTGTTCCGACTGAGGGTATTTTTAGCGTCTGTAGACACTGTTGTGAGTAACAAAACGACCACCATCATTTTCCCGGAAAGAGTTTTGCTTGTTATGCTTTAATGAGGCTAAGTACTAAACAGAGCATCGCTTTTATGAAGTGAACTACTAAACATCGCATAACGACAACATTTTTCTTTGCGGGGTCAGTAGTTTTACCGATTTAAATTGACCCAGATTTTTCTCCTGTTTTGTTACCTTCGCCCTTAAAGCTTAGAGATGAACGCTTGGTATGATATAATTGACTAAAACGTATAAATTTGGTCAATATCTGATAATAAGCTGAAAGATGTCGACTAAACTTAATCTAAATCTTAAAAGTTGGATAACTATCATTTCAAATTCTAGATAAAGTATGTCGTATAAAGATCTGGCCTGAAGTAAAATTGGAAAAAGGTTTGTAACACCTGAACATAGGAAAAGAAACTGATTATTTAGTATTGTTAGCAGTAGTAAGTATTGTTCCTTTCACTCTATGCCGTGAAAATCACAAACATTGCTCTGTGGACGCTATTACGAGTCAATAAAACGAGTATTTTTGCACATTTTTATATCTAGAAATTATAAGTAAATTAAAACAGCCGTTTTGAAATTAGTCTTATGTTTTAATATAACCAGAGTCAAAGTAAACATTGGAAAATGCAATAAATAATTTAAAAAATATATTATTTATGACCGAACTTGCAGCTAAAGTACTAGAACCCGTTGAATTAGCCTATTTGAATAAATGCATTTTGCATTGGAGTTTCAGAACAGGTTGCCTTTATTACACTGTCAGAGTCTATCACCAACTACATTGCAGTAACACGTCACGATGTTTCCTTTTTACGCTGTTAGCTTTTTTCAAGGAGCTCAAGATCCATTTTGATTTGCTGCACCACATTAGAAGAACTGGATTTTGTCACGGTCGCCTTCTACATCGATATCCTCATCCATGCCATCGTCAGCCTCATCGTGAGGCAAATAAGGAGACTCGAACGGCCTCTCAGGTAAGGATATGTGGGAACGATTGAATTCATTGTAGAACTTTAGGGTCTGTGCCGCCTTTTCAAGCTGAAAATATAGAATAGAATAACTCATTATTGCATAATATCCAGTTACATGAAGTATTAATTAATACATAAATAATTGGGGGGATTATCCCGCCTTCTAGGTTTAGTCTGGTACCGTCTACGGCCGCATCGTCGCTTAATATCACGCGAGATCGTGGTCAAAGGCTAACCTATATAATGTATAAAAAAAATCAGGTTTGTACTCTAACAAAACATGAATAAGACGTATACTTCAGTCTACCATATTGTATACCATAATGACTATCCGAAGTCATTGTTGCACGCCGCCGCTATATATTTTACCATAAATTCCCTTCCAACCAGGTTGTCTGTAAGAGATTGCTTTATGCGATAAGACCGCCGATTGTTTACCTCTAGTTTTATGTTAGTCATATTATGTTCATAACTATTTCTTGTATTTTGGTATGCAATAAAGTATCATTCTATTCTATTCTATTCAAATTATAATTTCAATTAATGTTACTAGAAATTTTAACAAAACCAAACTAATTTATAGAGAAATACCTCATAGTGAAAAGGCATTTTGTCCGCAGGGGCTAGTGCATAACCGATTCGGTGTTTACAGTTCTCTATCCCTAAGTATCCAGGTTCCACCACTTTTAAAGCGAATATCATCAATGGAACTGATTTATCTGTAATACAATACATATATTTTTTATGTAAACAGATGAACTTGACTATCTCTTCCTGCCAACTCCACTTCTGCTTATTTTTATGTTCTCTTAAATAGAACCCGTGTCTCCATGAATATTTAATTGTTCTTGGTGTTTTACTATTAATATAGGTAATAACTAATACATATTATGAATGTATGTTATTTCAAAGAACTCACATTCAAAAGCAGTGGAAGGTATAACCCTGTAGATGCCAGAGGTGGGTGTCCTAAAGTACAGCGCACTGAAGTCTATACTCGTCTCCATGAATAGTTCTGCTTTGGTCCAGTTCACAGGTGGCTGTAGTTCCCCTTCCAACTCCACTTTGAATCTGTCTACTAACTAAAGAAAAGTCATTGGAGACGGTAAATACTCGTAATATCCATACTAATTATATTAGTCGGGACTTATCGCGTAGGTATTTAATGCTAATTTTACAAAAACATTATAAAACCAACCTCGACGTTTCGATTCTGTTACAAGAACCGTGGTCACGAGCAGACTGAAGAGGCGTCGGTACTTAACATGAGTTTAAATCGCGGAAATTTAAAATGTTATAGTAAATAATAATATTTTCATCATCTCGGAAAGTGTATTTTTACTCATCGATATCCGACTGGAAAAGTCCATTTTATCCTCTAGATAAATTCAAATTTACTTTACCCTCTAGAGACAAAAACATAATTAAACCTATTTACTTCCACCTCTATGGTACCGAAATAAGCGTACAACTTTTTTAAATTTGTTAAAAACTCGGAGTAAGAACCTCTTTAGTAAACTTTTTTTTTAATTTGCTTTGGGCGCACCATCAGCCTTGCCAGTAAGTTACTTTTGTAACATATTACGTTTCTTTTGAACTATATTTACGTTAGTTGTTTAGATATAAGTTACATTTCGAGGCAATAATGTTTTTAATGAATTATATAGCACTGTAATAGTAAATAATAGTTGAGTTAATTTAGCAGAGTTAATAGAATAAGCCAATTTTTTATAACTTTATCTAGTTAGTAGCAAGATTTTTTCTAAGTATTACTTTTTAGTAACTTTTTTATTAACGATTTCTCACTGTAATAAACTGAAAATGAGGAAATAATCACTAAAACGAATAGGTAGAGTGCTTTTCACGAAAGGAGACCTTTTTGCGGGACGCCACTATCGCACATTTTAAAAGTTTAAATACCTTTAACTTTTTAACGCTTCATAATTTCTCATATTTAATTTCTTAATCAAAAAGGTATTTATTTTATGTAACAAATAAAAATGATTTAAAATATGAAGTCCAATAATAATAGAATAAAAAATTAGTTCCGCTAAATTCCGTGGGACCTCTTTCGTGAAAAGGACTCTAAGTAAGCGTACCTACGTAAATTAAAATTGAATACTGGTTATTTTTGAAGATAGTGTACTGGCAACACTGTGCGCATCCATGGTGAGAATAATTAAAAAAAAAAAACTTTTAGCATTGAGTTATTTCCTCGCTGAGGGGGGATGAAAAATTATGTGTCACACTCGAGTGCAAAGATTTTTGACCTTGTGCTCTTTTGATTCCCTCGCTAACGCTCAGGATTCTAATTAATAAATCACGAGCGTAGCGAGTGATTTATTTTAGATTTTTAGATTCCTAGAGAATTTTAGATTCCTTCGCTAGCTCGGTCATACAAACTGAGCACGCGGTAAAAAAGCAACTTTGCACTCTTGTATAACAAATAACATCGAGGACATATCCAATAGAGGGGCAATAGACAAAGTTTTCCTTGAAATATTTTTTTTCACAATTTGACGACTCCGCCCACTTTTCCTATTGGCTACGCTGGTTTTAGTGATGGGCAACGAAAAAGTTTCAATTTAAAACTCGATTATGCCAAGTAATCGATTACAAAGCGATAATATAATATTTTTGACTAAGAGGCAGAACATACTCGTACATACGCACGGTTGCAAATCTGATCTTTTGTTTTAAATGGTGTTAATGTCGGAAATCATAAAGGAAGATTTTTGCTTTCCAAAGACATTGTTAGTTCCGATTTCATCTTATAGCAAAAATAGCGTTTTAGTTTTAAACAAGTCAAATATAAAATAATAGCTTATGCTCGCGGCTTTGCCCGCATGGCAAAATCCTTTCTTAGTGGAGGTCTACGTCATTAACCCTATTAATATTCCAAATTTCAACCCAATCCGTCCATCGGTTTAGGCTGTGCGTTGATAGATCAGTCAGTCAATAAGTCAGTCACTCTTTCCATATATAAATTTAGATTCTTAAAGACATCCGATTTATACACATGCATGCAAAGTTTAAGCTAAATTGAAAACTGGGAAGTAGATTAAATTTTACTTGCAAGATTTGATTATAGACAACAGGACAGGCGAATGTAAAAAAAAGCTTGTGAATTAAATTAAACAAAAATTGCCCCCTACGCAACGCTTTCAAAATTACCTATTTTGTGGATGGTGGCCATCTTTGATTTTAAATTTATCATAATAATATATACTACCTATACATACTACTACTAGTCAAGCCCTTTCAACTTTCATTTGATGCCCATTGACGGGATTATGGAGAAAATAATTAATCAGCTATTTTTAGCGGCGGCCATCTTGGATTTTAAATGTATTAAATGTAATGCATATATTTTACTAGTCAAGTCCTTTCATTTCATACCCTTACATTTGACGAGGTTGTGAAGAAAAAAAATAATCCGCCAAATTGTAGCGGCGGCCATTTTAGATCGATTTCCACCAAACACGGCTAAGAAAACTCTCGACTACCTTTCGACTCTACTTTCAAACAAAAAAACAAGATTAAAATCCGTTCATCTGTACGGGACCCAGAAGTAAGACAAAGTACATGAGCAACGATGCCACAGACAGACAGACAGACACGTCAAACTTATAACACCCCGTCGTTTTTGCTTCGGGGTTAAAAAGAGGTCAGGTTTTTATGTTTTAGTTTTTGGTGAATAACTTTTAAAAAGAGTTTTCATTTCTTGTTCGGAACTTATTTTAGTCTATAACAAAAAATGACGTTTTCATGATGTGGATGGTATATTCTCATCCGCTCATAAAAAAGAAAATATTAAATTTGTAGGTATCTCGATCGAAAACAGGGGAATGGCATCGGAACATTTTTATATTTTAGCAAATTTTATAGTTGTATATCAATACTGTAGGTTTTCACTAACCTACTCGCAGCGCCGCGTGATGCGACTAAACAAGAGGTTATATGATAATATTGTAAATATAATAAATAATAGACATAATATTATAAAAGTGTCTCCCTGTTGTATAGATAATGAATGATACGTAGCTTTTTGTGCGCAAGTCTGACTCGTATTCGCCATAGGTTTTATATACCAAATTACGAGATGATCTTTTGTCACGAAAAATGACGGTAATTTTACGCAACTTCACGTGTCATATTTTTTTGATACATCCTAAAATATCCGTGTACTTTTTATTTATGTTAAAATTTCGTTGAAATCAAATTTTTAGGGTAGTTCCCGCGTGCCCCACTATCCGCCCCACTGGTGGGGCAGGTGAAACTGTCAAATAATTTTTGTGTCTCACGCACCCCACTGATCGCGTTTTGGTGGGGCGGGTTCTTCCAAGACACCATCAGCCTAAGACTACGAGAACTTTCCGAAATATTGATATTTTAATTTTGATAGCTGTCATTTGAAATGAAGATTTCCTCAAGACCCTTCATTTCTTCCATCACTTTCACATATTTGCAAGGTAGATAACAAGAAAAAGGTACCAGATCATAATTGAAATGAAGTCTTACATACGAGTATTCGTTGACTTGTACTGCTTTGCCTGTACCTGCGTCTATTAATGAAAAAAACACATGTTATCCCATACATATAAATTACACAAAGGTACATAAAAGTTCGAATTAATCAGGAAAGTGCGACTAAAATCACCGCAATACGAGATTTTAATAATATATTATCAGATGGGATGATTTTCTTATGTGTTGTTTGTCTACTAAATAGTACATAGTTCCTTATAATTTCTGATCTCCTAGTTCTTCGCAAAATATTTGCATTAATAACACCATTCATCATTTAGTCGTGCCCAATAAATTATATTTTTGCATGAGTTACAGCGCTCTGATGGGGCGCGTAGTGTATTTTTTTAATATTATCACCCGCCACACTAAAACGCAATCAGTGGGGCGCGGGGGCGCGTGAGAAGCAAAAAATATTTGACAGTTCCACCTGCCCCACTAGTGGGACGAATAGTGGGGAACACGGGAACTACCCAATTTTTACAACACAAGTGAATTATATTAAAAATTAAAAAAAACCCCCAACGCATTCAAAATATGTAATTTTGTGGTTGCAACGATCTTTTAGTTTTTCAGATGTTAGTTTATTAAAATCTGTTTATTATAGTTTGTAGTTTTCTACTAATCAAACTTTTTAGTTTAATTCCCATGTTGAGGGAGTTGTGGAAAAAAATGTAATCACCATTTCATGGCGGCTAAGAACACTCTAGACTATTTCTACCTTAAAAAAGAACAATCTCAAAAAATAAAATCCGTAATACAGAGACAGACAGACACGTCATACTTATAACACCCCGTATTTTTCCGTGGGGGGTTAAAAAATAAATTGTGATGATACTGCCACGATAAAATTTTATGAGAATAACCCACTATAAAAAATCATCTGCTCTAGTTGTCAACTTATAAATGACATGGACTTCAAGGCGACTGTCCATTATACCGTATCATACAATAATAATAATTGTCTTAGGAACATGCCAAACCGAAAAAAAAATCAGGCCCTTTTTACACTAAACGATTCGTGAGTATTCACCTTTGTAAATAAACGGCATAAACTCACTTGTATTTACTTCGGCTTCGTGCCGACTGCAGCTACTCCTTAAAGAAGATCCTCGTACAGGATCGAACCGGTCGGCACAAAACCGAAATAAATACAAGTGAGTTTATGCCGTTTATTTACAAAGATAAACATCTGGCCCATGCCATTATGAACCTTATTTTCATTTATTTATTGCTCATAGCTTAAAATTAGGTTTTGGTAGATAACCGCATTATATATTATATATATACCACGGCAGTATTGTATGTATTAAAAAGTAAGAGAACATCGTTGCGAGCCTTGCACGGAGCGTTAACAATAAATATCGCTGAGAATATGTTGCTGATACTGACAGGTCTATCCATGGCATGCGATGTTGCCAAACAACTGCGTGTGGGGACTGGGGACCAGAATGCAGTGAGTGTACAGGTTTATAGTCACGAATGATGACCGATAAAAGGATAATAATATAAACTTATTTTCATTATTAATAAAGAAAACTCATCTAAGTTTATCTGTTGCCAGTTCAACGAAAAAGGTTAACACGTAAAGATGCTTGAACATGTAAGCAACATATTATATTGATAGGCATGCAAAAATGAAATTGGTACTGCATTCTCGTGATTAGATTCTGTTTTGAACACGGGCAAAATACGAGAGAAAGAAGAAATGCAAACGGGCATATGGTACGGTATAGTGGGCAAACCCCTTAAAACTCATTTCTTGCAATGTTATTTTGGAATATTTTCTAATGAACATACACATTAGCTATTTTTAACATATTTACAGCTGAACTAATCAAATTTGGTATAATAGGTAGCTTAGGCTCTATAAGTCTCTCTAGGCTCTTGACAATAGGTAACAGTAGGTACTTTTCAATGGGTAAAACTGGATAGGAATAAATGAATTTCCGTAGTAGTCGTACTGAACTATGAGTCGTCAACATGGGCCTACAGAACATATTATGCGCTAGTTGTACCTAAAGATAGCATGCAATTAGACCTGGTCGAAGATGTGGTATGCATTTGTCCTCTAATCGATTATCATGCATCGATTCAATCGTCAAAATATTCACAACACTGGCTAAATACAAGTCAGTAGACAAGGATAGCTATTTGGAGAAAACGCTTTATTAGAAAGAGAGGCAATTTGCCTGACCAGTATAACTTGATCCCTCACTAGAACAAAAAATTATCATAATTTTGAGGATTATTTTACATTTCTGGGGATATTAAAATCGATTTAATAAATTTAGATATTTTATATGTATACTTTATTATATAATAATACGGTTAACAGTTTTATAAAAAAATAAGAAGTCGTGATTTTTTTGTTAAAGAGAATATTCCGTGAGGTCCGCGTAGTTCCTTAAACTGGCCGCTACTAAACGGCGCGTCACGTGGCGCTACGAGTGGGGTAGCAAATACAACCAGTGTTATATAAAATCCGCCGATGCCCTCCCCCTGACAAATAACTATTCCATTCCGATGATAACTACATTTGGTTAAGTACAAAAACGTGAAAGATATCCAGATGGTCGGATATCTAGGAGCGGTTTGAAGAAAAATAACTTCGGAGACCTATTAATTTTATTAGTTGCGGATGTAACTATGATGACGAAAAAAGGAAAAAAACTTATTTCACATGAATTGATTGGGGGGAAAGGAGGTTGAGCCGTCTGGATTAGTTAGTTGTCTATATTTGAAAGTGCACTTTGTACCAGATCTTTAATTCTAATGCTAGTAATAGAATAATAATTACTCAAGATACAAACCGTAGGAGTAGGTCGTCTGAACTGTATATTATAAGTCTCCTCGTGCTCAGGATTCCAGAAATAGAAGATCTTCCAGTCTATATCTATCACACTCTCAGGCTTAAACACTGTGTTGTTGACGAACTGAGCACACGTCGTCCAGTTTAAAAATGAATCTGTTATGTTTATATCGGCAGTTGTGTACGTTATTGTAAGATATAGGATACTTAACTGGAGTAACATTTTGGACACCAATTTGTTGATTTTCTTTTGTTTTGTCTAGATTTTGTTTTATTTTTTTGTGCTGTTTAAAAGTACTTAATTGTCAGATTTTTGTGCCTAATTTACCTAATTGCTAGTTTTTGTGTCTTTGTTATTCTGATGACACACTTTTCTTATTTTTGATTGGCTAGTATCAGTAATGGATTTTTTTTATTCAATTTCTAATGATTTGTAAATTGATATACAAAAATATGTGAATTTCACTGTCTTCTGCTATCTTACTGATAAATATTAATGAAACAATAGAAGAAAACGTCGTTTTTATATAGAGAAAAATTGTTTATTATGTAAATAATATTTCAGAATGCTACAAAGAGCATTAATAATAAGCTAACACTCAAACATTCATTGTTATTTTTTTGTTTATACATACTTAGGATTCTTTGTGAAAACTTACTCGCGATTTCTTATCACAGCCGTCATTATTATTGAACATTTTTACTTTAGGTAGTTGATTTAAATTATAATGGGCAGGTAACAAAAAGTTAAGTGTATAAAAAAAGAAAGAAAATCTATAAATTTATTGGTACGAATCGATTTTGTTACATTTTTTTTTTTTTTTCAGATGACAAAACAACTATAATTCATACTTTATTTCCACATTTAATTAATTCAATCCAATCTATACTGTGCGGGGTTTTTCTTATCAACAAGGCAAGCAGGTGAGCCGCGGCCTAGTTCCAAAGAGTTGGCGAGTAGAGTGATTTCTCTTCTATTAGGGGGCTTGTCTCTACACATCAGGGAAGAAACTCCGATGCGGCAGTCCATCACTAGCAGGTACTTCCCGTCTTGGAGGATCTTTATGAAGAACTTGAGGAGGGGCACGGTTCCTTTCCGTGGTGTTAGATCTGGAAGATAATACTAGAATGAGCTGGAGTACCGTTAGACGTTGACCAAATATGTAGTTTGGACATCTTGTCTGTTCATTTTAGGTTCTGTTATTCATAATAGGTTATCTATTGACTACGACATCGCTCAATGTTAAGCGATGATTCGGCAAAAGATCGTTGCAGACTAAACCGACTAATAGAAGATGAGATAAATCCCTTCGCGGGGCTTCAAGAGGATAGGAGCTTCTAATTAGAGATTCTCCAACGCTTCCAAACATGATCTTAGACTTCCTTCCCCTAGGTAGTTTGGGAAGATAGGTCAGTCGTGACTTTCCTGCTTCATCTCAATGCATTATAGTAATTAACCCTTCTTTACCTTATAATATTAGGTCCACTGAGCAAGCTGCCAGGTGGTCCCTGGTCAATATACATTCTACTTGGCTTCCTCATGTTGACGTTAACGGCTGTGTTCCACACTACCTTCCTCTCGATATGATATGTATTATAATGAACCCCTCACCTTTCATAACATTAGGCACACCCAGCAAGCTGCCAGCTGGTCCCTGGTCGAGGAACAGCAGCATCTCATGCTTGGCCACCCCCATGGTGACGTGAAGAGCGGCAGCGTCCCAAACTGGCTCGGTTTCTAAGTACGAACGCATGTCCGTCCAGAAACGATCCACGATCTAATAAACAAATGAATGTAAAACTTCGGAAGAGGAAATGTTGAGCTGATATAAGTAGGTAGGTACTTTTTCTTTTACATCTTTAGTCGTAACCACACTTATTAATTCTTCTCGTGGAAGTAATTTACTGGTAAACCTTTATGTAAAGCACCTACAGCTGTTGGGCTGAACTCAATGAAAGTCACTAAACTAAAAATGACGCCGCGGCAAACCCAAAATACGTTGGAGAGATATGCTTGACTTCTTCTTAAACAATCCTTTAAGAAGGCCCATAAAAAGGACGAACAATGACGGATGGAGAATGAGAAGGCAGGTCTTCGCTGATTTAAATGATAATAACTTACGCGAGGTGTAGCATTCCTAATAGTCATATCCAAGCACTTATCATCCAGGTCCATGTTCCATGTATGATATATCCTCCAAGGTCCCTTCCCCACGATCACATCTATGTCGAAGTATGGATTCTTCGACATCCTCTCACAATGTACTTCATTCCTCTGGTAATTCATCGACCTGATCTCTAAACCTTCAGAGATTTTCATAAAAAATATAAGAACTAACGTTTCGATTAGGATGGACATTTTGAAATGATCGAGCTAAAACTGGCTCTTTCTTTTATATCTCGTGAAGTTTAGATTATAAGGTGGAAATATTTAGTTTTCTTATAGTAAGTCTCTACTTACAATGTTTTGATAATTTGATACATGGTAGTAGGTCAGTTTATAAACATTAGGCAGGCCGATATCTGTACTATAGGGAACAGTTAAATACTAAATACCTTAGAATAATACAGACCTAAGTGGTTACTAGTAAAGGCTATAATATTTTGTAATGCATTTTTAAATTCTCACATTCCCATTTTTTACGACCACAGTAGCAATTAAAAAACTTAAAACGTAAGGAATAAAATCTCTAATAGTTATCTGTAGATATGTCTTTTATCTATTCGTAGAGATAATAAAACAGAAAACACAATTGACATTATGTTTTTCCCTTCACTATCAACTTAAAATTTTACATTATTTTTAGATACAACCCTTTTTTTTTTTTTCTTTTTAATAATATGGCAACATGTGCATTTTGCCAGTGTCGAGTAAAATTCGTGAATGTTCACGGGATATTAAATTATGGTCTCCACTTTCGTGTTTTGCCAGTGTCAAGTTAAATGTTATTTTTTAAGTAATAAGTTAGTTAGTCAGGTCAGAGTCAGAGTGAGCTTAATAGCTCGTCTAGTCACGTGAGTCTTCCAGTAAAAAGGGTGGAATTTTACTGAAAGTTCGGAGGAGTTTTGGAGGGGGCACCAAAATTCATATTTCAACACCATATCACTTGCCTACATCTGTGCACATTCAAAAACACTTAACACGCAATATTCCACCATTATTACACGCTAACAATCAAATTCTACACGATAATTAAGCAAAAGACGTGGAGCTAATGATATGATCAAGGCTTGCCGCCAAAAACTCGATACAACCCTTAATAACGTACAAGTCCTTAAAACATACCAGTAACATATTTTTTTTTACTAAAAATACTATTATACATCTAAAAAAGCTCTGGCCGGTTGCGTGTAGTATATAAAACCTCATTTGTTGTATTCATGGGCGTAGCTCGCAAGCCACCGATGCGTATCTCTCGAATAGGTAGAATCGGTGGGCGGAATATTATTACCAGTCGTTATACGCAGTGACAGAAAACCAGGCAATACGTAATGACTGCGCCGCCCAGTAACAATTAAAAAAATAAAGAGTTTTGATTAGAACTTAGAACTTTTTTCTTGCCGGCCAGTGTTTTCGGATGTTGACTTTTAATCGTTTCTTTTTTTTTGGCTACTGCTTGTACGTAGCTAATAATTAATTTTAGATTAGTGGACTTTCGTTAACATATTTCGAAATGTCTGTGTTTAATATTATTGATTCTATCACTTCCTGATTTTGCTTCGAAGAATGTAGTACCCACACAGTAAACTTTTCAATAAAAAAAAGCGGTCAAGTACGAGTAGGACCCGAACACCGAGGGTTCCGTACAAACCTACGGGTTTCTACGGAACCCTAAGAAAAAGTGGGTATAATATTATATACTGTAGGTTTTGATACCCTTGCGAGTACTTGTGAGTTTGAAAATTTGCGGCTAAAATTGCTGTTTCTTTTGATTGCGTTGACATAGATGTTTGATTTTTTTTTTTCACACCTTTCTAATACCTGAACGCGTTCTTGAGGAGTGGGGTAGTAAATACTAAAGTATTAAAAATATTTTTTTATATGATGTAACTAAAAATTTACAGTTTTCGCATTTTTTCCTGTGCCTATGATTTAAGACGTTGCTGCGTACCAAATTTCAAGATTCTGAGTTAACGGCAAGTTCCCTGTAGGTTTTGATTCCCTTGAGAGTAGTCGCGAGTTAAAAAATACGGCTAAAATTGCTGTTTCTTTTGAATGCGTTGAGATAGAGGTTTGATTTTATTACAGTTTAAAGGTATTATAGACCTTAGTATTTGACATGAATTTCAGTTTAATACCTGTACGCGTTCATGAGAAATAAGGTAGTAAGTATTAAATTATTAAAATATTTTTTTATATGATACAACAAAAAATTTACAGTTTTCGCAATTTTTCCTTTATTTGTGCTCTAAGGAATTGCTTTTTACCAAATTTCAAGATTCTACGTTCACGGCAGGTACGCTGTAGGTTTTGATTTTTTGAGAGT
The DNA here is from genome assembly GCA_947507615.1 of Hemithea aestivaria. Lineage (NCBI taxonomy): Eukaryota > Metazoa > Arthropoda > Insecta > Lepidoptera > Geometridae > Hemithea > Hemithea aestivaria. The sequence goes on from OX382343.1 coordinate 6,381,075, forward strand.
AGTTGCGAGTTTAAAATTACGACTAAAATTGCTGTTTCTTTTGAATGCGTTGTTATAGAGGTTTGATTTTATTACAGTTTAAAGGTATTATAGACTTGAGTATTTGATATGAATTTCAATTTAATACGTTTACGCGTTCATGAGAAAATGGGTAGTAGGTATAAAATTATTCAAAATATTTTTTATGGTTTTCGCAACTTTTCCTTTATCTGTGGTCTAAGAAGTTGTTTCGTGCCAAATTTCAAGATTCTGAGTTCACGGGAAGTGCCCCGTAGGTTTTAATTTATTTGGTAATGTCGAAAATTTGCTGAAATTTGCAACATATTCGACTATATCTTTTGATTGCGTTGGCTTAGAAGTTTGAAATTTTCACAGCTCTAAGAGGCAATAGACCTTAGTATTTCCTATAAATTTCAGCTTGTTACCTCCACGCGTTCCTGAGAAAAGGGGTCTTGACAGACAGACAACAAAGTGATCCTATAAGGGTTCCGTTTTTACAAGCTTTATATTACTTTCACCTGTCTGTTGTCTGTCTGTCTGTCTGTCTGTCTGTCTGTCTGTCTGTAATCAAATCTTGCAAGTTTAATTTGACCCACTTCCCGGTTTCCAATTGAGCTGAAAATTTGCATGCGTGTGTAAATCGGATGACAATGCAATATTTTTATGACATCGAGCTGATCTGATGATGGAGCTGGAAGGTGGCCATAGGAACTCCGTCATAAAACAACGCAACCCCATCGAGTTTGGGCTCATTTGATTCGTCTTGACGAGTACTTTATGATACAAGACGATAATAATAATTAAAGCTTGTTTTTAAAAAGTATTTTTAAAATTTCACTTGTTTCCTTTTGAGGTACGGAACCCTAAAAAATAAAAACGTCTCTTTTAAAACTACACTATAGCAATTAAAAACATTAACATTACAACAGTTATTTTATTAAACAATCTAAATACAATCTATGTATAAATTAGGTATAGGTATGTACCTACTTATATGATTTTGTACATTTCGCAATTATATCCTTTGAAGAGCGCTCTTTGGCAACGCACACTTATGAACAAAGAGGTCTGTTGGAGGCATAATAATAACTCCTGATTATATTTTTATGGTTACCTAGGACAAATACGAAGTCCTACTCAACACTTAGATACCCTGGAATAATTTCCTTCCAATCAGGTTGTCTGTAAGATATTGCTTTATGCCATAAAACTCGATTGTTTACCTTTTGTTTTGAGTTTGTCTTGTATAAACAACTATCCAAACAACTATCCTAATAATATTATAAACGTGAAAGTTTGTAACAATGAATGGATGTCTAGATGTATGTTTCTTACTCTTGCACGCCTAAACGGGTGGACCGATTGAGCTGAAATTTGGTAAAGAGATAGACCCTGGAATAACACATAGGTTACAGTACAGCGGGTAAAACCGCTAGGCGCAGCTATTTTCTAATTTTGTATAAAATAAAGAGTTAATACAAGCTTTTATTTACTTTCACCTGTATGTAGTCTGTCTGTAATCAAATCTTGCAAGTTGAATTTGGTCCACTTCCCTGTTTCCGATTGAGCTGAAATTTTGCATGCATGCATAAATCGGATGACAATGCAATATTATTATGACATAGAACTGATCTGATGATGGAGTTGGAAGGTGGCCATAGGAACTCCGTAATTAAACAACGCAACCCTATCGAATTTGGGCTCATTTATTGATTCGTCTAGTCGAGTACTTTGGTGTCTTGACGAGTTACATCAGTGGCCGTGCCGTAGCATGACGTATGGGATCCCGCAGAAACTTCAAGAGTAGAACTGTCATCCCATACATTGTACTTTTGTGAATGTATGGGATGACAGTTGACAGCAAGACAAGTCTACGCAGCGTCTGTGCTTGGTCGGCTGGTTTATTAATAACAAAATCTTGTTTTTTACGGTTCCGTACCTCAAAAGGAAAAAACGGAACCCTTATAGGATCACTTTGTTGTCCGTCTGTCTGTCTGTCTGTCTGTCAAGACCCTTTTTCTCTGAAACGCGTGGAGGTAATAAGCTGAAATTTATAGGAAATACTAAGGTCTATTGCCTCTTAGAGCTGTGAAAATTTCGAACTTCTAGGCCAACGCAATCAAAAGATATAGTCGAATATGTCGCAAATTTCAGCAAATTTTCGACATTACCAAATAAATCAAAACCTACGGGGCACTTCCCGTGAACTCAGAATCTTGAAATTTGGCACGAAGTAATTCCTTAGAGCACAGATAAAGGAAAAATTGCGAAAACCAAAATTTTTTTTTTGCATCATATGAAAAAAATATTTTGAATAATTTTATACCTACTACCCTTTTTCTCATGAACGCGTAAACGTATTTAATTGAAATTCATATCAAATACTCAAATCTATAATACCTTTAAACTGTAATAAAATCAAACCTCTATCTCAACGCATTCAAAAGAAACAGCAATTTTAGCCCAAATTTTAAACACGTAACTACTCTCAAAAAACCAAAACCTACAGGGTACTTGCCGTGAACGTAGAATCTTGAAATTTGGTAAAAAGCAATTCCTTAGAGCACAGATAAAGGGAAAATTCCGAAAATTGTACATTTTTAGTTACATCATATAAAAAAATATTTTTAATAATTTCATACTTACTACCTTATTTCTCATGAACGCGTGCAGGTATTAAACTGAAATTCATATCAAATACTAAGGCTTATAATACCTTTAAACTGTAATAAAATCAAACCTCTATCTCAACGCATTCAAAAGAAACAGCAATTTTAGCCGAAATTTTAAACACGTAACTACTCTCAAAAAACCAAAACCTACAGGGTACTTGCCGTGAACGTAGAATCTTGAAATTTGGTAAGAAGCAATTCCTTAGAGCACAGATAAAGGGAAAATTCCGAAAATTGTACATTTTTAGTAACATCATATAAAAAAATATTTTTAATAATTTCATACTTACTACCTTATTTCTCATGAACGCGTGCAGGTATTAAACTGAAATTCATATCAAATACTAAGGTCTATAATACCTTTAAACTGTAATAAAATCAAACCTCTATCTCAACACATTCAAAAGAAACAGCAATTTTAGCTGTATTTTTTAACTCGCGACTACTCTCAAGGGAATCAAAACCTACAGGGTACTTGCCGTTAACTCAGAATCTTGAAATTTGGTTCGCAGCAACGTCTTAAATCACAGGCACAGGAAAAATTGCGAAAACTGTAAATTTTTAGTTACATCATATAAAAAAATATTTTTAATAATTTTGTATTTATTGTCCCTTTCCTCAAGAACGCGTACAGGTATTAAATTGAAATTCATACCAAATACTCAGCTTTATAATAACTTTAAGCTGTAAAAAAATCAAACATCTATGTCAACGAAATCAAAAGAAACAGCGATTTTAGCGGCATATTTTCAAACTCGCAAGTACTCGCAAAGGAATCAAAACCTACAGTATATAATATTATACCCACTTTTCCTTAGGGTTCCGTAGAATGTCGGAGGTTTATACGGAACCCTCGGTGCTCGAGTCCTACTCGTACTTGACCGTTTTTTTTTTTAATATCACTGGTTTTATTCTACACATTATTGTGTATATTCAAGTACATGCCCACTAGTTAAAACAGCCATATCTTCAGATACATGTAAGTTATAGTGGAAGCAAGGTAAGGGCCGGGCGTACCGACTCGAGCTCTGCCCGTGATTTATACGCCAATATTTGCTAAGGCACCTCCGCTTCGGTGCTACTTCATAATTGCTTACAAGCGCTTTGTTTACTTTATACAGCTAGTTTATATTTGTATAACTCAAAAGAGTAGTGATACACATTTTAATAATTTATTTAAACAATAGTAGATATGTGTTGTCATTATATATTTAAAATGAAGCACAAACATGACGGACGTTAGGTAGCTGTCCCACCGAAAGCAAGAGAACGAGAAACTATCGGCGATTTTCTCGCTCAAGAAACGTACAAAAGATATAACATTCTGTATAAACAAAAGAGAAGCATATACAAATAGCTAATCGCAGACTGTTCACACTGCCGGCGAGGACTCGCTTCAATAGCTTGTCGCTGAGCGACAAAAGCTATGAAAGATAACACTCGCTCAGCGATACTCGCGCTTAATCAGAACTCACATCAAGCGAGCAACCAGCGGTCTATCTACAGTGCGAGTAATCGCTCGACTCACTTGTACCACACCAGCTTATAGCCGAGCTACACAACTATCGGAACTACGCACTCGCTCCTCGCCGCTCGTCAACTCGTTTCTATACTCGTTTCTATGCTTTAGGTACTCGCTGCTCGCTCATCGTTGCCGTTGGGACAACTGCCTAATGCTTAGGCGGATTAAGGGGGGGTGGGGCAGGGGGCCAAGCCGAATTTTGCACATATTTCAGGTCAATATTATAATTTTTTTCTCGGCGCTCGCAGCAAGCTGCTCGCACACTTATTATTAGGGATATTTGAACTTTTTAACTGTTCAGCGTGCTTAACACACACTTTTCGTAGTAAAAATGATGATATTTTTGCCCGTCTGCACCTTGCCCCCCCCAGGACCAAATCCTGGATCCGCCCATGGCCTAATGTATAAAAAAATGTACTAGTTGTCACAATATTCTATTTCGGAGGCTGATCTCATGGTAGAAAGATCGTGATGATCTCACACTATCTCTATTTATCTAGGCAATATTATAATCAATCAAAAATGCCTGGTCCCTATCAGTAACACAAGCCGGGCCGCCTTCACCCATCTTCAGTGAATGAGCCATGGACATCACTTCGTTCCACTTCGGAGGTCGGTCTCGAGATAACAATGTCGTGATGCCCATCTGACAGTCCATCATCAGTAAGTACTTGTCGTTATGCAGCAGCTTGAAGAAGAACTTGAATAAAGGAACCTTGTTTTCTACATTGGTGAGCACTGAAAGAGAAACTATTTATTATTTTTTTGAATACCACAAAATGTCAAAACCCCTGCGAGAGTAATTCATTGGGAGAACTTCTTTCGCTAACATTATCTCAGTCGTTCACTCGTGATGTTATAGGTAACTTTATAAGAACTCATTGTGTAGGCAGTAGGGCATAAGCTATGCCCTACAGCCTACTCGTTTTATATGTTCCGGGAATATGTTTCATGTTGCTTGAAGTGGTATCTTTAATTATTCAAAAAACTCTTCCAAAACAATTTATTTGTTATTGTCTTGTTACTTAGACTTTAAATTTAATGAACACTATCGCAGGGCCACGCAGAATTTTTATTTTGAAACACTGGGTGGTACTTTGTCCGATATGGGAATCATAATGCTGACCTTGAGGACCTATTGGCTATCGCCAAACGACATGTAAGACACTAGAATCCATAGACAAAATGGCGTACATTACTTGCTTAAACCCCTCATTAATACGAGTATAGTAACAAACGCAGCAATGTACATTGAAGTTGTCATCAATCATATAGTGGGTGAGAATTAGCCAATAGGGCCCTCTGCTGATTTGATCTTTTGTCATTACCAAAAACGAGATTACCTACATCTAGAAAGGTCACTTCCAGTGATATAAGGCACTCCAGTAAAGCAACCAGGGCAGAGCCCTTCATCAATCAATAAGAGTTCATGTTTGTTTGATCCTAGGTAAGTGTGCATTACCGCTTTGCGCCAATTGGGCTCCTTATCTAAGTATTTGTGCATGTCATGCCAAACACGATTTATTATCTGGAATTCAGAATATAAATATTAACAAGGCTATTATTTCATAATATATAAAAAATAGAATAAACTTTAACTCATGTCAAGAAACCCACTTTCCTCCCCACAATCTCGAATATCGTAGCAAGCGGCTTGCAACTCGCTTACCTGTTATAAAACAAAATTTAAAAATGTTCTAAAGTTTTCGAAATCTTAGCCTAGTAGTGCCTATGAGCAAGACCAAGCCCTGCTTCTTACGAAAACCCTAGGTCCTCTACTTAAAGGTATCATATTTTATTGTTATATTTAAAAAAGTCCTATTTGTACAGTCATCATGATAATTTCCAGCTCTTTTCAACCAATTAGTAAGTATAGGTACCTTCTCTCTTTTGAGCTATTCGATTCTGCTCTGTAGGTACATAGGTAATCTAGAGTTCTAGACTTACCGCTTCACTTGCGTTCTTGACCACAAAATCCAAGCACTTGTCATTCATATCCACATTCCAAGAGTAATTGATCCTCCAGGGTCTTCCTACGACCAGATCTTTATTAAAATTTGGTGTCTCTGATTGCTTCTTACAAATATAAGCGTTCTTTTTCATAGACTCCGGACTAAAATCTGAATTGTCACAGTTTACAAGAGAAATAAGCAGAATTATAATACTGTGTGGTATTAGATACGGTGACTCCATTTTGAATGATCACGGAAAGCGTATTCTAAAGTTTATAAATGGTGACCAGCTTATGTTTGGAAAAGTGTTTGTAGAGTTTACAAATTGACATTTCTTTTATAAACTAAGGTTTTGATTGTCTGTGAGTAAATGTTGTGTCTTTCTGTTTTGTGTTGATGATACACTAGAGTCTACGAATAAATATGTCAGAAGAAAACTAAGGCTATGCCCACTCTTGCCTTTTCACTTTGATCTTGCATTTTTCTTCAACGCGCGCTTAACCCACAAGGTAGCTAAGTCCCGGGAGCTGAGTCCTCCGGAACTTAGCTAATATACATGGACTTACAAGATAGCAACTTAAACTAAGTTTTGATCTCCAATACAAGAAAATGCAACTCATTTTTGACAAGTCACATGCCACGACTCAGCATATACCTACCACCATCAGTTCTAGACAGCTAAAATAAGCTTAATTTATCATTGCATAAATGAAATGGTAAATTAGACTAACTTTTTAAAATATTAACAACAAAAAAACAAAATATTAAAAAGTAACCACAAACAAAACTTCGTCGAATTAGAATAGAAATCGATTAATTCAAGTTCAAAAACAGAACACATCCCGATCAGGTAAATAAATATAAATGCGGGTAGAACGAACAGGAGCTGTCAGTGGCAGGCGCGACTTCGCTCCGCTCCGTGCCGTGCGATTCTATAGGCGTAATATATTAGATAGGGCTGGCATTAAAATGCTTGCTTACTTGTACCTATGGAGAAGGAACGTGACGTCATTTCTCTTTCTTTGGTGTTCATGACGCAGGATCCATTTGACTTTAACATTCTTGTTTGTAGCACTTCTCAATAATATTGTCTTTGCTTGTCTACCAGTAAAGAGCTGTGTTGGAAACATATTATGAAAAAAGATCGACCCGAGAGTGGAGACAGCGTCTTGACAAATATAGATCTTCTTGTCTTCAAGTCGATTTTTTTGTTATAACTGTTTCTGTTACACTGATGAGATCTTGCATTGTACATATGACAGGGCATCTGGGATATTGAAGAATCCATTGATTGAATGACTGTACTGTCACGATTATCATATGCAAAAAACTCCACCTCACTCGGCAAACGTCGTGTAGAGTCACTAAAGGTGGTTAGAGGAGAAAAACGAAGCACGAAGTTAAATAGCACGCCGTAGGGTAGGTATATAGTCCAGCAGTGGAAGGACGTGGCCTGAAGATAAGCCTCCAATCGCGCCAGAATTCTATCTTTTTATTGCTGTCTCGCTCGTAAGCATTTTACAATAATACATTTGACAATAATTATGAAAAGGCCAGTGAAGAAAATGGCTTTGCATTAACAAAAAAGAACAATACTATCACATTACAATATTATATTTGACAGTACTCATAAGCGTGAACTCCCGATGGCATCGGCTCCCATGGACATCAAATAGTTTACAGCCTTGGTTAAAATAATCTCATCATGTTTTCAAGGGTTTTTTCTTGTACTTACGTACAAGGTAGATCTAGAAATGTATTGAACATTATAATTAATTCTAAATTAGAAAAATAAAAAACAAAGCAAAATATGAAAAAGAAAAGATTTTTTTGTGTAACAACCCTAGTGTATTTAGAGCTATATTATTGTAGAGGTCGCCTGAATGATGTCAGACTAGAGAACTTTATTGCAAAATGGATATAAATCGGACCACCTCTCTATTCTCTATATTAATGGTTAGAAGAACTGTACTTTGACCTGGCAGACTATATTTTGTTTTTAAACGTTTTTTGGGAGATAGTAGATAAGTGATTCTGTTAGATAAGAGCCAAGTTATGTACCTAAGGCTACGACGAAGTCAGTAGATATTTATTCGTAGACCTAAGGCCGTATTGAAAATTACTATAAAAGTCGACAACAATAAATCGTTCTAAGCGACATTGAAGCTTTATGTTTAATTAAAAGGACACAGGTTGAGTTAAGCGACAAAGTTGAAAAACACTAATAATTATTATCTTTTGTTTTATTTGTTATAGGTTAGTCTTTGACCACGATCTCGCCTGAACTTAAGCGACGATGCAGCCGTAGATGGTAGCTATCAAAACCTAGAAGGTGGAATAAATCCCTCTGTTACGTTTACCTATAGTGGACTGTATTACTTATGATTTTCCTACTGGATTTTACTGTTCTATTTAGAGGGGTTTTTAAATAACAACTTTGATTTACACTTTCACTGCATTTATTAACTTATAATTCCCAATCTAGGTTACCTAGGCACAATTTTACACTTTTACGACTAACTTGTTTACATTATGAGCGTTAGGAGACGACTGAAGATACTGAACGCAATATTAAAATCTCAACCTATTTATATACATTTTTAAGGTCTCCCGCCCGTACGATACCTATGATCGCTAATTGTACATTTTTTATTGCTATTTCCTTCCGTTATATAGGCTTGTCCCTGTCATGCATTTAACGGTCATTAACGGTCTGTATGTCCGTCCTTGTCATGCCTCTAACGGTTAATAATTATTATTACATTGCAATATCTTAAAATTAAGTTTAATTTTACCAAAGTTTTCCTAAGCTAGTATTCTTAATATCTAAAGGGCTGGCGTTGTCCTTAACATTCTCCCCCCAGCGAAGACTCGTCGCAGCTCTCCACTGGAAGGACAGCCAGCTTCGTCGCAGGGCGGCGAAATGTTCCTCCTCTGGTCCGGACGTCGGCGACGCGCACGTGCCCGTCGCTGCCGGGGAAGACTCGCTCGACGACTCCGCGAGGCCAGGTGTTGCGTGGTAGAGTTGGGTCGACCACCACCACCAGGTCTCCTTCGCGCAGTGGGCGGATCTCCGCCGCGGATGCTCGTCGTGGCGTGAGACTGGGCAGGTACTCGCGCACCCAGCGATGCCAGAACTCGTCGGCGAGAGCCTGAGCGGCGCGCCACGCGCGCCTGTCGGCTGGCTCGCAGGGTCCCGTCGTAGGCAGCCCCGACGATGTCCCCAGCAGGAAGTGGTTCGGCGTTAACGCCTCTGGATCGTTAGGATCGACAGAGACGTGGGTGAGAGGCCGAGCATTTATGGAATGCTCAGCCTCCATCAGCAGGGTCAGAAGCACCTCTTCTTTGGGCGCCTTCTGACTGAGTGTGTGGGAGAGTGCGGCCTTGACAGACCGCACGAGGCGCTCCCATGCGCCTCCCTGGTTCGGAGCACCGGGCGGTATGAAACGCCAGGTGACACGATGCTGCAGGCCGTAGTTTTGCAGAGCAGGCGCCCATTCCTTGTAGGCAGCCCGCAGCTCTGCGTCGGCTCCCCTGAAGTTGGTGCCGTTGTCGCTGTAGATGACGGTCGGCCACCCGCGACGCGCAGCCATTCGACGCAACGCCATGATTGCAGAGTCTGTGGATAGAGAAGCTACCAACTCGAGGTGGATAGCGCGTGTAGTGAGGCAAGTGAATAGCGCCCCCCAACGTTTCTCATGTCGTCTTCCAATGGTCACCACCATTGGACCGAAGTAGTCGACCCCGCAGTTGGAGAAAGGTCGCACGAACGCTTGGATTCTTGCTATTGGCAGGTCTCCCATGACTGGCACTTCAGGCTTGGCTCTTCTTATGCGGCACACGGCGCAACTCGAGGTGGCTGCTCGTACGGCTGGTCTCAGCCGGAGCACCCAGTACTGCTGACGCACGTCGTTCACCACTCGTTCTGGATTGGCGTGTCCTGCATTCTTGTGGTGATGCTGGACCAACAACTTCGTGAAGGGGTGGCGGCCGTCCAGGATGATCGGCCGCTTCATGCTGCCCGACACGTCAGCAGCTCCTATTCTCCCGTTGAGCTTCAGGATCCCGTCGCAGTAGGTTGGGTCGAGCCTGAACAGACGACTAGATTTCGCTATTTTCTTACCTAGTCGTAGTTGCTGCAGCTCTGTGTTGAAGCTTTCTGCTTGGCTTCTTTGGATCCAGAGTTTCTCGGCTTCTCGTAAGTGTCTGGCATCCAGCGGGTGTCGTGTCTTCCGACGACATCTCTCGATGAACAGGATGACGACTGCCGTGGCTCGTATCAGACGTTCGAAGTTGGAGAATCTGTGAATATCTGGCAGGCTGTCGTTAACTGTTACCTGTAGTTGAAGTACGCTTTCTTCCGTGTCGCTGGAGTTTTCGTCCCGTGTGAATTGAGGCCAGTTACACTTCTTGTCGTGAAGAAAACTCGGTCCCTTGAACCATCTGTCTTCCCTCGAAGATGGCACGTAGTTTGGGCGAGTGGCTATGTCTGCCACGTTAAGCTCGGTAGGAATCCATCTCCATTGTCGCGGTCGCGTAGCCTCGGCGATCTCTCCCAGCCGATGTGCTACGAATGGAGTATAGCGCACGGTATCGTTCTGGATCCACTGGAGCACCGTTCTGGAATCTGTCCAATATATTATTTCGTCAACTTTCCACCTGTGTCCCTGTTGGACAGTTGAAGCGAGTCTTGTTCCGATTACTGCTGCTTGGAGTTCCAAACGTGGGATCGTTTGGCTTCGTAGTGGTGCCACCTTAGCCTTGGCAGCTACCAGAGCGACTTCTGCTGTGCCGTCCGCTTTCTCCATCCTCCAGTAGATGGCTGTAGCGAAGGCTTCTTCACTTGCATCGCAGAAGACATGTAGCTGCCTTTCCTTGATCTCGAAGGCGGATGACTGGTACCACCTGGGTAATCGTAAATTACTCACAATTTTCATTTGGTTTATCCATTCTCCGAAATCTTGGGCGAACTCATGTGGCAATGGTTCATCCCAAGTCAACTTCTCGCGCCACAGCTTTTGTAGCAGAATTTTCCCGGTGATTGTGTAGCAGCTCAGCAGTCCTAGGGGATCATACAAAGACATTACCGCACTCAACGCCTCCCTCTTTGTCGGTGTTCTGCTGAGTTGACGGACTTCGGTTTTCACTCGGCTGAGTGATGTGTTGAAACCCAGTGAATCTTCGCAGGTGTCCCAGCGCAGTCCCAGAGTCTTCTCTTGCTCGTGCGACCCAGTGAGCATCTGAGTGGCGCTCTCGGCTCGCAAGTCCTCCGGTATGCTACCTAAGAGTCTGCTGTTGTTGGAGTTCCAACCACGTAGCTCGAAACTTGCTTTCCTGTGAATCTCAATAATGTCATGTATGAGTTCTTCCCCCTCCTCGATATTGTGGAAGGAGTCTACATAGTCGTCCATATAATGAGATTCCGTGATTGCCCTTGCTGCCTCTGGATAGCTGTGTGCATGCTCCCTTGCATTAAGATTTCTAACGCTGTGCGCCATGAACGGTGAGCTTCTAGCGCCGAAGATCATAGACGTCATCTTGTACTCCTGGGGCGGTTCCTGTTTATCTGATCGCCAGAGGAATAATTGCGCCGGTTGATCTTCCTTACGAATTTTCACCTGTAGAAACATTTCCTTTATGTCTGCTATCACCCCATACTGGAATTCTCTAAACCGGAAAAGGATCCTCTGTATGGATAGCAGGAGGTCCGGTCCGTCCAGGAGAAAGTCATTCAGACTTACCCCACGTGATTTGGCTGCGGCGTCAAATACTAGACGTACTTTTCCAGGTTTGTTGGGGTTCAGTACTGGAAAATGTGGCAAATACCAGTGCTTCCCACTGTTTTTCTCCGTTCCGTCACACAGCTCCGCGTACCCTTTATCTAGAAGATTTTTAATCTGTTGATTATACTCACTCTTCATGTTCTCTGACTTGCTGAGTTTTCGCTCAAGGCTTTCCAGCCTTTGCAGGGCTGTGTGATAAGTCGGCGGTGTTTGGGTGTTATCCTCTCGCCACGGTAGACCAACTTCGAATCTTCCGTTCACCCGTTTCGCTGTTTCATTGAAGATGGCGACTGCTCGTTCATCTTCCGCTCTTACCTTGGGTTTTAATGCCACGCCCAGAGCATCGATCCTGAAGTGTCGCTCGACCAGTTCTTCGAGTCTCTCGTTGATTTCCACGACGTGAAGCACATTATCGGCTTCTTCCTGGAGTATGCGCCTTGGCACCGTCCCGTGGATCACCCATCCTAGTTGAGTTCTCGAAGCGCCTGGTTCATTTCGTTTCCCGAGCCTCAGTTCTCTGGTGACGATCAATTCCCAGTTGTCCGAACCTATTAAAAGTTGCGGTTTACCATCGTCGTAGCACAACCCGTCGGCGTCTAGATCTTTGAGATGATCGAGACGTAACAAATCTCGGGGCATAGACTGTGGAGACAGTTTCATATCGCCAATGGTTCTCGCCTTGATCGTGTAGTCACGACCGTTCGCTCCCGCGATCTGGAATTTTACCAATCGGCTTTCGTGTTCCTGTTGACACGCGTTCACGCCTCTTATTCGCAGTGTTCCGGTTGGCCCCTTTGCGCCGATCTTCCTTGCGACTTCTTCGTCGACTAGAGACACAGTAGATCCTTCGTCTAATAGTGCATACACCTTCGCCTGACCCTTGGGTCCTGTTAAAGTTACTGGGCATATTTTTAATTTTACCTGTCCCAGGTCTGAGGTTGCTGTAACTGTTTCGGCATTAGCAGGCTCGTTGGATCCGTGCGGTGTCTGCGCTCCCCCCGTTGAGGGAGCAGTGTGATGTTCGTGCAACAGCTGGTGATGACCCATCCTGCACTCCTTGACACCGCAGGCTTTAGCTCGGCAGTAGATTCGTCGATGCCTGCTGATTAAACATTTGAAACACAACCTTTCCTTTTTCACGAGTTCCCACCTGTCCGTTATGTTCATTTGTAGGAACTTGCCGCATTTGGTTAATGCGTGATTTTGCTGACACACCTGGCATTTTCTTAGTGTTTCTGAGTCGTTCGTGGTCGCATATACTTGTTTTCCTCTTCGTTGTTCCGCCTTGGCAGGTTCCTTCTTCTGTGTGCTTGTCGCTGTGCTTATGTACCCGAAACGAAGAGCTCTGCTGGCTTCCTTCATTAAAAATTGTGACATAGCGATTATTTCCACTTCGGAAGTATTCTGCTCGGCGTATTCGTACCATTTGGATAACATGTGCGGACTCAGCTTTGTCATGATGTCTCGTGTCAGCTGTGGGTTATACAGGTATCCCCTTTTATCGATTGATTTTAGTACCCAGACTATATTTTGTACTTTTACCGCGAAGTTATTGAGTTCTGTTGCAGCTACTCCTGGTCGCGGCAGCTTCTTCAGATCCTCAATAGTTTTTTCCACTATAACTTCGGGTTGACCGAAGGTTTGATCTAGAGTGTTCATTATTACCTGAGGGTCTTCCGCCGTGTGTAGTAACACGGACACTGCTTCCCTGGCTTCCCCCTTGAGACAATTTCTCAATCTGGCCATATTTTCCGCTTTCGACAAATTATAAGTTTTTGTCGTATCTCGCATTGCTGCCCGGAACGCGAACCATTCTATTGGCGCGCCCGAAAATACTGGCAGCTCGTACGCCTGTCTCGGTGGTGGCCTGTTCCTTGCTAGTTTCTCTAGAGCCTCCACGAGCTGATCCACCCCACGGCCTCGGGATCCTTTGCCTGGAGTTGGCGATCTAGGTCGTTCAGCTGGACGCAGATCGCTTACCCGATGCTCCGTGTTGTGCGGCGTGCGGTGCTCTTTGGCTTCATCCAGCCATGTTTGTACCCTCCTCTGTTCCAGAGTAGTACCTTGTGGTTCAGTATCCTCTTGTTCGGTTATAGCCTCCATATCGTAGGCAAGTCGTCTCTTAACCCGTTCTGTTTCCAGATCCAGCTGCTTCTGCCTAATCAGCGCCAGACGTTCTTCCGCCTCGAACTGCGCTTGACGAACCCTCGCGTTAACGCTGCTGTTAGACGCGACTGACCTTGCAGGTGATACCTGTCTCCTCGGTGGTTCGTCTGCTCCGGTTCCCGCAGTGAGGCGTGACGTGGACGGTTCTACTCTGGACTCCGTAATGGGTGACATATATACCTCTCTCCCCAAAGGTGCTGCTCCTCCAGTTCCTCTTCGTTCCAGGATCGTGGCGGCGGCTGAGAGGCCCGCGGTCGGTCGCTCAGTTGACGGTGATCGTGGCGGATCATCGAACCGAGTAACCTGTGGGACCGCGGCGGCCTCGTCCTCTGGTTGGCTACGTGTCTTCACCATTATTTCCGCGGAGTTAATTGAGATACTAACTACTATAGTTCGCGCTGATTTACGCACTTTTCGATAAGGAAACAGTTACTAGGATAGTACACTTAGTCTCAACACAAATAGTTTAACACAGAGTTTATTCGCACATAAAAAGTCAAATATAAAATCTAAAAGTACACTGAGAGCCTAATTTAATATTAAAGTACACGCGAGAGTTTAAACTATTAAATTAAAGCACTGGCTCTATTTATGTGCGACACTGTTCTTAGATTTATTAACGCACTGACGTTAAACTTTTCCAAAAATACACTGATTCTAGGTATAAGTGCAAGAAAAACTGAATCTAGACTTTTCAAACACTGACGTTAAACTTTTCCAAAAATACACTGAATCTAGGTATAAGTGCAAGAAAAACTGAATCTAGACTTTTCAAAGCACTGACGTTAAACTTTTCCAAAAATACACTGATTCTAGGTATAAGTGCAAGAAAAACTGAATCTAGACTTTTCAAACACTGACGTTAAACTTTTCCAAAAATACACTGATTCTAGGTATAAGTGCAAGAAAAACTGAATCTAGACTTTTCAAACACTGACGTTAAACTTTTCCAAAAATACACTGAATCTAGGTATAAGTGCAAGAAAAACTGAATCTAGACTTTTCAAAGCACTGACGTTAAACTTTTCCAAAAATACACTGAATCTAAACTTTACTAGAAACACTGACTCTAATTTAGATTTAATTCGGCTTACGAAGGACCAAAATGTTACGTTTACCTATAGTGGACTGTATTACTTATGATTTTCCTACTGGATTTTACTGTTCTATTTAGAGGGGTTTTTAAATAACAACTTTGATTTACACTTTCACTGCATTTATTAACTTATAATTCCCAATCTAGGTTACCTAGGCACAATTTTACACTTTTACGACTAACTTGTTTACATTATGAGCGTTAGGAGACGACTGAAGATACTGAACACAATATTAAAATCTCAACCTATTTATATACATTTTTAAGGTCTCCCGCCCGTACGATACCTATGATCGCTAATTGTACATTTTTTATTGCTATTTCCTTCCGTTATATAGGCTTGTCCCTGTCATGCATTTAACGGTCATTAACGGTCTGTATGTCCGTCCTTGTCATGCCTCTAACGGTTAATAATTATTATTACATTGCAATATCTTAAAATTAAGTTTAATTTTACCAAAGTTTTCCTAAGCTAGTATTCTTAATATCTAAAGGGCTGGCGTTGTCCTTAACACCCTCCCTTGCTTCACTGAACATCGTGTTGGAACAGTCGTAATGACCGCTTAGCAACACGGTTTTGTCTAGTGGGTGGTACTGTCATGTTTTTACAAATTTTTGATAAACAAATTGTGTCACAAAATCAAATGCAACATTTTTGATAATATATTTTATTTAAAATGCCGGTTAGAAGTTACTAATAAGATGTTTTAGTAGCTCCTAACCGGCGTTTTAGATAAACTATACGTTTTATAACCTACACGTTGTTTTCTCACAGAATCCACATGCTTTTCCCAGATAATCACACTAACTCTACCCAGAGACATATAAAAACAAATCCCTGACTCCAGTAACGTCCAAACTGATATCACTTTCTCTCGACTTTTCCTTTCGAATAAGTTGGGAAAACATTTTCGCGTCGGTAGTTCCGTACCCTCCATAATCCTGTACCTGCAGAGATATACCGTACTTACCCTGCACAACCACTATCATCTATACCTACAACTTACTCTGCTATTACTTATACGTATGTGTTAAAAATTAACAAGGAATTAACGAGCTTATTAGCACAGAAACAAGGTACAAATTTTTATGCGTCAAGCGCGTAGTTACGACGTTTTGCTTAGGTCGGTCGCCCCCCCTCCATTCACCTCTCGCGCCCTACCTCATGCATTTAAATTGCTTCATTACTGAACTAGACGCCGGGCTGTAGGGTTGTCCCGACGGAAAAGTTTCAGTTTTATTTGAGGTTTGAATCGAATTGTATCAGAAAGTTTTGATGTGTTCGCACCTGGTACTTTGCAATCAATGTTATCGCACGTCGTTTTCTTGTTGTGATGACTTTTTTTTTCTGTACCGGGAAAAAGGCAGATAGATGACAGGTTATGAACACGATTTTTTATAACATAAATATAAATATTTCAGGACATTTCACACAGCGCCACCTAACCCCAAGCTAAGGAACTTAATGCTTGTGTTATGGTGATTAGGATAACGGATATAATACTTATATTATAACTTTTCTTTTATAAATACATACTTATAATAGATATTGAAAACCACCCAGACCAGAAACAAATATCTGTGGATCACACAAATATTTGTCCCATGCGGGAATCGAACCCGCAACCTTTTGCTTTGCAAGCAGGTATTAGCCCACCGTGCCACAGAGGTCGTCACACATATAACATAGATGATAGATGATATAACATAGATGTCGACATTACATATAACGTAGATAAATAATATTGTAAGAATCAACGAATTAGGGAAATAATAGAAATCGAACACAGCTCAAAAAGTGATTCAATGCAAAGTACAACTATATGGGCGGGGCGTAAAAAGTACAACTCACCCGCCGCTCAGTCACACAACGCGCTCAGCGACAGATGCACGCATCGTTTGATTTTTAAAAATATCCAAAATAATATAGTTAACGGACAAAAATTACCTTTTGTGTGGTAAATTGGTGTAAAAATGGAAAGAAGGCAGTAAAAAGCAGGAAAAACTTATCACAGCTAACTAATATTAATTTAAACCAAATTATATAATTTCGATTTTAGTTGACATTAAATACATAAAAATATAGGGTAAACTAGGCATGGCTGAAACAATGTTATTTTGGTCGTTTATTGCATTCGCATTCGATTAGGTAACGTTATATTAATTTTGTATACTAGCTAAACCCACGGTTTCACCCCCGCTACAAAGATGTTATTTTTGTACAATAAATAAAAGCATTTGTTTTTGAATTAAATCAATAATGACTTTTAATAAAAGTCTGAAGAAAGAAAGAAAAAACCTCTAAAGTGAAGAATTCACCTGACCCGGCCCCCCCGCTCGGCCTGATTCGACCTGATTCTGGCATCGCGCTTTTATCACCGCACGAGCCGACACCGATCGAAAGCCCAGGTTTATACGACTAATGTCCAATTATGAAAAATGACAAATATTATATACGTCCAATCATAAAAATGCCTATTCGGAAAATAGTTCACTCATAAAAATGTCAAATCGTAAAAAGGTCCAATTTGAAAATTGTCCATTCTAAAACGTCCATCCGTAAAAATGTCCAATAAAGTTTTATTTTATCCGTGGTTCTATCAATAGCTAATCCCGTAGTCCTATTAAAAGTGTCAATATCTCAGAAAATACTCGTCTTAGGCTGATGCTGTCATAGAAGAAATTAAAGGTCTTGGAGAGATCTTCATTTCAGATGACAGCTGTCAAACTTGAAACGTCAATATCTCGGAAAATACTCGTCTTAGGCTGATTCTGTCATAGAAGAAATTAAAGGTCTTTGAGAGATTGTCATTTCAGATAACAGCTGTCAAACTTGAAACATCAATATCTCGGAAAATACTCGTCTTAGGCTGATGCTGTCATAGAAGAAATTAAAGTTCTTGGAGAGATTGTCATTTCAGATGACAGCTGTCAAACTTGAAACGTCAATATCTTGGAAAATACTCGTCTTAGGCTGATGCTGTCATAGAAGAAATTAAAGTTCTTGGAGAGATTGTCATTTCAGATGACAGCTGTCAAACTTGAAACGTCAATATCTCGGAAAATACTCGTCTTAGGCTGATGCTTTCATAGAAGAAATTAAAGGTCTTGGAGAGATCTTCATTTCAAATGACAGCTGTCAAACTTGAAACGTCAATATCTCGGAAAATATTCGTCTTAGGCTGATGCTGTCATAGAAGAAATTAAAGGTCTTGGAGAGATTGTCATTTCAGATGACAGCTGTCAAACTTGAAACGTCAATATCTCGAAAAATACTCGTCCTAAGCAGACGCTGTCAAAGAAGAAATTAAAAAACTTTGAAGTTCTTTCAGATTTTGAAATTTCAAGTTTGACAGCTGTCATCTGAAAGGTAGATCTCCCCAAGACTTTTCATTTCTTCTATGACAGCGTCAGAAATAAACCAATTCGTGTTGGAAATTATTCTTAATTGGACATATTTCATTTGGACCAAATTTATGTTGGAAATTATTCGTGTTGGACATTTTTCCTAGTTGGACGTGTAGCCATGTTGGACCAAATTAGTGTTTGACCAAATTAGTATTGGACATTAATACTAGTTGGACATTTTGGATTTTGGACATTTGTCGTACAAACCGATAAAACCATATCCATATCCTTTTTGGGGATTCTAACTACCTATGTACCAAATTTGGCAAATTTGCCATTACCTTGTCGAATGCTTCATTCTATTGTTGTTCTCCTCAGGACATCGCGCATGGTTGATGAGATATTCGTTTTGTTTCAAGCATACCAAGGTTACCCTAGTCTGACATAAAAGAATATATTTGAGTTACCCGTATGGCAATACCGAATTTAACTATAAACAATTTTGATACTTTAATTAATTTAAAAAAAAATCGCTACTGTACTTGGTAACTGACCTCTGTTTAATCAAATAAGTAGCTCTGGCGCGAAAAAGTTACACACATGCTTCACATAAAACAGACATGCGTCTAATAATGATACTTTTATAAAATGATAATAAAAGACGATGTTATATGACACAAATATAATATTAAAAATACATAAAATAAAATGATAAATTGTTAATTTAACGTAATCCAATTCTTTATTTTTGCGGTGGGGTGGTCTTTTCGATGTCTCGTAGGCGGGCCATTTTCCTTTATTTTTAATACTTTCCAAAACAAATTTTCTGACTGATGATTTCAATTCGCCTAGAAAATACAAAATAAATAAGATTAATATCATCTTTAAAAAGTAAAAAAGGCGTACCAGTAGGGTAACAGTAAAAAAGGTGCCATGAATATAATAATAAAAGAAATTCCCAAATAAAGCAATTGTATTTGTACTTGTACGTAGGGACATCTAATACATTAAAACAAAATAAAAATGCCAAGTGCAAGTCGGACTCTTTTGAATTGAACTCTTTCTTGAAACATCTCATACATATATACAAAAACAAACGGAAAAAGCACTTTGTTGTTTGGGAGCCCCTTTTTTATTTTATTCTATTTTTAGTATTGCAACAAAAATACATCCGTGAAAATTTCAACCTTCTAACTATCACGGTTCGTGAGATGACAGACAGACAGACGAACGGACAGCGAAGTCTTAGTTATATGGTCTCGTTTTCCCCTATGGGTACGGAACCCTAAAACACAATTTTCATACACATAATAACATTCCTACTCATCATTAAATTTGGACAATATGAAAAGTATCAAAAATTTTCAGTCATACTATAATGTATTGTATGACTTTAGTTGTAAACAAATAGATAACACAAAATAGTTATTTATGGACAAAATAACGATTATTTTACGTTTTCAATGATGAGATTCAATGAGCTTGATGATGTACTGTTAATCTAACTTAAACATACCTGAGATATACGCTGTTCTCTTAGAAACACTTAGTCATAGCAGCAACCACTTTTCTATTTGCAACTGCTGCATACGCCGTATTATACATTTTGTAATTCATTTGGCAAGCTACGCCACGGATTATTTTACTCATTTTTATCAATATTATTGTGAAAAATCTTCGAAATAACTTGTTAATCATTAAAACTGCGTACAATATATTATTGTTTACTTTTTGTTACTCAAATTTGACGGAAGTAGTTTGAAAGAAATAGGTAGAATGTTGCCATTTTTATTTTAGTTTTTTCTTAATAAATTTGTACTCCTTCGTTTTGTCCATCCCGTTTGCACATGTTGATTGAATATTTCTGTTTCACTCAACACTATCCGACTAAGTAAAATGACACCCCAAATGCATGAATGGGCGAGTTAATGCACAAAAAATAAATTTAGCATGGTTATGCCTTCTGTATGTCCGTGTGTCGCGTGAGTATTATAATTTAGTGGTGTGAGTTTGGGACCACGTTTTTGCGGAAAAAGTAAAGGAGTTACAGGGAGTTGGTAAGAATAGATTAATAATATTGTAATAATAATATTGTAGAAAATGTTTGTTACTAGATAATAGGTATGCGCTATGAGGTATTAAACTTTATGCCACGCAACTTAATGCATACATGTATCATAAAATAGAACATATTAAAAGTAGAACTAACACTATTTTGCATACGTTATTTTAAGCACTTTAGAGTGATCTATAGTCATTTTGAATGAAAAATCAATTTTGTCCTGTTATAACATGTTGCTAATTAACCTCATCTTGCCAGCCCTATGAGAGCATAGCGGAGGGCGGTACTATCCGCGAGCCGATCATTAGTCCCCGAGACTGGGCAGACACATACTTTGCATGTTTGGTACAATATACAGCATCAGCTCGACAACCCTACTGCTGAGTCCCGGGCACGGCGGAGGGCGGTACTATCCGCAGCCGAACATTAGTCCCACAGTGGGCAGACGCGCAGTTTGCATGCTGCTACAATATACAGCATCAGCTCGACAACCCTACTCCTGAGTCCCGGGCACGGCGGAGGGCGGTACTATCCGCAGCCGATCATTAGTCCGACTGTGGACAGACGCGCAGTTTGCATGCTGCTACAATATACAGCATCAGCTCAACAACCCTACTCCTGAGTCCCGGGCACGGCGGAGGGCGGTACTATCCGCAGCCGATCATTAGTCCGACTGTGGACAGACGCGCAGTTTGCATGCTGCTACAATATACAGCATCAGCTCAACAACCCTACTCCTGAGTCCCGGGCACGGCGGAGGGCGGTACTATTCGCAGCCGATCATTAGTCCGACAGTGGGCAATCGCGCAGTTTGCATGCTACGCTATTCCTCCGAGCGACTCACACTGGAGACATTTGCTATTGCAGTTAGAACGAGGAATCATATATAATAGTAGCCTGTAGCTAGTGAAATTACTGGGCTGAGGAGTCTTAACATCTTATGACTCTCAAGTAGGAAGCGTTGGGGCAGTGCACTGGGTAGCACTGTACTAATTATGGGCAGCGTTATCTCTTACCATCAGGAGAGCGTCTTGCTCGTCTTCTTACTTCGTTGTATAAAATTGGTTGTAAAAAAAGAGATAGAAGTCTACTTGAAATACTTTTTTTTAATTTTAAATTATGAAGTTTTTGAACTAATTGCCAATATTCCAATGAATATTTCCAAAATTCACATTAAGATAGAGCTATCATTTAATTAATCATGTTAAAACAAAGTAGGTACATAATGTTATGGCTATTAAAGATCATCGTCAGTCTGAAGAAATAAAAAATAGTCCATTTGTCTCGTCCTTAAAATGGATTCATCGGAGACTTTTAAATTTTAACTAGGTTCATAAACATAAATCACTCTAGCTATGCAAAATATTGATCTCTTCATCTAGTCATCAATGAGTTAACTCGCTGTAGTTTAAAAATTCACACCAACTATTGATAATTCACTCTACAGTTTTCCCAAAATCTTAGAGCAAAATAGTATTCGTTTTAAACTAAGTCATGCATCCTTATATCCGACCAAATCGTATATCCAAAATATACTCGTAAAATCATATTATGATAACATTTTTTTCAAAGCCAGCTGCATAATAAGTGCCGGTGAAACGTCAACAATTTGCCAATTTTGCCGCCAATCCCCGCTCTGTGTTGCCACAATGAAAAATCAGATATGAATAACTTCATACAGCCATCCAATTAAGCAAAGGTGTCACATTACTGCGAACTATTGTGAGTATTCTAGAATGTTTACAAACATAACAGAGGCTTGTCGTAATCTGTTTTTGAATGCCTTTCCGTTTTTCGGTCTGGCAACTTTTAATTTTTTGTTTTTTTTTTTTTGTCGGCTTAGTCGGTATGGATTTCAACGCCTTATTGTTAGTTTATCCGCACAAATATAAAAGTATTTCACAGAAAGGGAAGGTAAACCGTACTTACTGTGATGTAAGGGATAATTCGTTCGTTTGGTGGTCCTTTTGTAAGTCGACAGTTGACAATTTTGAAGGGGTTTGCAAAATTTTACTTTCATTTCGGTGAATTTATCTAAGTACCTACTTAAATAAAAAAATCTTTGAAGTAATTTTTCTGTTCATGCTATACCAAATTTTATTGTCAATGCAAAGGCCATTTCAACTTAGAACTTTGCTTTATATTTCTTTTACGTAAGACCATAATAAATTCCAATTTTATGTAAGTATAATTTTTCACACGTATGTGTACTGTGTACATTCTCCCTATATCTACTACTAAATACATTTTAAGTCAAGCACAACAATGATGATGAATGATGAGCACGGAAGACGCTGGATGCAGGTCGCTTCCAACCGGTACATATGGAAGTCCAAAGAGGAGGCCTATGTTCAGCAGTGGACGTCCTATGGCTGAGATGATGATGATGATGACAACAATGATGACGCCTGATTCTGATGTAAACTAAAAACGCGCTATTTTCCTCCCTTTATCCTATATTGCTTACTACCAATACGGAACTTATCACGTATTTTTTTAAACATTTGTTGGGAAACAAAGTAACTTACCATCCTCATTTTCAACCATCAAAAAACTTTGCTCTTTTTCTCACCAAAAAAAAACAAAAGTTCTCAAAATTCGCACCTTCCCGCGCAGTCAAGCGCGAGCATTACAAAACAAACAATACAATTTAAACAACAATTACATTACATGGAGAAACCTCAAGCGTCAAAAATAGCGAATTTATGTACCAACATATTATACCTTTATCTCTTCATCTTTAATGTCAACGCTATAAGGTACAAATTAGCTTGTTTAAGTGTATTTAAGTTTGCGTCGAAAGAGCGGTGAAGCGCGAACGCTTGCAGGAGACACGAGGGTCCGTCGGTGAGTTTTTTCCTTAATCCTGGTTAGGATTAGGTTAAAGCCCTTTTGATTGGCAGCCGACGTCGGATGCACGGTCTCGGGACTCGGGTGCAGGCGTTATGCGGATGCCTTTGTAGATCCACGTCACTTTCAGGTGAGACGGGAAAACAAATGACTATGAAGAATTTGAAATTATACGCGGAATTTATTCTGCGGATTCCAATTGTTTTGGAAAACTAAGTGTAAACGCAAACTTTTTCGTTGATTACTGTACTTCATTTCCAAAAGTACTAAATAATTAATACCTTTTTCAATAGAAATTATATATGGGAAATTATGAGGAGTCAAAAATGTATAGTTATTTGAACTTTAGAACACGCGATTGTGGTTCCCTGTCAAAGGGACGCATTTTGTGAAAAGCACTCTTCACTCTACCATATCTACGGTCGCATCGTCGCCTAATACCACGCGAGATTGTAGTAAAAGGCTAACCTATATAATGAATAACAAACAAGTGAATTTATAAAATTCTTTTTAAAAACAACCTTTTATTATTATTACCACCTAGCATCATAAAATACTAAGACGAATCAAATGCGCCCAAACTCGATGAGGTTGCGTCGTTTAATTACGGAGTTCATAGGAACTTCGTTGGCCATATTGCCACCTTCCAGCTGCATCATTAGATCAGCTCGATGTCATATTAATATTGCATTGTCATCCGATTTATACAGACATGAAAAATTTTAGCTTAATCGGATACCGGGAAGTGGCTCAAAATAAACTTGCAAGATTTGATTATAGACAGACAGGTGAAAGCAAATAAAAGCTTGTAAAAAAGTTAGAGTTTGGCAGTCGGTTGTGAATCATAGATCTTAGACAGTAGTGACAGTGTACAAGTAGCCGTTATCCTTGTATAAGGCGCGGTCCACACTACACAGCGTGATTCGTCACGGCGCGGCGCTGTTCTCACGCGCTACCCGTGTTGCCGTGCCCGCTGACGAGGATTATAGACAGAGGATAGGGCTGGCACGAATCAATAGCAAGTATATTAGTTATATTAATATGAGATAATTTATAGTTTTATTAGTAGAAGTTTAACTAAAATTATGTACTCTAGTAAGATTCTTACAAGATTTTGCTATGATCTTCGGGTGTAGAAGTTTAATCTCACTGCCTTTTTTAACAGGGGGCGTTTATGCATCACGGGTTATTTAGAAGTTGCCTTGCTGGTAAAAGTTCAAGACCGGCAAGAATACCCACTAAAACCCCTTGGTAGGTCCCCCCGTTCCGCCTTTAAGGATGGGGTCGCTGCTGCTTGCACTATCATACCCCGGAAATTACGGTTATGTTACTCCAGGTTTTCAAGTTATCAACAGAAAATGGACGCCAGCTTCTTTACCATTATTGACCTAGAAATATGTATCCCTAGCACTTAGCACCAGCATCAGCTTTTAATAAACTTACCGTCCTAAAAAGTAACAAAGAAAGAAAGAAAAAGCAGAAGAAGTAAGAAGCGTTGGCGCAGTGCACCAGTAGCATTGTAATTATGGGCAGCGTAATCTCTTACCATTAAGCATTTCTCTTACCAAAGAAAATAAATTTATTGCCAAATTTTATAACATTTACAAAATAAATTAAGAAGTGACATCCCTACGCAAACTGTCAGCGTATATGACATTGACAATTCATTCAGCCTACCTGCGCGCGCGCCTAATCCACGTGACACATGAGACGTGGGACAAAGATTATGCAGCATGACACCGGTAGGAGTTTACCTACAATTTTTAAGTTAACTGGAAATACTAAAGTTCTAAATTTTCTTTTTTTTTTTGCTATAAATATTTACCAAAAAAATCTAAATAAAATATAATCAAAATCTTAATTATATCTTAATAATCTTTATTATCTTCTTAATCTTAATTATAACATAAAAAATACCGCAATGGTATTTGTTATAGTTACATTGCCATCAACATGCAATTTTGTACTTTAATAAATGCAAAGAAAATGAATTTTTTTGTGCAATTTTGTACTTTAGTGTGAATACGTGTGCTAAATAATTTTAGCACGTATTCACATGAACCATTTATTAGAATAGAATGAGTAGGTGTACTTTATTGCATACCACAACATAAATATACATTTAACATATAATAGGTAGGCAGTGAGTACTTTATAGTGAACTTGTCCTATCTGTACTAAGAACAATTTTATTCTCTGACATCCTGAGCTTGACGATTTGAAGCATTTATTGGTAGGTATTGATCTGAGTGGATTTATAATCTTGATCCGTTCGTCTGTCACTGATGTCGGATTACTCTCTTTCTCACGGGGACCCCGCATTGTTGACATTTAAACCCATACTTGGTTGAGATCAAAAACTCGCTCGCTCGTTTAGGAAGCCTTGCAACCGGTAGCCTAAAGCTAGATAATTATAATCACATTAGAATAATATTATAAAGGCGAAAGCTTGTGAGTATGTATGTTTGTTATTTCACGTCTAAACGAGTGGACCTATAATAGAGCTGATTTTTTTTTTATATAGGTTATACTCTGGATTATACAGTACAGCGGGTAAAAAAAACCGCTGGGCGCGAATAGTAATAATAATTATTGAGGGTTATACTCCAACGGAACAGGTTACCCTACTTACACTGTCAGAAACAAATCACAATTTATAGGTTATGCGGCCGACACATGTTGCAGTTTCAGGTCGCCGAGATTACCCTACTACAGGGCCTGCAACATGACCTAACGACTGCCTACGACATATCTTATAGGAAACAGCCGGGACCCACGGTTTGATGTGTTGTGGTGAGTCATAAGACTTATCTTATAAGATAAGAATAGGTACTCAATATTGAGACCAAAGAAATATTACAGTTTTACTTACTACTAAACACTTAGTGTCCGACCGAAATTTCGGTTTCGGTTTCGGTTTCGGCCGAGTTTCGGCCAAAAATCGAGTTTCGGCGAAAGTTTCGGTTTCGGCCAAAATTGGCCGAAACTTTTGCCGAAACCGAAACTCCATTCGGAAGTTGTCGTGCACGCTCGCCTAGCTTCGTTTTCCGCGACAACGCTTTGGCGGACGACTAATAATTGTAATATATGTAGGTTTGTTAATTTTAAATGTGTGATTTGATATTATCTTTGTTGAGACTGGAACTAAGTGTGTATTAGCAATTTTAGTAATTATTATTTTTATAAAGAGGTACCTAAAAGAGATTGATGATTCTTCTAAGTACAAATAGGTACAAACCAAAGTATTAATTAGTAAGATTTCAAAATACAAATACTTAGTATTTTACCCGTATGTCACCGAGCGGCTCAATCGAGCCCCACCTGCGCATGCGAATTTGAACCTTATTTTAAAGAAGCTAGAAATAGATGTCAATTTTGATTTGAAATGGAAGTTTTTCCTGGATCAAGGGGTTAATGAAACAGTAACAATTAGTGTTTTGTATAATCAAAATTGATAACTGATAAACATTTTGCTATAAGAACTTAATTTAAATAAATAGGCCAAGATTCAGACTACGCGCAATGTAGGCTTCCGTAGAACTGGCAAATCGTATATCAATATCTACTGCCTTAATTTTCATCAACGATATCTTTAAAACTTATAAAACTATCTTAACCGCTATGGTTTTCCCGGAAACTTCATGGTTGATACTATATTTGTGATTTTTAACAGTGTTTGAAAGCCAGTAGTTTAGATTTTAGAGGGAGGGGACGGCCAAAAAAAATTTAAACATGAATATCTTTCAAATGGATCATTAAATCGAAACATTTTCTTAGAAATATGTCCTTCATTAAAATACCTATTCAACAATACCCAAAATGATGGGATCAGCCAGAAAAAATATTATCCCTATTTTACATGTTTGAGAGCTACCCGAAATTGATTTAAATTTATTTATTTTTGTAGCCATTCTCTTACCCTAATCATTGCCCTCCTCTGTGCAAAATTGCAGTTTTCTAGGATTTATAGTTTCTCCGTAAAGCCGCGGACAGACGGACGGACAGACAAAGCGAAACTATAAGGCTTATTGACCACGGAAGCCTAAAAAAATTAAAAATATTGATATATTTTTTATATTACGACTGATACAACAAAGTTAATATTATGCTGTGCTTTCATTTCATGTCCTAATTAATGCAGAATAATGGGTAAAATGCACCAAATTTCAGTATTTTAAAGATTTTTTTACTTGACCACGTGAGTTTCGGTTTCGGTTTCGGCCGAAACTAAAGCCCCGGCCGAACATTCGGTTTCGGTTTCGGTTTCGGCCGTAAAACTAGTTTCGGTCGGACTCTACTAAACACAGTTTAGTCCGCAATGGGGTCTTATCGCGAGTGAACGCTCGCGATTCCAGCTGGCAACCAACCTTTGTATCGAAAAGTTGACTGAAAGAGTAGAGTGAGAGTGGGATTTGGTACTTGGTAGAGATATAGACAGAGATTAGGGATTTGGTAGAGTGGGGTTTGGTAGTTGTAGTCACATATCGTCATAATGCGTTAGAATCAAATTGGTTCTCAACAATATTTTAATGTGAAGTGTAATCTGTAACATAATGAGTCCTCAGTAAACTACGTAACTCCGTAACCAACTCTACACGTATATGTAATCAGTGGCTCTTGAACAACGTCTTATATGCCTTCGCTGTTAAAGAACCTCTTACATTTTTGGTCCTTCAAGCCGGATCTGGAGCGAACTATGGTTTAAAAATATATCCTAAAAAAACAAAACTATTCATCAAAAGATGACACAATTTCTGAGAAAATGAAACACAATCGTCCAACAGCGTTTTCATAAAGAGCTCAATCTCCAATCTGTTTATGGGTGCACGGGGGCACATTTGTGCCCGGAAGCACGAACAATGGCGCATCACGTGAAATTAGTGCAACGATCACCATACCACTCAGATCACTCCACTTACGAACTGTTGGTTTACGCACTAGGTTGAGAAAACGCTACTTTTATATAGAACTAGCTGCGCCCAGCAGTTTTAACCCGCTGTACTGCCTATGTGTTATTCCTCAATCGATCCACCCGTTTAGGCGTGAAAGAGCAACAAACAAACATACATCCAGATATCCATACATGCTTACAAGCCTTCACGTTTATAATAGCAAGATATGTGATCATAGCAAGTGATAATAGCAAGATTATAATAGCAAGAAGACATATCAACCTACCTATCGTTTACTGTTTTTTTTTCGCAATTTTCTTACTCTACTTTTTTTTTCATTATAGGTTAGCCTATGACTACGATGCGGCCGTAGATGAAGACTTAACCTAGATGGCGGCATAAATCCTTTCCTGGCCTTACTGATTATCATGCCGGAACAGATTCAGATTTAGATTCTTTATTTAACCACATAAATAACAAATGTTGTTATAATGGCAAGTCAAATTATATACAGACACAAAAACATTGGCATTTAATCTACATATAAAGTTGTAATAATGATTATTATTTTCATATCAATTATTAGTATTTTTTAAATGAAAGGAACACAGTCATAATGACCGCTTGGCGACACGGTTTTGTCCAGTGGGCGGTAACTGGTAACTAGCCACGACTGAAGCCTACCACCTGTAAAATTAGCTCAGTGACTTTAAACGCCGCGTTTCAACATCTCTGTGAGTACAATTGATGCCAATCTCAAGCGGACGTGGAGCTTATGGCCAAGTAGGCATCGTCACATAATCGCGGTTTTGTATTTAAATGTTCGTTTTGAATACAATGTCCTGCTACCGAGATCGCTCCTTCGACAATAGCTTTGATAATAACGTGGGAGAGACTTTTTAACGAGTAAATCAACTTTTTAAATCATTAGCTTTTGGAGCAGCAACTCGTCTTATGACGTGCTCAAAGATGGGAAGCAAACTTAACATAAGAAGTGAAAAATTGCAATTCTGGCCATAAACAACACAACCGTGGAAACACAGACGCACCGAGTCTGATTCGATTTTTTTATCGGTCCGGAGTAGCCGTGATACTTAAGAATTTGGAATGCTGTAGTGCGTTAGCTGTCATACATGTTCAAGGCTGCATAGGGATATTTTCTGTTTAAGGAAATTTTAAGCAGTCTACCTGATGGAAAATGATTACTGCCTATTGACAGGAGAACCGCTATATTATGTTGCTTAGGTTGCTTACCTTTTTCTTACTTGACTTTTGAGCAGTCCCAGGGTCCCACGCACCTTTACTAGATAATTTTACAAGAGTTAATTCTACCACACAACATTATTACTACCTACCTTTCAGTGAACTAAACCGCAGGTACCAATGATATATTTATCAAAATTATCAAAAAAGACAACCACAAAACAGCGGCTCTTACCAAATTGCAAGACAATCATTCGAAAAAAGCAAAACAACCCCAGATATTATTAAAATAAGCACCCATTGACCACAAACCGATGTCATTCACCTCCGAAAATTTCTACAGATAAAAAATAACGACCGCACACGATTTGAGGGTAGTTTCACGAAAACCACAGGAGTTCTTAAAAAAATATAATTTGAATACAGTAGCTTTGGTTTTTTTTTTATGGCAGAGGTGTCACAGATCTTTATCAGCCGGTCGGATTTAACAACGTCGTGAGGTTCTTGTCAACTTAGTTTTTTACTTTTTTTTATTTTAGACGCGTCAAGCCCGTCACATTGAATTAGATAAATCCCTCGGCTTTGGAAGTGATCCTTGGGTGCGGTGTACCCTCTACCTGTGTTTTTCCATTTTGTGGTTTTATTTCTTGTTTTAGATTAACGGAGTAAAAAACGATGGTAACGGTAAAATATCTTGGTATCCGTTTTGCAACTAAACAAGATAATTCTATCGACTTTGTAGATAGCAAAATATACAAAGTCCTTCGCAGAACTCACAGATCATAAAGCTAGAGATGGAAGCTAAAATGAGGTAACAGTCGCCAAGTCATATGCCTGAATCAACATAAGCTCGTAGCTCCGCCTCTTTTTCGTGTTCATTCCACGGCCGACATTGACAGCATGACATTCACATACTTTATGAAAAATAATTAATAAAAATGCCGTATTTTTCAATAAAAAGGCGCGGAAAGACTAGCGCTACATTCAGTTACGCAAAAGACGAAATCTTAT
Source organism: Hemithea aestivaria (assembly GCA_947507615.1). Lineage (NCBI taxonomy): Eukaryota > Metazoa > Arthropoda > Insecta > Lepidoptera > Geometridae > Hemithea > Hemithea aestivaria. The sequence goes on from OX382343.1 coordinate 6,411,632, forward strand.
TACACAGGCAAGTTATTATTCCGATAATAATCATTGAAAAATGTTTAACATAAAATGCAATATAAAAATGGCCAAGTTTCTTTTCGTCTCATTTTTTCTTGGTAAATTTGTATAACATTATCTCGTTCTCTCTTACGCACGGATAAACTAGTGATAAGACACAAATTTAAATTTACACCACAAATTTTATCGACAAAAATGTTATCGAAATTTTTGAAGTAGGTAGGTATTAGGTACATTAAGGTACCAAAATTATCGGGGTTTGATATTATACAGGGTTACTGGTATTTAATTCATGAATGGTTATTATGAAGCTTACGAAGAGAAGTGTAACGAAGCTTTTAAAATACATAATGTTAAATTTGTCACTAATTTAAAAACAAATAATTCGCTATCTAATATTTATTGTTTATTCTTATAGGGTGCGTATTCGCACGCATAATTTTTTAAAATTAGGACTAAAAATTTTATGCGGGCGATGGACCTTTTTATTTTTTAGTGAAACCATATTAAATGTTTATTCGGGTACTTTGGGAGGTAATAGAGATGAGAAAACATTTAAGCTATAATAAAACAATAATTGAAGTTATATTAAAATATCTCTCGTATACAATATAACGAACTTTCTCATTAAACTTAAGAATAACAGTAACTTATATTTTCTTATCGATACGATATAGCGACTTTACCACATCACTAGAAAGTCATGTTATGCCTCTAACTATTACCTAATTTGTGGCGTAACTGTGACGTGACCTTGAACGAGCCAATCAAATTTAGCCACCCATCCCCCGCACCCCACCATGTTTTGGTGACTTTGTTTTCATACAAAAAATGACCTAAGCGCGGTATATATCTCTCTCGTATATGGCAGAACTGAACTGCATTCATTATGCATTATCCAGATATTTCGTAAAACTTCGTGTAAACTTATCTAAATTCCAATTTTTTTTTAACATATAGGTATTATTGCATATTATTGCACGTATTATTGCACGTGAGGAATGGAAGGAGGGAAGGGAGGCCTTTGCCCTGCAGTGGGACGACAATGGCTAAAATAAATATAAAATAAATAAAAATAAATATATAGGTATTAATTATTTTGTAAATATATCAAGTCTTCGACTACGCCAGTCTATCATTGACATATAGATCATTCACAGTTATTTTACCTCTAGCCTTTACGTTGGCTAGCCTGAAAATTATGTTGCCATGTCACGTTAGTATTGACTTCCCCATTTTTAACCCCCAACGCAAATACGAGGAGGTGTTATTAGTTTGACGTGTCTGTCTGTCTGTGTGTGTGTGTTTGGTGGAAATCGGTCCAAGATGGCCGCCGCTACAAAATAGCGGATTTTTTTTTCTTCCACAACCCCCTCAATATGGATACTAAATGAAAGGGCTTAATAAGTAAAATACAGCCCACTATATAAAATTTAAAATCCAAGATGGCCGCCATTAAAAATGGTGAATTACGTTTGGGGTGGGGTTTTTTTATTTTTTTAATTTAATACACTTGTAAGTATTATTTTACAGTGCTGTGGGTAGGTACTTACATGAATTTCCTGTTTCGAACCTACCTAATATTTTATATCATATTGATAGTTCGCAGTTACCACTTGTTCATGTGTTAACCATCCGATATTGTTATAGATAAATTCATTTTCTTCATATGAAATTGAGTTTATGGGCATTGGTAAAGCTTGGGATTATAATAATAATTATTAAAACAACGAGTACAAGTAAGTGACCTTATCAAGTACAAAAAGTAACGTTTTAACAAGAAAAGTAACGCATTTTTGAAATTTTTATATTTTTACACAATATACACAGTTGAATTGAAATACGCTTACACATTCTAACATTTCGGTGATTATTTCCTAATTTTTCAGTTTATTTAAAAAAGAAATTGCTAATCAACAAAAAAAATTAAATCCTTTTACTAAGATAAAGTTAATAAATTAACTATTATTTTCTATACCATTACAAGGAAGAAGATTTATTTATTATAAGGTTCAATTTAAAATAAAAATCTTGAAAAGTAACGTAAAAGTCATCTTTATACAAGAATGCAAAAGTAACACAAAGGGTCAAAAAGTAACATAAAACGTTACAAAAGTAACGATCTAGCAACAATTTGACAAAAATGCAACATAAAGAAAATAATTTTGACATCTGTCAGAGGTAAAATAACTGTGAATGGTCTATACTCGAATCAGACATAATACGGAACCATTTTAAGTAACTAAGTATAATGTTGAATTTTACAACAACATATTGTACCAATAATTGTCTATATTAATTGCATAGTAATTATAAAGTGCGCATTACCGAAGGTTGGCTGACAGACTGACTGACTGACGCTGCATAACACACGTCAAATGTCTTTGAACCAAAGAGTTTCTACTTAGAACGAGCCAATAAAAACTAGCCACTAGCCAACCACCCTCCTCATCTCGCCACGTTTTGGCGATTTTGTTTTTATAAAGAAAATTCTAAACGCTGGGTCTATTTTGGTTCTGTTGTCTATGATTAATTGTAAAGGTCCATGCACATTTGTCATCGTAAACAAGCAATTAAACATTCTCGTGATTCACCCTGACAAGTGTCAACTGACGATGCACCATTTAATTCCAACCCTCCGCGATTTGACAAATTGTATCAACAAAAAAGAATTTAAATTGAGACCAGCTGTTTGATTCTAGTGACCAGTGTTAAAAACAAGTCGATATAGCAGAGGTAGTATTGGCTTATTTAAATTAATAGCAATCACTAATAAACCAACAAAATAAAATGTTCTTAAATTAAGCGTAAAGTTAAACAAAAAAGTTGAGAATCGCCTATTATGCTAACCGGTCTATGCTAAATACAGGGAACCGAAAACCAGGAAGAAAACGTACCTCATGGCTCGAAAACCTCAGAGCTTGGTTCAGTATGAGCTCAGAATGCCTGACTCGAGCGGCTGTCTCGAAATTAAAGATAGCGATGATGATTGGCTACCTCCAGAAATATGAGATGGCACTACAAGAAAAAGAACAGATACATAAAAAATAATGAAGTTACAAACACACATACATACTCACATTCAAACGCGCCTTAACAATTTAATGTGGTAAAAAGCGCTGACAGGTCTTTTCAGTTTAAGAATGATTAAGCCAAGAAAAAGTTAGCAGGTGGTGTAACAAATTGATTCCACATTACAATAAATAACTCGAGTGGGTACTCACATATTTGCAATGTTAATTCGTATAATAAAACCACGATTTCCGCGACCCCATGTGCCCCTAATCGCGGCGGATCACAGACTATAATAAAGACGGGCACCACGTGTCACAAAATTAAACTGACGCCAAGCTTTGGAACTAAGGAATACGTTTTCTTAATCTATACAAACCTAATGCCACGCGGTATTTTTATGTACCTTGTCATATTATTATGCACATTATTACTATTTGGATGATCATATAGCAAATTACCCACTAATATTTTAACTTCGATCAAATAATACCGGTACCTATATTTGATAAAAGGTGTAAATTCGTGCCGATTTATATTTGTATGACACCTTTTAAACTCAAAGGCTTTATTCAAATAGGCCTGCAATAATTTTAACAAGAGTAGTATTCTATTTTAAGACTCTACCAACTTTCGCCTATTCAGAAATCACCGCTATGAAAAGCACAGACAAGAAACTTATAGCGACTTTTCCACGCTTAAAGGACGATTGCGCTGAAATTCGGTATACAGGGTTATTTCGACCCTGGAACTCCTTTTCAAAAATGAAAAAACAAAGTTTCAAAGCGTAAATTAATATTAAAACAAATAATATCGTGACTTGATTTTAGTATTCGCTTTTGCTTTTAGTGCTTGGTATCTGCCCTTAAAACATAGTGCGCGACCTCATGTGGCCCTAATCTCGGTGGATCTAATCATTCATCCGCGCATCTGTGGACCCCAAACTATTTGGAAGTCGCCTCTGTGTGACAACAGTGCAGTTGGTATCCAATTGGCACCCCAGCTTTATCTATTTTTGAAAAATTATCTTGTAAGTATCAAACGCAACAGTAATTTGTTGAGTTAAAAATTTTGTTGTGTCAAATTTTAAAATATTATCAGCAAAAATATTTAGAACATTTTGTAGGTTAAACATTACTTCACACACACATTTTTGGAGGTAGGATCGTACTCTCATTGAACATAACTATACTAAAAACACCAAATCTAAATATTATATAAAAGGAAAGAGTGGCTGACTGATGTATCAAGTATCACAGCCCAAACCGCTGGACGGACTAAGCTGAAATTTGGCATACAAGTAGGTTTTAAGGCGTAGAGATCCGCTAAGAAAGGATTTTGCCACGCAGGCAAAGCCGCGAGCATAAGCTAGTTGGATATATTATAAAATAATGGGGTTTTTGCTTTAACAAAACACGTTACCCTAATAATTATACTGCCGGAGTCTAATAAAATTCACTATCATTACAAGTTATGTGGTGAATCTAAATGTGGCAGCTTAAGATCGCCAAGATTCCTACAAGGATAGAATAATAATTATTTATAGAAAAAATCGGGCATTTAGAAAGCTATTTACAATGCTAAGGCCAAAACAATTCCGTATTTAAATAAATAGTTACTATAGTTATTCCTTTATCCATAACCATCTAGTGCAACAGATAAGCAAGAATGACGCATTTAAAAAGCACAAATGTCCTGATTTCACACCTCAAAAACCATTTTAAAAATAAATTACATAGTTTGGGGCGCTAACCCTTCTTTAGAGGGGGCAAAACGACCCGCCCGTCAAAACTGTTGGTGTTAAAAAGACACCCTTTGTGACAACTGTATGGCTTCTTAACCCTTAGCTAAATGCATGAATTGGAAGCCAAAATTGTATTTGTAATGGTTTTTTGTCGTGTCAATTGTATTGTGTTTTTTGTACGATTTCAATGGACGATCAATTCGAGCTGAGGATTAAAAAGGACAGTTGAAACTTTAAGTTGGTATCGAAAAAACTATAAATCCGAAGAAACATGGGGCAGGGAAATACTATGGTTTTAAGTTAAAATAGTATAGATTTTATAAGATAGTACCTAACAAATGTTAACGTTTTACCTATCTATGCGATCAATTAAATTCATATCAATAATAAAATTTGATCCATGTGTATAATGTTAGTTTTACCAATTACCACTTCATTGCAACTTCTTGGTCCAAACAATACATGTATAAAACAACAGATAATTGTAAAACTAAGATACTGAAATATCGTATGTTGTGTGTTGTTACTTGCAGGGGCGTAGGGTGGTGGAGACGGAGGAATAAATACAAGTTTACTCCATGACTGTACTTTATTGATTCCCATATCTTACAACTAGTTTAATTAAAGAAGACATAGTTTCTTCCGTGTTGACACTGGACAACGTGATGTTTATCTCTGTACGTGGTTTGAGATGATAACTTAGCTTTACGTGATTTCTACTCAAGATTAAAGTAGGAAGCGATTTGTGCGTGTCATACTCTACAACTCCCCTAAAAGTTTCAGGGTACCTCACTCCCCCTTTTTTTTTTTTTTTTTTTTTTTTTTTTTTTACAAAAAAAAATACATATAGAAAGCAAGAGTGTCGCAGCATCAACATTACAATAATAATTATTATTAAAATATTTATTTAAAGTTAATTTCCTTATAGTACCTATGTAGTCTTAATTAAATGTACAATGCGGTAGTCATAAAATATTATGTAACTAAGTAAACAATCTATGTTATCTATGTTTTAAACAATTTTGTATTCCTTATATTATGTACCTACTATTACTTCTTTATTGTCCTTAACTATCTTAACATTAGGGTTTAAAATTTCAATAACTTCAAAGGCTAGGCAAGTATAACTTCTCTTATAATTAAGTGTATTAAAAATCATGTCGTATTTCACTTTCAGAGTTTTGTTTACACAACAACAAATACTTTTTTTTACCATACTTATCCATATCTTATTACCATAATTATCTATACCTTGGGGCCCACTAAACCTAAACTTACTCTATCGAATGCTGAATTTATTAGCAGTTGTACTAATTGTCTAACATTTTTTTTATTTGTATGTTCCTGTATTTGTCAAATCTTACACCTCGTGACGTACTTAAAGACGTCATTATTGTCATTCCTGGTCAAAAGTAACGCGTTTTAATTATTATTATCTATCATATGATTAATGTCTGCAGTCTACTTGTGGGAACAAATAAATGGTAATCGTTTAAAATTCTTCTGGTTTCGTCTTTCTCAGTAATTCTTTTTACTTTTCCGCAATTAAAATTGTGGAGACGCTATTTGATGTTGCTTCAACCTATGATGCAACAATTTTATAAATTATATTTACCATTACTCTTATCCTTTATTATGAGTAATTCCTAACATTAAACTCTTAGCACATGCTTTCTAAATCTCTCGCTAACACCCGTAGGGTCGATTACGATCGAGAATGAAGAAAAACCGCGTATAGCGATGTTGCATATGAGCGAGTACTATAATTTGCGTCTAAAAATGTATTGCACATTTCCTAAATCTCTCGCTAACACCCGTAGGGTCGATTACGATCGAGAATAAAGAGAAACCGCATAAAGCGATGGTGCATAATACAATTATTTACGTATGAGAATATACCTATTACTGAAATCTCTCAAACATTTTCCGTGAAAACCATCTGAAAATTGTAACTCGAGAATGTCCTTCGGTCTTCTGAGAACTTCAACGGCCGCAGGGTGATCAATCCTTTGGTCGGAAGAAGAGTCAGTTGACTGTTGGTCATCATCTTGGTTACGCAATCTCCTACTCTCTTGTCTATTAATAACGATATACCGTTTATTTTTATGCATGACTTTCAAACCTTGTGACGAAATCGGGAGTCGGACTAATGCGCCTGCAGTTGCATTATTCCGTTACCTATATCCACATAACATTATGTAACTATCTTTCCTACTTTCAATAATAATCGCGATCTCTGCGTTCCGTAATTAATTATTGCTTTATAGCGACAGGAAAAAAAAACTTCAACTTTTAATCTGTTAAACAATGATGAACCCTTAAACACTTGAAACTCCTCTGAAAACACTATACCATCATACTCTAAATCTAAATTTACATAACCTACTGATACTGAACAAATGTAAACCGCTTATTCCTCTGATACTTATTTAATCATGACATAATTACGTTAAAAACGTCTACTTTTCGATTAATTCCATGAGTGGTTATCATATTTCAAAACACAGACTTGCAACTCTATCAATTAATAGCTACATTGTACTACCTATATCCATATCGAATTCTACAACGATATTTGTATAATAATTTAACAAAACGTTAATTAGTCATAAGTTCATTAGTCTCAAAAACTGCTTGTTCAGTGCATTCCGAGTGCACGTTAACCTTGACATAATGCGATTAGCTAACATACTGCTGACTATAATAACTAATCTATTTACAGTTTCACTATATTTGCAAGAATCTCTATTTAACATGTTTCCTAACAACAGAAAAAAATTAATATTCTAATTATAAATTATTAGCGCAAGTCTTTAGTTACTTTAAACTACTGTACACACTATTATAAAAATAATTAAATTCTACCATAACAAAAAAAACACAACAAATTATGACAATGGCTGATTATGTCTAGAACTTAGCTGGACACGGGCATCTCCATGCAGCATGATGTGTCTCGGGCTGGGGTAGAGTACGGGCGGGGCGGGGCGGGCGCTGCTCTGGCATGGCGGGGCTGCGGCTGGCGTCGGCTGTGGCGCTGCTGGCTTCGTGCTGTTGGGCCGGGACTCCGTGGGTCGGGAACACCTTGGACATCGCTCGTTCGTTTCTAGGTTTCTTTTTACGGCGGTCTCGCCACTCGTAGGCGGAGATAGAGCCGCTTGCAACCGCATCCTTTTCCTTATGGTTGAAGTTCGCCATCACGTTCCTGAAGATGGCCGCCGTGGTGGTGGCCGTATTCGTTGACCAATCTCTTGGTGACATGGCTACTGCGCGGCGCGGCGTTGCACATGAAGTCGTCTTGGAAATTACATTGTGATAGCTGACGGGGTCTTTGTTGATGAAATGTTGAACTTACATAGCGCGGATTGGCAGGGCTGGCATCGTCGGCAGGAGTTTCGTCTTCGTTCGAGGCGGTGGCTGTTGAATTACCCGGAGACGGCTGGCAGAGTCTTCGACGGATTACATGGTGCGGGCAATGAAATGTGGTATCACATGGAGTGGACTGGCAGGGTCGCCATGAAATGTTGTAGGTTGGTGTACTGCTTGCAGGGGCGTAGGGTGGTGGAGACGGAGGAATAAATACAAGTTTACTCCATGACTGTACTTTATTGATTCCCATATCTTACAACTAGTTTAATTAAAGAAGACATAGTTTCTTCCGTGTTGACACTGGACAACGTGATGTTTATCTCTGTACGTGGTTTGAGATGATAACTTAGCTTTACGTGATTTCTACTCAAGATTAAAGTAGGAAGCGATTTGTGCGTGTCATACTCTACAATACAGAACCTATATTAAAAAAAAACTGAAAAACGTTAAACTAAACGCAGTTTATTCATTTGTTCAAATTCAACAAAAATGTCTCACTTCAAAATTTCAAATCTTCGGGACCTTAGGTTTAGGTACACGTATTCGCAAATAAAAATCCAGGTGCCATCTGCCACACTATTTTACTCCAAAAAACATGGCTCTATGGCTCTTCAAATTGACCCAAACCTTTCCGCAACTCTGCACTACACACACCAGTTGCGTAAAACTCTAATCTCTATACAAAACATATCAGTAACAGACTAACAGAACAGTTGTGGCAAATGTTGCTGAGCTTGCCCTCTAGGGTGTGCTTAGATGGAAGAAATATACGCCGTATGGTATGGGGATGGGTAGGGAGTAGGGATGAGATTTGATTATGGTTATCTGCAGCGATTAATTTCGGTCAAATCCCACTTGATGGCGATTGATCGTGTTGTGACGTGTTAGGGTTAAAGTTTATTCAGTTTACTAATAAATAGGAATATTAGAACTTCGTTTAGTGAAAGCTAGATGGAAAAATTTAGAAGTTTTTGATTAAGATCAATCGTGTAAACTTTTAACAAATTTGTGAAATTTGCAAAACGTCAGATGAACTAAAATGACTGCCCTCCGCAAATTTGCAAAACCAGCTATGTAACTCTTTTAACGAACCGACCAATATAAGTATATTGTACATACTTTTATAACATAGGTCATTCACAAATCTTGCACTAAATATATTCATAGTGAGACAGGTCTTGTTAGAATCAAAAGCCATTCCTGTGAGCCATTCTTTCAAATTAGTTTAAATTTTATATAAGTTCTATTTTTTTATTACCGGGGGTAGACTTCCTTTGCAGGAGGTCGTCTAGGTGGGTACCCCAACAGTGCCAGTTATTCTACCGCCTGAGCAGTGATGTGCAAACATCACTGTGCTCCGGTAGGAGGGCACTGTAGCTAGTGAAATTACTGGGCTAAAGAGTCTTAACATCTTATGACTCTTGAGTAAGAAGCGTTGGTGCAGTGCTCCTAGAATTCACATAATTGTGAAATCCTAGGTGACACTGTACTGATTATGGGCAGCCGTTATCTCTTAACATCAGGAGAGCGTCTTGCTCGTCTTCTACTTCATCACATAAATAAAAATAAATAAATAAAGATTAAAATAAATTAATGTTGTTTTAATAAAATTTCAAAGTGATGATAAAATAAAGTAAAACTGTTGTAAATAATGACAAAAATATAAGGCTTTACCATAACGGAATATTTAAAGATGTCTACATCATGATCATCTCAATAACCTTTCATCAACGAAGACCTCAGGTCATTTGTCAGTAAAAAATAAAAAAAAACAAGTGACGTCTGAATGAGCGTTCATAGACTAGAAATCATCAATCAATCATTGATTTACTTTTGTCTATGGTTGATTGACGCGTAGACAGTGGCACGCAAATGAGGAGCCGTGGGGTTAAGCTTTTTAACTTATTTATAATTAGTACTATAGTTTCGATTTATAAGATGCTATGGCATTTTCGAGAGTTTTGATAAGAATTAATTATAGTGGAGACTTCTATTTTGTCACGTTTATTTACATGGGTAGGTAAGTACATATTTCAGCACTAAACTTTAGTAATATTTTTTAAAATGTTTTGACATTATTTTTTTTATTATTTTGCAGTTTTACACAAACTACTGTTACCGATAATGATATAATTTTTATCCCATGGGATTAAAACTACCCTTTGAGACCTGAACCTTCATATTTGTAATGTTAGTATGGATGTTAATTATTTAGTATTCAGGAATCATTGAAAACCCTATTAGCCTGGGATGATCTGAGTAATCTAAGTGATCAATTAAATTTAAAAAAAAACTTTAAACTAAAAGCTTTTATATTATCATCTAGCACCAAAGTACTCGTCAAGATGAAGCAAATGAGCCCGAAATCGATGGAATTGCGTCGTTAATTGACGGAGTTCCTATGGCCACCTTCCTTCACCTTAAGCTCCATCATCAGATCAGCTCGATGTCATAGTAATAATAATAACGGAATGTCATCCGATTTATACATGCATGCAATATTCACCTCAATCGGAAACCGGGAAGTGGATCAAATTAAACTTGCAAGATTTGATTACTGACAGACAGACAACGGACAGGTGAAAGTAAATAAAAGGTTGTGAAAAAATCGCGTTTTAATGGTAAGCATGAATTTTTACACTACCATTTTTAATTCTGTCATTACATTTGATAAAGTGACACAACCATTAAACAGCAAACTTCCAGCTTCATTATTTAAATCTGTAAGTCAACAAGAACCCTTGCTATTCGATACGGGAGCCGCTTATCTAAGAGCGGTGCAGACGTCCGAACCCTTCAAGCGTTATCGCGATAATGCCAAAAATGCAACAATGCTGCCACCCGACCGACTAGATTATCTGTTCCACCAATCGCGAGGGTTCGTGAAATATGAAGTTTTAAATTTAGAATACAAAAATGATTCCACTAACATACATTTTAGTAAGCTCTGCTCATGACGCGTAGCGTATGCGTATCGTAGGTGTCTCTGCGATTCTCAATAATGCGTTACTTGAAGATTGAAATTTTAGAGCTTAGATCAAATATATCCGGATATATTTTAAGATTGTGGATTCCTTGATCTTCGTAGAATAATTAGTACCTACCTAGGAAAAAAGTAATAAATAATAATATAAAAAACCTTTTAACATGCATCCCTAAGTGCAGTTGAATATTTCGCCAATCAATATTTCGTACTCCTAGATCCTCCAGTAACTCTTATTATTATATAATTTCAAGCTTAAATAAGTACTTATAGATAAATTTGCATTTTGATTTGTTTTGGAAAACATGCTTTTTGAGTTACTTTATTACGTTTTACTACCACTATTTCGTAAAATTCTACAAAATTAAGCACCTCTGTTTAAAATAAAGAAAACCAAATTTTATTTGGCTAAGTCCTTTCCCCAAAACACAACGTGAAAACTACTCCCCACTCCCCACCATAAACTCGTGTATCCAACCTAATTATTAAATCCTATTCAAAACAACGACCGTCATTTGTTACACCGTAGGTAATTTCAGAGAATATTAACCCAAAACTGGGGTCTAGCAGCCTCCCTAAGTCATAAATCCACGTTGAACATTAAAACACAGGCTATTACAACAGGAATTGCCCTAAAATGCCTCAAACATGTGTCCAACGGCGACCTGTCATCGGGGTTGCCAGCACAATGGGCTGAAATTATATTTTTGTGTTGGTAACACGACATACGCGCGCCGCGGGGAGTCGCCACGCCCTCCCTTGTTGGCGATTTGTTTTGAACCACTATTAATTTACTGTTTAGATTAGCTGTTTTGAGAGTTGGAAGCTTCTCAGAAGAAGAAGCTATAGGATATACCTAAACTCAACATTTATTTATTTCAATAGGCCACAATTGAGCAAGTATATTTTTGCAGAGATTAGGTAATTCTAGTTTAAGACTCTACCGCGCTTTCGGAAAGTAGGAAGTAAAAAAACCAAAGTAGTTTCTCTAGAGAAACTCTACCTTTCAAAACACGAGCGCTTAGGAACTATATAAAAGGTCAATAATATGAACGCGAAAGTGTGTGTAGCTTAGGTACTTTAAGAAAGGCAACATGACCTATATTTTATTTTATAGATAACTGCATGATACATAGATAATACTCATCTCTTCTATCAAGTCTTAGTGAAAATTCCATAAAGTCTTTAATCTACAGAAAATTAAAGCACCAAACATTTTCATTGTCGAAAAATTGTTAAAGTACCCTCAACTATAAGTACATGTAACTTGAAGTGTGTTACAACAGATGTATGATGTAACTACCCTCACGCTGCCTTGAAGTGACTGCATGGAGAGACGCAATATGGGGCCTCGGTGGGCGGTATATACCATGGAATAAATTGGGAAACGGAACGGCTATGACAAGTAACAAATCTGAAAAAAAAAATCTATTTAGTCAGTCAGCCATAGTATAAAATGTACGTTTTTGTTTTTTTTTTTTTTTTTTAACTAGGTATATAGGCATACGTTTGTCCCACCTGATGGAAAGTGATAATGTGGTTTACAATGGATTACGTTAAATGCCCAGGGACGCACTACGTCACAAGTCACATTTAAGTGTTAAATGTTCCAATCAAGTCCAGCGAATGTGCTCTGTAGCTACATCCATTGAGGTCAAACGCTTCCTTAGTCTGATCAAAAAAAACTTCAAGACCGCCCTAGCAACTCTTATTTATAAATTATATTAACAAAATAATATAAGTTTTCCATAAAAAAAATCTATTAGGTGAACAAAATACCTATTGTAAACAAACCACATTCCAAACTCTCACACTTCGTGAACGTCGTCTCAGCTACTAACTCGTCACTATATTATTCCTTTATTAACACAAGTAACACCGGTTCAGATACAAAAATTATATTCCCGACTGTGACCGATCTGATAACATAAATTGATCTGTGGTAAAGACTGTTTAGTTCAGTAATTTGACAAGAGGTTTTAAACAATTTGCAAACGCGTGCCTCAAATGATGACGATTATCTGAGCCAGTAGATGAAAGCAATCACAAAAAAATCCCTGATGGTACTGGCATTAGGTACTATGTACTTACGGAGTCATTTCTTAAATTTATTTTCTACTAACTGCGCCTAACGTATTTTTTTACAGTAGCCTATATAATGTTATTCCAGGGTCTACGCTATTAAATATCTTTACCCGATTTCAGCACAATCGGTCCACTAGTTTAGGCGTGAAGGTGTGACAAACATACTTATCCTATCAAATAAGGGCCAAGGCAGCAAATCGCTAACATTAGAAAAACATCAAGCTCACTTGCAAAACAATACGTCGTAAAAGTAACTTTTTTATAAAAGTACTTATTTTTTACAACCGGTAAGTAAACAAAGACAAAGTTAGATTTGCCCAGTGGGGCAACTTCACTTGAACAAAACGCTCAGCAAAGTTTGCACAGTCGGTGGGAATTCGGCCCCCGGCCTAAATATTGTTAAGAGCTCCTTCACACTAGATCGCAAGCACTGGTAGTAGGGGAGACCGGGGATAGTTGACTATAACAGAAGTGTGAGTTCAATTTGTGTGCAACCTTTCAACAATCAGGATGGATATGCTAACCATCACGCGCACCTGAGAGCACAAAATATACATTCTAGCAATGTTCAGCTAGTTCTTACAATCGTCGAGGCCAAAAACGGTCACGACATCATCAGATAGACTATTCTCAAACTAACTAACCGTCAGTTATAAAAGGCACAGCCAAGTTTTAGACGCTACAACTTGAACGACTAAGATATTATGGAGTCTGGAACTTGTCTTGATCGAATATCGCAACATTCGTATTGCCGACTAGTTTTCGGCTGTTAGACCTATACCTCTACTATTAGTATTTTTTTATCTGTGCCTCTACAGTCCAACTATTCCCGGTCTCCCCTCGCGAATTTTATAGTACAAAATCAAAAAGGTCTTTATTGCCATTGTAATAAGAAGGCATCGGCTGCGACCTAATGTGGAAGGGCTGTAAGAGTACTTAACCAACGTGTGTCCAATAATTTTTATAATGCTCTCGAGTCTCGAGAGGGCTTTGAAATTTTATAATCCTATCTCGCTGAACGTCATGAAATGTGTTGCAAATCTGTCGGCTTCCTCTCGGGGGGACTCTTTAGCTGTTGTTGAAATTATCGACGATAATATGTACTCGTACTTACTACATGTTTCTACGACATAATAAAGGTGAAAATTTGTATGTCAAAGAAACATTAGGAAAAATAATAAGTTTATTTTTGGTTATAGAGGTATACAGGTTGAATAAACAGGCATTATAATGTCAATACCTAATAAAATAAAAAATAAGTACCTACTCTAACACCTCTCTGCTATATTTAAAGTATCACTTTTCTGCTTTAAAAATAATACCATTTTTTTACTTGTTACTATGAATACGAGACCTTTCTAGACATCTTACGCGATTCATTGTCGACCGCATCTGCACTTTCCATCAGATGGGATGTGGTCGAACGTCCGTCTATTATAAAAAAATAGATTCGTCATATCGTGCAAGCTAAAAGGCACCAGGCTATAAGGCTCTAAAAATTAGGCGAGAGTGGACAAGAGTGCTAACCAAGAGATAGATTTTTTGAAAAATCAGAAAGACAAAACTACCAGATTCTCGGAATGAAAAAATTGCATCAATATCTCCATGTTCCTCCAACATATTTCATCTCATCAATCAAGCCCTGCCAATCTCCGATTCGCGCATAAATCATCACGAACAAATATTTGTTCTATCACCGGAATTTGCTATTCAAATCCTTTGCAAATACTGTCGCTGGCCCCCTCTGTACCGAAAACCCTTCGATTAGACAATCAACTAGATATGTCACGACCGCTGCAAAAATAGATATAAAACTAGGTATCACAATACATGCTCAATACTAGCTAAAACAATTTTAAATCATAAAAAAATTAATAAATGTAAGCCTTGTATCGAATGACTCCAAAAGAAGAAGAACAATACAGGTACCATAGAGTTACGTATACAGTAACAAAGTCTAACAAGACAAAAATGAATAATCTTCAAGGGATCTATATGAAAATAGAAAAGGGAAGCGAATCTATTGTTATTGCTACCGTTTCTGATTGATAGGTTTGTAAAAATTGCCTGAATAGTCGTTACTATCGCCTCAGAATTACCTATAATTTTGGACAAACGAAAAATTGGTTAAGTTTTTTTGGAATTTTAGTTCATTTACGTTTATTTTAGGTATATTTACCTACGTAGATGATGTATAGGTTACCCCTGTGTGAGTATATTTAACTAACTCGCATAGAAATAAGTAATGGCTTCTATTCTCGTATTAAATTGAGCTAAGCCGAAAACTGTATCATGCGATTTGTGTACACTCGTACTCTCTGTAGATTACACGAATAATGTGATGGAAAATGAGACATTTATTTGTTTTAAGATATAGACAAATAGACTACTTTTTATTGAAACGCCACAAATATACAAAAATCTTAAAAATAAAACACAAATGCACATAGGAAAATAAGGAATACAGAGAAAATGAACAAAGAGCATTGCTAATAAATATATTATATTACAGCACTTTCTTTAATAACAAGCCTCTTCACGAGTGAATAGGTGGTACCCTTCTTTTTTTATATACACTGAAGTAAGAAGACGAGCAAGACGCTCTCTGGATGGTAAGAGATAACGGTGCCCATAATTAGTACAGTGCTACCCAGTGCACTGCGCCAACGCTTCTTACTTGAGAGCCATAAGGTGTTATGACTCTTCAGCCCAGTAATTTCACTAGCTAAAGTGCCCTTTTACTGAAGCACAGTAATGTTTGCACATTACTGCTCAGGCTGTAGAATAACTGGCACTGTTGGGGTATCCACCTAGTCGACCTCCTGCAAAGGAAGTCTACCCCCGGTTCTGGTCATCTTACGTGATTCATCGTCGACCGCTGCACTTTATGTACATCAATCAGGTGGGATTTGGGATGTAGTCAAACGAAGGCCTATTTATGTGGACTGGATGCAAGGCTCTGCCGATTCCCAGACCTCCGTCACAAAGCCGTTGCGGGAGTGTCGCCGGGTTGTTTTAGTGGGTATACCCGTGAAGTCGCTCTGCACGGGGAGTCCCACATAACCCTCCCATACCTCCGATGAGAGGATATGCGTAACGCATTTTTTCCCGGCGTAACCAAAAAAAAAAAAAAAAAAAAAGTTAGGTAATTATATAATTTCCGACTTTCAATTGTTTTTTTTGTGACAATGCACTTATATGTAGAGGTATACCTTCGTATAAACAAAAGTGGTTATCTTTGTTACCTCTATACAAAAGTTCTAGACTCCTAGACCGACCGAGCAATTAGATGTATACTGTGGAAGACAATAATTGCCATAGAGTATTTGCAAAGGTTCTAGCGGTAACTCTAATTGACATAATTTTGTGTATCATTATCAATAATAATAATTACCTTTTGTATGCCGAATGGCAGATTATGGCGCTCTAGAGGAATATTCTAAATTGTTTCATCTTATTATACCCATTTTCGCAATCAATAAATTAATTTTTAAAAAACTCTATTCTAAGACCAAACGCTTGTTGTATTATATTTTTAAAATGTGCACCAATATGCTAGCAAACTCTATAAAATTGTGTACTTTAAAAAATCCTCTGCCTTAAAAATATCATATCCATGCAAAAACCGTGTTCGCTCCAATCACACTTAGATTATCCTAATACCATCCTGGATTTAGAAATTAAAGCTACGTTTTGGAGAAGGTATTACAGCTACAATTTGAAATAGGTACTATTTGATATTATACAAAACTAGTAAGTACGACCATTGCCATCTTTTGGTACCTAATTTACCTACTGCTTATGAGAAGTTTATACATGCATCATCTAAATATCGCCCACTGTTGGGTATCAAACTCTCTCTCTCTGCTATTCTCTACTACGACTATTTGTCCACTTTGCAAATACTTATAGTCTTTGAAAATATATAAGTCAATCCATGTGGATCGCGCGCCTACCTATGTTCATTGTACATTGCTGCTTTGCAGTCTTATTACGACTGCTAACTATAATAATATGATTATTATAAAAAAGGAACCAGATCATGGGTCAGGTTAAAAAAATCAGTTGCAGACTTGGCCGAGGCGAAAAAATCTTGTTATTTCCTTCTACTTTTCAAATCAAATATCAAAGCATTTATTCAAATAGGCGACATCGGAGCACTTTTGCTAGTCATTTTTACAAAGTATTTTTTGTAAGCAAGGAAGTAAGAAGACAAGCAATACGCTCCCCTGTTGGTAAGAGATAGCATTGCCCATACTGCCCAACCAGTTCAGTGCTATCCAGGATTTTAAGACTACCACCCATTCGGAAAGTACCTCTGTGAGTTCTTATCCATTTTATTTCGTAACTCCTCAGCTCCATAGTTTCGTTAGGGCGTTGTTGATCGGTCCCATGAATATGTGATCAGGTGCCGTCCCCATCGGCCGGGAAATGCCTCATTTATATGCGGGGGTCAAACTGTTTAATATTTGCCAAAATCGTTATTAGCTTGGTACACAACTGATTCGGCGTTTTTTCCATATTTTAAAATTGGATGCCGACCTTATCTAGGTCTAATGTAGATTGGTTTTTTTGCTGACCCTGCTGATGTAACAGCCACGGGAAAATGCTTAATTTTTATTAAAAAAATACGTTACAGGATTTTTTAACCGACTCCAAATTAGGACAACAGAGTTCCAAAACGTCGTAGTAAATTTTTATTTAAGTTCGTAGATTTTCCGAAGATGCATATGAACTGAGATTTTTTTTTGTTTCAAACATTTAGATTTTTTTTGTTTGTTTTTTTTTGGTTAAACATACTTCCCTGGTGCTTTTATTTAAATTTTATCGAATCGATTTTGAGCAGATTTCGAGTTATAAATAAAATGAATTGGGATCACCTAGAAAGATATCCCCTATGAATCTAAAATAATTATTGACAAATCGGTTCAACCTTCTGCGAGTTATCATAAGTTATGAAGTGCGAGTAAAAAAGCGTTTTTTTTAAATCGATTGAAATGTAATCACACTTGGTTAATAAGCAGCTAAAAAATGATAGGTACACACATTACGTTAGGTACTTTCATACCCACATCTTAATACTCGGGCACATCTAGCAATATTTTTCGCATATTTCGGTAATCGCATTGATGTGGTCCCCAACCACCATTCGCTTTTATTAACAACACAATACCTTTAATCCAAAAATGACTTATAAATCTGTTACCGAATCCCACTTTGTTGCAAGAGCCCCACGGCTGAAATGGGGACAAAGCTAATAATTAGACCGGGACATTTTTGTCAGAATTTACCAAAAATATAGGAAACACAATACTTGTCAAAAAATCACTGTAATTTCGCACCGCCCCGCCCTCCATCACAAAACTTAATCAGGACGTTGGCACACGCATGTTTCCGATACGATATACTATAGCGTTTGAACATAGATTATCCAATCAGTTAAGATAAGGACACGCTTTTTTATTTAGTTTTAATTGTAGAATGGTGTACGCACCGATTGAATGCTATTGGATTTTGACGTTTGATTTTAAGTAAGTAGGGTTGACTATCATTAGTTTTTTTGGCTGATTTAGTTATGATGCAGGGTTGTCGCTAGCAGAAGAGTCACGTGTCGGTCACGTGGTTAAGATTAGGCGGCGCATTCACGTCGGGTGCACAAAGCGGGGTCGACGAGACGTCAATTGTGTGCGGCTTGGGGGACGAAATTCGCTAAGTTCGGTCAGATTTGAATTATAAATGCGAAATACTAGCTGTATTTGCATATCCCACGGGCGTGGCGGTGTCGCGTTGTATTTTAGATTAATCTGACACCTCGGTGTGTGAACGTTTTTTGAAATGTTGCACTTAAATTATTTTTGAACGTATTCTGGCAATCTACTTGTCTATTCGTAAGATCACCTAAAATGCTATAATTAAAAAAAAATATCTTTAGTTTTATAACACTTTTTTATAGCTAAGTTCATGCTTCATAGTTTGCGCGATACAACGAAACAAGACTCGTACATCCAGTTCAAATTTTTGTTTTCTTTATCTTTACATTTTATATAGCCTATAAGTCACTATAGCCGACTTCTAAAATGGTGATATTACTACTTATTTTGACTTCTTTTTCGAATACGCTTTAAACCGTTTTGGAAAGTTCTTTAAAGGTCTCTCCAGTTTCTAGGTGGATACCATTTAAATTGTATCATATGTGATCGATCGGTTTTAATGTTCTGAATAATAAAATGTGTTACAATCTCGCTAATTGAAAGCGACCATAAAGTCGTTTATTTTAAAATCACTTCTATAGGTGTCATACCTGGTTTTGTTTTCATCACCTAACTCCAACTAGAACTCTCAACACTCTTTACGCTGACATCAAAAGTTTTGGATGGCTTAATCGAACTCTAACTCAAAATTCATTATTCAAATACTAGCTTATGCTCGCGGCTTTGCCCGCATGACTAAAATCCTTTCTTAGCGGAGGTCTACGTCATAAAACCTAACTGTGTTCCAAATTTCAACTCAATCCGTTCAGCGGTTTCGGCTGTGCGTTGATAGATCAGTCAGTCAGTCACTCATTCCGTTTATATAATATTTAGATTAAAATACTACAATGCAGTAATTTTGCAAATCAATTTTACATGTTTAACCGCCAAAACGAATTATCCTAAAACTTTGCCACCCAATGACTTAAAAGTACGACTCTTCTTTGTTCATTGAAATCGATCTCAGTAAAGGTGCAATGTCTAATTAATTTCAACACCTCTCAAGCATTGAATAAACCCCGTGTACAGAACATTATAAAACTAACGCTAGTGTAAACAAACGTGACACCAGTGTGCTCAGTCATCATCGGCGACGACAAATAAATCAACGCTAGAGCGGTGGGCGACGCGAACTCTCTAGAGACTGCACGAGGATGCCACTAGTTTTGAATGTGGCTTCTTTATTTACAATTTGTGTGAATGTGTAGTGTGTAGTGTTATAGGCCAATACAATACGCTCAGATTTCACTATTTACTAAGACGCTATCGCTACTTCGAAAAAAAATGAGAGCTATTGGAAAGTTTTTTATTTGTTAATTCAATAGTGATATAGCTGTCATGCTATTTTTTCGTCACTTTTCAAGCATTCAATAAACCCCATGCATTATAAAACTAACGTGAGTGTAAACAAACGTGCCACCAGTATGCTCGTGGTGGCCATCATCGGCGACGACAAATAAATCAACGCTAGATCGGTGGGCGACGTGAACTCTCTGGAGACTTTACGGAGACGTCTCTAATTTTGGATGTGGCTTCTTTATTTAACTTTTTTCTTTATTTACTATTTGTGCGAATATTGTAGTGTTATAAACCAAAACTACACGCTTTAGCTTCACCACAGTTTCACCTGCGGAGACCTAAGACGCCAGCCAATTAAATGTATAAAAATTAAAATAATATTTATTATAATCTTCTTTTTTAATGAATGTAAGAGAACTGTTCAAGAATGTTTTGATTATTTTGGATCCCTAATAAAAAACGGGTAATTGAGGACAATGGCAGACCTATTATGTAGTTTTGTCTAAATACTGGCACAAGTAAAAAACATAATCTAAAATAACAAAAAAAAAATCATAAAAAAACCATTCTGACTCGAAAAGTATAAGAATTCTTAATACCGCATCCATCCACCCCTATATTTCGTACAGTCGTGTCCAGGTCTCAGAGGAGCCGGCACGCATATTGCGCTCATTTCATTATGTACATACGATTACTGCGATCTGGGACAATGTATGGATGTACGCACATGCTCCTATAAGTGGAGGATTGTATTGAAAGAGAGAGCATTTATTATTATGTATGGTTTTCTTTTAACAGATATTTGCTTTATTTAGTTCACCAATATAAGGGTTTTCAGAACAGTTTAAGGTTATATGCAAGAACACATCAACATTACTACAAGATAGATAGATAGATAGATAACTCTTTATTGGAACACAGAAAATATACAGAAATAAACTTAAAAATAAAACACAATATTATAATCTATGTGTTACAATTGGCGGTCTTATCGCTAAAAGCGATCTCTTCCAGACAACCGTGCAGGGAGAGGAGAATATTGCTATTCACATGGGTTTGTGGTGTGATAAAATAATAATTATACAGTATATTACAAAGACAGTGTTTAAATACTTATCATATATTATAAACATAATAATATAATATACAATAATAATATACATACTTATAATAATAATATAATATACATACACATAATACCTTATATACATAATATTATATGAGCTTAATAGTCATGTAGATATTAATAACAGAAAAACAACGTAGATTGGAGTACAGAAATGAAATTATTATGAGATAGATGAATACTTAAATGAAGAAAACAGCAGAAGTTATAACGATAGATAATAAGCTAGAACACGGGACTTGAATATATTTAAAGTAGGAGCGCTTCTAATTTCTACAGGTAAGGCATTCCATAGCCGGATGGCCTTAACTGTAAAAGACTTATTATAGAAAGAAGTCTTGTGTTCCGGAAAAGTTAGCACCCGGTTCAATGACGACCTCAGAGAAAGGGAGTGAGAAGCTTGAAGAAAATGAAAACGCTCTTGAAGATAGCGTGGAGAAACAGGGTTGAACAGAATATTATACAGAAAATTACGAAAATTACAAGAGGACAGCATTGCGCTTAGCCTGACCAGCGTTTGGCCCATCTTACTAATATTATAAACGTGAAAGTTTGTATGAATGTATGGAATGAATGTATGAATGTATGGATGTATGGATCTGGATGTAGTATGTTTGTTACTCTTTCACGCTTAAACGGCTGAACCGATTGACCTGAAATTTGGGATAGAGATAGCTTAGACCCTGGAATAACACATAGGTTAGAACAGCGAGTAAAACCGCTAGGCGCAGCTAGTTTATCATATTATACAAATACAATACAAATTCTTTATTTTGGAAAAGGGGGTACAATAAAACAAAGTCAAGGAACGATGATGCCTGTTATAGTCGTGAGACTGTGTTACAGACACCAACGCCCACCTTCGGTGACAATATTATAACAAGTTATCCAAAATACAAAATTAAAATATTAAAACAAACTGAGTATTTAAAAAACAAATCTACTGAAATTAATACTAACTTTACAACAAAAATTTTTTGAATGGCTAATATTAACGTAATGTAAGTAAGATTACAGATTTCTAATATTTTTAGGCAATTACTGAATAATGAGTTGGGTGTGTGTGCGTGTGTGTGTGCGTGTGTGCGTGTGTGTGTGCGTGTGTGTGTGTGTGTGTGTGTGTGTGTGTGTGTGTGTGTGTGTGTTTGTGTGTGTATGTCTGTCTGTCTGTGTATGTTACATATTTACTTGTTAGACAAAATATAATGAAAACTAAATAATGTTCAACCACATTAATTTAATGTCACTGTACAAATGTCACCACACAACCCTTGCCAACTATGATTACAGAGGTGTTTACTCCCAAGAGGACAACGATGGTAAAGTTCATTCACTTTTCAAATGCATCTCCCAAAAGTATAAATGTTTCTGCTATTTAAAGAATCGGAGTGTAATTTAAGACTGGATCTATTCAAACAGACATCTGGGTAAACGAACACGTTAAATTAAAGGACCTACATATACATAGTAGGAAATACTTAATTTTTTGGTTTGAGCCTCAAGTTTGCGTTATGAGTGCTACGAAACGTTCTACGGCGTAGTGCGTAGAGGTGTTCTTAAGATCCCATTAAGTGTTTTTTTTATATTAGAGTCAGACACACAAGGAGATGTCCTGCCAAATGGTAAGCGTTTAACGTCCCCTAGATATAGATGTCTGTAACCCCAGTTTTAATGGTAGATATTAATAAATATAAATCTATTAATTTTTACTAGGTACGACCTAAGCTTGCCACTAGTAGGATATTATAGCGAGTGTAAAAAATCGCACATAAATCATTTTTATAAAATGTTTAAGTTTTTTTTTAATATAAGCAAAATTCGCCAATGTCGTGAGTTATCAGTTTACATATTTCTAATTGTAATTTACTGTCTTGTTTTTTTTTAAGAAATTGTGAGTGATCTTAGTTAAAATCTATCTAATTGTAATTTTACTTGATTTTTCCTTGAAAATGTACGTCAAAGACTCCGTCAGAGATTATTCGACCTTATTTACATAATGCAACTAACTAACCAGATATTATGTCGCTCTCTAGTCAGATATCAGTTAAATCTATGTAATTGTAATTTACTTGATTTTTCTAGAAAATCCGAGTCAAAGACACCGTCGCAGAGTGCCCGACGTATCTGGTAGTTGCATTATTTACAGCGAGGGGCGCTCGTTCGTTACCCGGTTCACTGGCTCGTAATAACTTCGGGGAATAACCGGCGCACACCTACTCGCACCCGGGGATGGACTCTATACTATACAATAAGGTGCGATGGTTTTTTTATTCCATGGTTTTTTTTTGTTAAGGTAACTCTTTTTTTTAAACTCTCTGCTCTCTTTATTTTTCTCTTTTTTATGCAAATTGATGTTTAAGGGGTAATAAAGCTGTGTATCCACTTTAGCTCTACTATGCATTAATATTCGCTGCATACGAAATGCCAAATTCTCATTAAAAAGTGCTTTTGTAGAGGTAGGTGTGGGTGTGGTCGACTGACCTGAAATTTGGTTTAATGGTACTTAAAATAATATTATGTTAGTCTCTAACATAAAAAATATGTGAAACCGTGGTTGAGACATATCTCGAAACCGTGGTTGAGACATAGAATAACGTGAGTACAGCCGTGTCGTATTTATAATATAAAAGAAATGTTAAACTTAAGATGAATTTCTTCCTTTCCGGCAAAGTAACCTATTTATAAATGTAAGATTCAAGCAGACGGCCGGCCTGATTGTGTGCGGTTACCGTCGTCTATAGATGTCAACAATACCAATAGTTGTTGATCAAGTAGGTGGAGTTGCACCCTTTTTCCCCTCGAGAAAATGCATTACGAATACCAAACACCTAAGAAATTATGTTAGGGTGGTTTTGTGGGACTCCCCGCTGGAAATATCGACGGATATACCCGCTAAAACCCAGTTGTCCTTCCAGCCGCTGTCCAGCGGGGACGACGGCGGTCCCCTCTTCTTCTTCATCGAGGTAGAGTTACACCCTAGCATATCGTATAAAGTGTATCGAGTCACGTTGCTGTCGCTACATCTATCATCTCGGGACACACGCCGATTGCAGTAATGTTACAGAATTATCGGCGCTCTTCACACATTGCTGCTTTTTGGCTCCATATTGTAGATCCAGGTCACTGGGAGGACGTATTGTGATATATTAGTACTTATAAGGCAACTGCAGGCTATGTATGTATGGCAGGCGCTGTGGTGTATTAGAAGATGTAGTGACAAAAATAGAGAAAGGAATGCTTAGAAGATGGTTCGAACATGAAGATAGAATGGATGAAAGGCGATTGACGAAAGATAATGATCAAGCCGCAATTAGAGACTTAGACGTACTTTCCTTGACTTCCAAAAGGCCAGGTCAAGAGTACCAAGAACCGGCGAGCGTGCATGAAGAATGTGATGAAAGTCGAGGAAGCGAAAGAGGTGTGTCCCAAATGGAGGGAAATATTATCGACCCACTACCCACACCAACGGGAACCAAGCGTGATTATAATATTATGTATGTATGTATAAGACAACTAAAAATACTTGTCGCTTTAGCTAAGAGCACAATATGACTATCACACAAAACATTGCCGGAGTTAACTGAGTTTGACCAAAAGTACTGAGTTTGTTTGAAGGAAGGGGCTGAACCTTGCAGACAGGTGTGGTTCTAACATATAACATAAGATATTGAACGGCGAGTTTTATTCACCGCGGCAACAGGCACCAAAACATATTAATTACTAATATTTCGAATATTGATTTTAAAAAGACATATGCGAGCCGCAAATTTGGTGCTAAGTTTTTCGTGGAGGTGTTATCCGCCACCAGAGCATAGGTTTCCTGTATTCCTTCATTCGGATCCTAGATTCAGATTAGATGTGGGTAATTCGTAATACCTAGTTGGATATCGATCAGGCGCGGTGCTCACGACTCACGCGACGTCCCTGCTAACCGCCGCGCCGCCTCCGTGATGCGCTGTCAGCTGCCGCGCTAGCTGTCTTCCACACTATAGTAACGACAGCAGAACCGGCAATGATTATACAAACAAGTAAGAAGACGAGCAAGACGGTCTCCTGATTGTAAGAGATAACGCTGACCACAATTAGTACAGTGCTACCCATTTCACAATGATGTCAAATGTCAAATTCTGTACTGCGCCAACGCTTCTTACTCGAGAGTCATAAGATGTTAAAACTCTTTAGCCACAATTTCACATAAGAAAGAAGAAGATAAGTTACTGAGCTGAAGAGTCTTAACATCTTATGACTCTCGAGTAAGAAGCGTTGGCGCAGTGCACCTAGAATTTTACCTGTGCAAAATACTGGATAGCACTGTACTAATTATGGGCAGCGTTATCTCATACCATCAGGGGAGCGTCTTGCTCGTCTTCTTACTTCTTTGTATAAAAAAAGATACTGGCGTAAATTATGGTAGGTATTGCTTCCAATGAGGCAATTTTCCCAGCACGACATCTTGAGACTGGTTTGGGGCAATTGGATTTTCTGGGAATGACGTATGGCTGATCTGTAGTAAACAGTAAATAATACTAAAAGAGCTGAAAGGTGATGTGTTATGCATTTTTAGAGACAGAAAACTTAACATGTAAAATTTTAAAAAACTTTTTAAAAACCAGTCTTTATTATTTTTACCGTAAAGTACCCACTCGTCAAGACGAATCAAATGAGCCCAATCTTGATGGAGTTACGTCGATTAATTACGGAGTTCCTATGGCCACCTTTCGGCTCCATTATCAGATCATAATAATATTGCATTGTCATCCGAATTATACATGCATGCAATATTAAGCTCATTCAGGAAACGGGAAGTGAATCAAATTAAACTGCAAGATTTGATTACAGACAGACAACAGACAGGTGAAAGTAAATAAAAGCTTGTATAAAGTGGTATCATAATGTGAGTTGTTCTGCGATCAGTACTATGGAGCTGTCTCTCCGGCTGAGTGGCGTACACGCGACGAGCCGCGCACGCACCACTCGCTCTAATCGCGATCAATCCTGCGGTTTTCTTCACCCTTCGCCACAATTTAGCATTGGTTTTACTCTGTTTTAAGAAATAAACATTCAACTTTAGTTAGGACTAATTAGGTTGTATTTTTATTTATTGCGCAAGAACACATTGCAACCAAAATAAACAAAACAAATGCACAAGAACATTGTTACCACAAAAACAAACAAAACTTACGAGTCAATGATTACAATTAAATTATAAGTATATAAATGTTAATATTATAATATTAATTAATTACAGAAGTTAAAAGTAGATAATGTTTAATTTAACAAAATATTATTAAGGAGACATAAGATATATAAATTTAGAAGTAGAAATTATTCTAAATGTATTTTTTTTAAATATTTTAAATTCTTGTATTCTAGAATTAACAATACAGGGATTTTTTTACCAATTTTCATCACAATAATAGTTCAGACAAAAGAAGACAAATTTTATAAGTAATTTTGAGTGAGATAAGGAGTAAATAAATAAATGTGTCCAATAACTAACTACACCCCAAATAGAACCGTCTATTATGTAATTTCTATTATACTTGTGTTATTCTGTTTCTATTCGTGGTAATTGCCATCAAACGACAATTGGTTTTATTTTATCGCGTATCCATCTGTCGTCTACATTTATTATAACCATTAGCGGTCTATTTGGTATATATTATTTATTGATCATTGATAAATACCTATAATGTATATATATTTTTCTTATACAACAAAAAAACGATGTGATGTAAGTAGACGAGCAAAACTCTCTCCTGATGGTAAGAGATAACGCTGCCCATAATTAGTACAGTGCTACCCAGGATTTTACAAATGAAAAAATCGGGGTGCACTGTGCAGTCATAATATGTTAAGACTTTTCAGCCCAGCAATTTCCCTAGCTACAGTGCCCTCCTACCGAAGCACAGTAATGTTTTTGCACATCACTGCTCAGACGGTAGAATTAACTGGCACCTAGTCGACCTCATACAAAGGAATTCTACCCCGGTGAATGTTTGCTACAAATTTTAAATTGTTTATTCATAAATTTCAGGTACATTATGAGTAACAGCTCAGCCCAACAGTCATAGTTTAATTATAATAGATTTAAAACTAAATACATACCTACATAATTATATTTTTGAAGTCATAAGTCATAATATATTTATTAGCCTAGTTTTCTCATAGGTCTATTGGTAGTTTAGGGAGACACCCCCAAAGGCACCTTTGCACTATAACCCGCAGTGTCTCATTTGAAACCGAAGTCATCGAGACAGCCTCAAAAAAAGGCTCGCACTTTATAAATCCCCACGAGGCGATCCGAATCATCTATCTTTATTACTCCTCAATATATCACTATATCTATCTCTCTCAATCTCTGAGCTCCTCCCAGCTTACCTCGCGTTTATTTTTCATTTTCATTTCTTGAGGGGCGAAGAAAATAATTTTCTGTGAGCTTTGAACTCGCGGCGCAAGAAAAATAGGAAATTTGGAAAATGTAATTGGATTCTCAGTTAATCTCGACGCCTCTTATTTTATAGGAGGGGTGTGTGCGTGTTCAAATGAAATATTAGAATTCTCTATCTACTTTTTAAAGAATTTTACGTACCTACTTCCTACTATAAGGTCTACTTAATAATACCTTTCTATAGCAACTTACTGTATTTTTTTTACTTATTGGTGGAAGACAAAATGCCTAATAGATGGAAGGGCATAGTATTTTAAGAAAGTGTAGGATATTTTTAATATCAAACTGAACTAGCACAACTTGAAGGCTTGTTATAGACCAGGGTCGATAATTTTTAAAACAAAAAAAATAATAGTAGGATGAAACCCATTAGAAAAGGAGGGGAATATTATAAAAATAAAAGGAAAAATAATTTACGGGCGATCTGAGGTCGGGAAGGGGATGGGGGTGAGTTTTTAAGAGTAAAAAAAGGTTTTTCTCGATTTCCGGCAAAACTAAAAGTCCTATCGAAAAAAGTTAAATGGCAAAGTTGTAGGTAATAAAAAGATCTAAAACTTTTGTATTCACTCTTTTTCACATAACCTCAAAATTTATGTGAAAAATTCAAAAAACCAAGTTTTTGGTTTTTTATTTTTATCTTTTACAAAAAAAAATATTTTTTGAACGAAATTTAGTGAAAACCTACCTTTTTATGTCCCAAATACCCTGTAATTTATTTGATTAAAAATATTTATTTTTTCACCTTAATTTGAATTAATATCGAAAAAACACCCTATTTTTCAATCGAAAATTCACCCGTCAAAATATCAGCTTTTTTCAAAAAGTTGGTATGGTTTCTGTTCGTTGAAATCTCTACTTTCCGATGGTGAAAAAAAAAATATGTTACTACATTAAATCTTCTCAGAAAATGCAAAAATTCAAAAAACCTGGAATTCGAAAAAAAAATTTTTAAAATGAAAAAATTACACTGAATCAATTATTATAGTTTAAAAAATATCAGTTGGCAAAAATTAAATCATCTTTCGTTTTGGCAAACCTCCCACCCACAGAAGGAGCAGCAGAACAACATTGTTACAGGGCATATTATCATGACAGTTTGAACATAAATTTGTGCATTTTAAACCATGTTTTCGGCAACCACATTTTAAACTGTTACATCCAGTTTCACAGCTGCAGCAAATAGTTTTGAGCAATATTTCCGGAATTAATTCTTTTTGTGTAAATTTGGGCATAATTCCTCGTTGAAATTGCTTCCAGCCCCAATCTGTTGCTGTTAGTTCGTTACCCAACCAAGTTTGAAGCTGATAATATGCCCTGTAACAATGTTGTTCTGCTGCTCCTTCTGTGGGTGGGAGGTTTGCCGAAACGAAAAATGATTTAATTTTTGCCAATTGATATTTTTTAAACCATAATAATTGATACAGTGTAATTTTTTCATTTAAAAAAAAAATCGAATTCATTTTTTTTTTAATTTTTGCATTTTCTGAGAAGATTTACTGTAGTAACATTTTTTTTTTTCACCGTCGGAAAGTAAAGATTTCAACGAACAGAAACCAAACCATACCAACTTTTTGAAAAAAGCTGATATTTTGACGGGTGAATTTTCGATTGAAAATTAGGGTGTTTTTTCGATATTAATTCAAAATAAGGTGAAAAAATAAATATTTTTAATCAAATAACTTACAGGGTATTTGGGACATAAAAAGGTAAGTTTTCACCAAATTTCGTTTCAAAAATATTTTTTTTGTAAAGATAAAAATAAAAAACCAAAAACTTGGTTTTTTGAATTTTTCACATAGATTTTGAGGTTATGTGAAAAAAGAGTGAATACAAAAGTTTTAGATCTTTTTATTACCTACAACTTTGCCATTTAACTTTTTTCGATAGGACTTTTAGTTTTGCCGGAAATCGAGAAAAACCGTTTTTTACTCTTAAAAACTCACCCCCATCCCCTTCCCGACCTCAGATCGCCCGTAAATTATTTTTCCTTTTATTTTTATAATATTCCCATCCTTTTCTAATGGGTTTCATCCTACTATTATTTTTTTTCACTTTTTATTATTTTTAAAGGGATCTTCCCTGGTCTATTAGGGCCATGTCACACATTATCTAGATTTAATGGGAGTTAACTCAAAAATCGACTAGTTGAGTTTACACGCTATCGAATTCCCGAACCGAAGCCCTGTCGAGTAATAAATTTATAAATATGTTTGCTAAAATATAATATTTAAAAGCATATTTCTATTTAAAACACTTCTATGCAAGATCAGTAATTTGGAAAATGTGCTTTTCAGTTGACTCCATTTAGATCTAGATGTGCGATGTATTAATGAAAAGAATAAATGTTGACATTGTAAATATTTATTTCAAATACTTATGGTAACCAATGATACATCATTAGGGTTAATTAATTCACATTAATATCTCTATTTATTTTATATCTATCCATTGGCTTGATATATCACCATATTGTGCCAACGGCGTCTGCCAAAATGCGAGTTTTGATAACACGTCAGGTTCGTCAGGTCCAAAATGGACTGAATATCTCGCATATGGGCTTCTTATAAAACTAGATAATATCCGTAACTTATTGTATACAGGGTTACTAGTAATTTATTTAATTAATACAACGTTTTGAAAACCTTGAAATCACCACTAAAGCTGTTTTGTGGAAAAGATACATTGGACTTGTACAAAATGTATAAAAAACAAGATATCTTTTGTGATTTCAGCCGTAGCTTTACAGTTAAAGTTCTTAAAAATGAGGCCAAGATTACCAGTAACCCTGTATATTTTTTGTAGTAAAACCAATAGGGGCAACGTATGTTCTCCCCAAAAATGATTTCATTCCAAATATATAAAGGTATATTTATACAAACAATTTGTGGGCTAATACTATGTGTCTGTACACAGAGGCACACAATTCTTAGAATCTAGCTCAGTGTAACACGTCCTAAATACAAAAGTAAAGAAAACGTACAGAGAAAAAGCTTAGCAGAATAAAATTATTCAACTAACCAGAAGATTTCACATCTAGCTAATTTTGTTTGCAATCACATTCGACCTAAAAAAATAATTCAGTTTTATGACACTAACTTATAAGAAATCTTAACTTAGCGGATCAATACCACAATATCTAAGTGTCATTGTGCCAAATTTTATCTCGATTATTTTAACTGTGCGTTGATGGAGCAGTTAGGTACATTTGCCACATATTATACAGAATATGTGGTCACTCTGCTATTATATTTTTAACAAACAAAGTGACTTATATGATTATATCTTATTTTTTACTGTACACATGTTTATAGAAATATACGTCTTTCAATATAATTTGTGATAACTCTAGTTAATTTTTGTTCCATAAAAGCTTTCCTATGTACGTTTTCTTAACTCGTGTCCAAATGTTACATATTGCAGCTAACATTATATTACATTAGCAAAATAAGAACACTTGTAAAACATCGTCTAAACGTGATATTGTCATTTACAATTTACAGAGTATGGTTTTAAATGCACACTTGAACAGAAGGGAATCTTCACAAATCATTATTAATAGATGTAATATCTTAGGAAATATCGAGAATATCTAGGGTGGATCATGAATCCCACTCTATTTGTTGCAATATTAAGGAGAAAGCTCACAAAAAACCAAAATTGTATATCAACGTATACATTTTTTACACTAATTTACATGCGTTTGTAAACGGGCTTAGGCCGTTTGTGAAATGGAAAATCATATGATACGCCTACGATAAATATACGCATATAAATATAAAGTGGGATCCACTCACTACGATATTTGTAATTTCTCGATAGCCCCAAGTTCTAAGCGGTTGGGTGTCGACAAGTTGAACACTAGTTTTAATTTAAATAAGACTATCGGCTCTTCTTTATTACACTTTGCTTGAACAATACTGTTTTATTTTCTAATGGTTTAGAATAAATTGTAAAACAGTGTTAACTAGCAAATACACCAGTCTGAGACCAAATCCATCTATGAACAGGCAACTATTGTATCTTAGAGAAGATCGGAGATCATTCTGCCTTTCAGATCAGAGTATTGTAACGTCAGTGGCCCGAATTTAAATCCGATCCGAAGACCCTGACTTAAAATCTGTGAAGCAAAATTTTGCCCGAGTTTGAAGGAGGCAATTTCGCAGCCCTTGTAGTGATCTTAGCGACTTAACCCGTCATCATGGGGGTGGAAAACTACTACACGTGGGGGTGGGTCATTATGACCCAATATTCTGACTTACGATATTTCTAGATTTTAAAAATATATTATGAATTATTTCAATTTTACAGCTTTATCGTTACCAATATAATAAGCTAACAAAAAATTCCCAGCTCATTATGACCCAACCCCCATGCTGTGTTAAAGTGAGTGCATATAAGTTGGAACACAATCTATAACTGGGATTTGACTATATGATAGTGTATGGTAACCAGTTCTGTGAGTATAAACCCTGCGCTAAAATAAGTTCTCTTGAGATCTAAGCATAGAAGTATAATAAAGATAGAGCCCCTAAACCTATAGGCGGTCGTCCGACCACGCTGCAAGTGACCAGACTGTTCCTTACTCGCTATCTTGACCATCTGGTATGTAACAATAAACTGATCTTCATCACAGTTACACCAGTTTTCGTTATTTGGATGTGTAAACATTAAAGACGTGGCCCAGTTTTCTGTAATTATTTGTAGATTTTTCTTGAATGCCTGTTGTATATATCTGATGGAAAACTACGGTAGTGAAACTGCAGTGGAATACTATAACTAGCTTTTCGGCGCAATTTCGTCTAATAATCTGGGAGAAATGTACTGGGATGACAGTCAAGTCGTTGTGAAAAACAAACAATAATAAGTTATTATTGTTTGTTTTTCACACAGTTATTATTATTATTGTCTTCTCATTAAAAAAACATTAAGCCTGTGCTCCATTTGGCGCAAATGCTCTCTGTGGTAAA
Organism: Hemithea aestivaria; assembly: GCA_947507615.1. Classification (NCBI taxonomy): domain Eukaryota; kingdom Metazoa; phylum Arthropoda; class Insecta; order Lepidoptera; family Geometridae; genus Hemithea; species Hemithea aestivaria. The sequence goes on from OX382343.1 coordinate 6,444,421, forward strand.
ATGTCAACAAACAGTGCTTTTAAAATTTTGGCAATGCTTAACACACTTACTTAGCAACAGGCTTTTAGGATTTGACTAGAAAAACAGGCCAGGAGAGCTAAAACAAATTAATCGAAAAGTTGCGCCGAGTAACGCCGGTTCTTTTATATTATCCTGCAATTTCAATACTATAGTTTTCATCAGAAATGAACTAAAGGCTATTTGTCATATTATAATAATTGTATATAAACATGTAACGACACTAACATACATATATTCTTATTTCTCTAATATTTATTGTAATATTTATCTTCACTATTCGTTCACACTAACACCAGAAGGCCGCAATGACAATTTCAATCTACTTTCCACGTAAATCTGGTATACTCTCTTTCGTCCCCACATCAAATGCCCCCCAAGTGGCATTTGGGAATAAATTCCAAGTTTTCTCAGGGTTTGGCGACCTACACAGTAGTATAAAGCAATTTAACAGTGGAAACAATAAGTTCCGAGTCGCCATTCAGTGGTAATTCCCACATGGGGGCAGTTGACGTGGGGATAAATGGGGATATACCGTAAATCTCTCATTAAAAACGGTCTACATACAAAATTTCAAACGTCACGCATTCAGCTTACAATCTAAAAAGCGACTAGAACTAACCAAAATACTACCTAAACACTTTTTGATGTCATGAACTAAAAAATTTATTCAAAACGATATTATTAGCTTAATAAATAAAATTGTATTTACAAAATACTATATATATATATATATACAATACATATTTATTAAATACCTTTTCAGTATTGGCCATGAGACGAGAAAACGAAGCAAAATATAACATTTATATTAGAGCCTATGTGATACAATATGCGATAGCATAATATAATATTATTATTGTATAGAAATAGATATTAAATTAAATAATAAAAACCAATTTTTGTTTCAAAGTTGGAACTTTGCAAGAAGGCATGTGTATGAATTCCTTGACATTATAAAAATCTAATCGTTTAATGCGTATGTCAATATGCAATCCTTGCAAAATGTCTATAAAATTCGGATTTTATTTTACTCTGTTTTATATTTTACTCGTAAATATTAGTATTAGATTTATGTTGAAATTGATTTGTATTTTACTGAAAGGCTATATAAAATGCTTTAAAGGTGATGTTTTGATTAAGTGGATGCATCAACTAATCCCAACTGAACTTGTAAATTTCTAAAATAAAAACAACAAGACATTTTGATCATCAACCCATATCACCTGCAGAGAATATTGATATTCACATAATGAGGGCTTTGCAAGGCTGTTTGGAAGAGAACACTATTCGCGAATGACCACCATTGCAACACTTAGATTATTAATTATTGTGTTTTAGTTTTAAGTTCTTTTCTATATTTTTGTTTGATTATACAGTTAAATTAGATAGATCCACTCAATTATAACTACACCTTTTTAAGGTGTAACCGAAACTGTGGCCTTAGAAAAAATAGTAATTATACAAAAATAAATACTCGTTTCAATACTATCTAGTAATTCAGTAACGTACTATAACCGAATCACTTTCTCCTTTTGTCTACAATCTTATAATTTTATTTTCTATGAACGATATGAGAATTCCGAGTGATCTAAATCTACATGGCTACTTGTTTTAGAATTTCAGTCAATGTAAAAAGCCTCTTGTTATCATAAAAATAAAACTTGGTATTAGTTTTGTCACCACGTCACGATGTCGCATTAGTTATTTAATGTAAGAAAAAAAAATTATTAATATACATAATAATAGATACAATACCCTACATAAACATACAAACTGAGGATCGTAAAACCATTTTTTTATTTTAGTCTAGTTTAAACTCATGTTTGATAAGCGGAGGCTAGACTCACGTTTTCATTCATAACTTGAAAACCAACTGAACGATTTTCATAGCAGAATTTATTTAGGCCACCTGACAACCCTAAAAAAACCAACCTGATTCAGGCGTCTTCCAGTAATAGATGAAAGAAACATTATTTATTTATTTTTTATTTTAAGCCATGGTCGTCCCACTGCAGGGCAAAGGCCTCCCTACCTTCCTTCCACTTATTGCGGTTTTGGGCTATTTCTGACCAGTTTTTGCAAAAAGAGTCTAACTAATCCAAAGAAACATTAAATTGTAAAAATCCTATTGTTTATATTTTTGATAGATCATGACATGGTGGCAAGACCAAACATTCACAATAAAATATATACCGAATACAACAGTTTTAAAATTAATACATACATCATAACTTCAATACGATTGTGCAGTGATAAACGTGCATACCTTGGCACTAATATTGCAGAAATAAACTATACAAACGATTTGTCCGAAACATTTCCTAATATAATTTCTATGTAAGAAATCGTATCACTCTAATATAGTACCACTTTTAGTCTTTCCTTTATCTTTTCTATACGTCAGTGTGTTGATCGCAAGCCATGTTTGGAATAATTTTACTTTAAAAAAGTTGGCAATAATTCTTTAAAAAAATATATCAGTATAAACAGCTGACATGTTCTTAAGAGATCAGTGTAATCGAGATTTTAATTAATACATCACGTTGACCCATATTTAGTCATGATGTCTTAGTCCACACCTCTATGCCTTCGTCGCATAAAGTGGCCATCTTTGCTTGTCTTGTGTAAACATGCCTAAACGACGTCGCAATATATGGGCGCCTCGTACGACGGGTAATTCCCGCTTGTTCACACTGTTACCGAACGGGAATAAACGGGAAAAAAATCGCACGTTGACAGTGTTGACGAACGCTACTTTTAATTTCCACTCGTATTAACTAGATTTTTAACTCTTTAGTAAATATGCATCAATCGTCAACAGTGATGACGCCTAGATATTACTGATCCGTGAACGGATCGGAAAAAGTAGCGTTCGTCACTGTAAACGAGCGATTTTTTTTCCGTTCGGTAACAGTGTTAACGACGAGTGTGAACGATCAGAAAATACCCCCTACGACGCACGCGCGATTCAATCTGCGGTGAATTCATTCTCTCTGAACAAATTCTATGAAAATCTTACCAAGAAATTTAGTTCTCAGTAAAAATATAAAACGAAGTGACTGAATGAAAACAGTTTGACCTTTTATGAACATGTCAACAAATCACTGAAACAATTTGACTTTAAAAAATTATACAATGTGATCAATACCAATAAGTTTATTTACAATTCAATAGCTGCTTTTGATATATTTATTAAATGAATAAACATAATATGATACATTGTGAAATGGACGGTAAAATAACTATAATACCAATAAAAGGTAACACAATATAATTTGTCTTTTAGAAGGAGCAAGTTTTCTTTACATTATGAAAATCATGAAATGTAAAACATATACAATTATATGGTTTATTCAAAAACATATTATATTACATTAAGTCAAGGGAAACATATACGATATGTAAAGTAATAGTCATAAATATTCGCTCCTTCTAAAAGTCTGTAAGTCACTAATTAAAATAAAGGCAGTAAATCGCGTTATTTTCAATGGCTCCAATTTTTAAGAGTCCATTAAAGAGACAGCTTCATCAGTTCTTTGTAACACTTTTTACAGGAAAACAATCAAGGCAATGCTACCAACACAAACTGACAAGTGTCTATATCGTTTCAGTTCCATCCGCTGGTGCGGGACTCTCGGATCAGGTGTTCCGGAGCTCGACTAACTTGACATCTTTCACGTGCAAGTTGTGCTTGGATTTGGCTGCGAACTTGATCACGGCTTGCGTGGAGACTAGCGGCACGTGTCGGAGATCCAACCTGAGGGAATATGGCACATTTAGTACAGATCCGTAGACGAACTAAAGTCGGTCAAAGGGGACGTGTATGTTCAGCAGTGGATGCCTAATGCTGAGATGATGATAATAGATTTCGCTATACCAGTTTGTTATACTTCGGCCGTGGCTAGTTACTACCCACGGCACAAAACCCTGTCGCCAAGCGGTCATTATGTGTTCCGGTATGTTGTTCAGTCAAGCCCGGGAGGGATTTATTCCGCCTTCTAGGTAATAATTAACTTTAGCAAGATTTTTCCAGTAATAGGCCTCCATTTTAGAGGCTCCTTGGTGAAATACCACCACTTTTGCCAGCTATTCATCAGCCAATCAGTAATAATATATTTGTGGTGGTGCGCCAGTTAAGCCACGCTCGCATTGGTAAGGCGCGCGTACTACGATGCGTCTGCTAGCTTTGTTACTCTTTACGTACGTTGCACGACGACTTTGGCACGACGACGTTGCTCGGAACGACTATGGTTTATGGAAACAAGCGACAGCCGCTGTAAGTGATGGTGTCACTGTATGCTGCCATAGCTACAGTTACCTGACGAGGTTAGGGCAGCGTGCGAGGTGGTCGAGGGCTCCCTCGGTGAGCAGCCGGCACCCCGCCAGCGACAGCCGCTGTAAGTGATGGTGTCACTGTATGCTGCCATAGCTACAGTTACCTGACGAGGTTAGGGCAGCGTGCGAGGTGGTCGAGGGCTCCCTCGGTGAGCAGCCGGCACCCCGCCAGCGACAGCCGCTGTAAGTGATGGTGTCACTGTATGCTGCCATAGCTACAGTTACCTGACGAGGTTAGGGCAGCGTGCGAGGTGGTCGAGGGCTCCCTCGGTGAGCAGCCGGCACCCCGCCAGCGACAGCCGCTGTAAGTGATGGTGTCACTGTATGCTGCCATAGCTACAGTTACCTGACGAGGTTAGGGCAGCGTGCGAGGTGGTCGAGGGCTCCCTCGGTGAGCAGCCGGCACCCCGCCAGCGACAGCCGCTGTAAGTGATGGTGTCACTGTATGCTGCCATAGCTACAGTTACCTGACGAGGTTAGGGCAGCGTGCGAGGTGGTCGAGGGCTCCCTCGGTGAGCAGCCGGCACCCCGCCAGCGACAGCCGCTGTAAGTGATGGTGTCACTGTATGCTGCCATAGCTACAGTTACCTGACGAGGTTAGGGCAGCGTGCGAGGTGGTCGAGGGCTCCCTCGGTGAGCAGCCGGCACCCCGCCAGCGACAGCCGCTGTAAGTGATGGTGAGCCAGTTGCGCTGCGCCTGCGTCGGTAAGCCGAGCGCATGATGACGCGTCCAGTTCGGATAGCTTTGGTAACGCCTGGAACAGATACACAAGTTTAATATATTTGTTAGGAAGGCCCTACCTCTCCTATATCATCAACTTAAACTTTATCTTATCGAGTCGATTGTCTATAACTACATGTGACCCTACTTTGACCAATGTGCCAATGTTATCGAGTTGTAAATGGCTTTGTAGAGCCCTACAGTTGGGACCCTACTGTCGGTGCTGCTTTATTGAATGGATTATAAATTATAATTAATAATCTTTAGCATGTCAAATTAAATCCTCGGCATAAAAAAAGTTTCAAAAACTTCCTTGCCACGTCGCTAGTAAAATCTCACCTGTACAACATATCTCATAGCCACATCAGTAATATCAGTCCCGGGGAGCCTCAGTACAGTCAACGCAGCCAGCCTCGAAGGCTCCGCACCGCACCGCGCCCCTCCACCGGGCCGGGAGTTCTCCGGCGGTGCGAGAATGCCCCGTAACTTGGCATCGTCTAGACACCGCGCGAAGGATAGATCGAGTGATGTTAGAGGCGGGCAGGTGGACGAACGGAGAGCTAGTGCGGCTTCAGCTGGCGAGCCGGCGAGGGAGAGGTTTCGTAGCGCTGGTAATCGGGCTAGTAACCTGGAAATAATGAACAATGTTATAGTGGAAATTTTACATTATAAGAAAATTAGTTTTAAAAGCTGAGGGAGGGATTAGATGAACCTTGCAATTCCTTAACCTATGTTGAAATTCGATTGTATACCATTATGTAAAGTTAAGACAGATTTCAATTCAAAAACGTCGTAGCGTAGCGCGTAGTTTGCTTACAATAGAGTTGCCCTCTGGCTACTCGATCCCGTAACCTCGTGAAATCCTGCAGGGCTATGATGCGCAAGTCGACTTTATATTGTCTTGCGCATCATAGCCTTGCTGGTCTCTCAATTACTCTTAGATTACTAGACAATTCTGTTCTGACTAGTTTTTAGGTGACCTGTTTTCAGCTGTGCGGCCGACACTCTGATCTGAACATGTGTCATATATTGTATTGTATCGTTACCAAGCGAGCTGCCGTCTCGCTAGATGGCACCACTCCAGCCCCAGTGTGAGCGGCTGCCGGCGAGCGATGCCTGCCAGCTGTGCGGCCGACACTCGGATCTGAACATGTGTCATATATTGTATTGTATCGTTACCAAGCGAGCTGCCGTCTCGCTAGATGGCACCACTCCAGCCCCAGTGTGAGCGGCTGCCGGCGAGCGATGCCTGCCAGCTGTGCGGCCGACACTCGGATCTGAACATGTGTCATATATTGTATTGTATCGTTACCAAGCGAGCTGCCGTCTCGCTAGATGGCACCACTCCAGCCCCAGTGTGAGCGGCTGCCGGCGAGCGATGCCTGCCAGCTGTGCGGCCGACACTCGGATCTGAACATGTGTCATATATTGTATTGTATCGTTACCAAGCGAGCTGCCGTCTCGCTAGATGGCACCACTCCAGCCCCAGTGTGAGCGGCTGCCGGCGAGCGATGCCTGCCAGCTGTGCGGCCGACACTCGGATCTGAACATGTGTCATATATTGTATTGTATCGTTACCAAGCGAGCTGCCGTCTCGCTAGATGGCACCACTCCAGCCCCAGTGTGAGCGGCTGCCGGCGAGCGATGCCTGCCAGCTGTGCGGCCGACACTCGGATCTGGACGAACGACATACTCCTCCATAGCGATGGATCCATCTAGAAAATTAAAATTGCTTTAGTCATCAAGACGGTCAAAAAGACTCAGTTACAACTGATCTAAAACCCTTGCTGAATACAGAATTCAGAAAGCGCAAGAGTCGAATGCAGTAAAAGTCAGAAGAGGAAAAGTATGGAGCACACCCTCACGCCACCTCCTCTTTTAAAGCGAGCAGTTTAAAGAGCTAGACACGCAGATCATCGCCTCGCGGTCCAGCCACGGAGAGTTGCCCGCGTTTAGAGCCACTCTACATTCAATTCCTCCTACATATTATAATGGCATTAGTCATACGTACAGAGTAATCAGCCCAAGCTTTGCAGACGAGGGCGCAGACAGCCAGGTCGGTGGAGGTGAGCTTGCTGAACACACACAACATCGCCTCGCGGTCCAGCCACGGAGAGTTGCCAGCGTTTAATGTCATGGAAACTGGCGCCGGACGGATCGGGTATAAAGGCTTCTTTAGTGCCTGGAATTATATAATTAAACATTATGAGGGATGATAATTTTTAATGGAATAAAACTCAATAATACGTTTGGAGGACATTGATATCTGCGACACAGTTTTTAACGTCACGCGAAATCGTTGTCAAAGGCTAACTTGTAAATAACTCGTGCCGATATCATCAATTTTCAATATATTAAATGGCATTCTAACTATAGCAAAATAGATCTAAAAAATTGTTTCATTACATCCAAAACAAAAATGTCACTGGTCTCTGTAAAGCTTGGAAAAATAGTAAGCAATCATAATATCAAGTTTCTAAAATTATAGAGCATTTCTGTGAGCACAACTTGCTTAATGTGGGATGGACCTAATGCTTAACTTCACGGAATGCCAAGCTCCGTTTCATCTTTTCATATAAATAAAGATATGTCAATTATTGTTATTCTTAATAGTTACTTTTACCTTTCCAGTATGATGTGTGAGCTGCAACGCTAAATGTGCCCGTAGAGCTTGTTTCTTCGGCGCCTCGTCCTCGTCGCTGGCTCGACGCTTCTTTGCGGACGGCTCCCAACTGCCTGGTTCACCATCTATAAACATTCCTAGAATAGAATAGAAAACTCTTTCCGCCTTATTACAAAACGCGGATTTACGATAGTACTGGGATTAACTCGTGTCAAATGTTCGCTTAGTACTACCAGGTTTAGTTCAGGTACAATCGTTAGTCCGCGTTTTGCAATAACGCGGTTTTAGTCCGGCTCCTTAGCTTCAAGTATGACCCCAACCGACAGAAAACTTCTTCTTGCCATTTTTATTCTAGATCTGACAGTTTTCAAGAAAAACTAAAAATAGGGACATAACAGTGGGGGGAGAGGTGGAAACATTGTCGTGGGGGGTGTTTCTACTAAAATTTCTTCTTATGAATGGTAAAGCTATACGCATGCCAAGTTTCAAGCTTTCTGCCGGTTGGGGTCATACCTCCATACAAAATCGAGCTAAGGAGCCGCACTATTTATTGCACACACAAATACAATAATATAAGCTTAGAACTAAGATTACACAGAAAGATGTGTTAAAATTGGCGGCATTGGTGGCATTTTGTGTCATTCCACATTACTAAAAATGCTAATGATAAGGCCAGTCAATTTCAATAACATTAGAGATAACTAAATATTTTTTTTACTGGTCTGTGATAACTGAAATTTTTGTTGCCCTGCCCTGCTTGTCTCCTTTTAAAATGTGTACTAAAATATTTTGCAGGATTTCTTTGTTCTTTCTTGAGAAAATTTCAAGAAGTTAATTGTAGAATTTATATTTTAAAATGTAGCAAACGAGAGAGTGTCAATCGTAGTTAAGGCTCTTAATAACTGTTACACAGCTGGGCCGACTTTCACAAAGTTACTACACAGACAATCCATTTAATTTTATAATTTACTAGCTGGGCCCAGCGGTTTTACCCGCTGTACTGAGGTAGCCTATGTGTTATTCCAGGGTCTATCTCTATACAAATTCAGCTCAATCGGTCCACCCGTTTAGGGGTGAAAGAGTAACAAACATCCAGACATCCAGACATCCATTCTTACAAACTTTCATGTTTATAATATTAGTTAAGATTGTTATTCACTCACCGTCTGTTTTAATAAGTGGCACATCACTTTTGCTTTCATTGTCTGACCCTTCTAGTTTTATGGCTGTGGCAGGTGGCGGTAATTTGTTCTGAAAAATAAATAATCATTGCAACTTTAGCTTAGTTCTCGTACTCAATAAACAATTTCTCCTCAACCACGCAACAGATTTTAATACAATCTTTACTATTTCTTTATCTCAGAGAAAATGTTTGCGAAAGTGTATGCTATAAATGAATGCGTAGAACTTAGAACAAAGTCCATATCTGTAAAATCCCTACTTAAAGAAGACCAATTAAAGCATACATTCTGCCCTAAGTTTTGGAATGCGTATATTTAAGTTCAGGATCAAGAGTTCCAGCAAAATTTATGGGCCGAGGGTCCGAAATAAATGTTTTTTTTTTTTTTTTGCATGTCAAACTTTACATTGCTTTTCTATAAAGGATGTGACTTAGTTCTGTGGATAGAACGAATGTTAAAAATAAGTATAGACAACATCAATTTTATGTTTCGTTTCAAAGCCAAAATTTTAAATTGGTATTAAAACAAACAAGGAAAAAAAGGTTTTACCCGTTGTTAATGAATATACTTTTAAAATGTGTGCAATAATATGCCGGGCTGATCTTGAGGAATTTCCAATAAATTAATTCTATGAATTTATATTTCAATATTTGTCAAATAGTGCAAGCGAGAGAGTTTCACTCGATATACGGTCTTCATTGGTGACATATTCGCAACTTAGTGAACAATAAGGCATATAATATTGTGATATGTACCAACCTGTAGATGATGTTGACTGAGCTGGCTCACATCGGAGCTGACGCTGATGCGTCTGAGATCTGAGGACTTCTGGCGGGCACGGAAATGACGAGGCTGGAAATTAAGATAAACAATTTACATATATGCGAGAAAAATAAGTGCAGCTGATAAAATTTCACTAATTCTCAATTCCGATGAAACCAAAACTGAATGCGATATGCTGCTATGAACCATTATATTGTTTTGTAAGGTTCTCTCGTGACCACGGCTCATGTAACCGAGCCGAAATGTCGAGGTTGGTTTTATAATATTACTAGCTGTGACCAGCGGAAGATTTTGTCGTGTGCAGCGAGTGGTAACTAGCCAGGGCCAAAGCCTGTACCCAGTGTAACCAGTAGTGATAAAACAGTAATCTTTAAATCGTGTTTGAGTCCCATGGTGGACTTCTGGACCCCAGAAGTTAGGCAGTTACTCGTTGACCTGCCACTCTTACTATCTTACTACAAGTGCAACCATAGGCGGATTTTTATCAGGGGGCCAAGGCCTCCCCCAGAAGCATTGTAGAGTTAGGAATTTTGCACATATTTCATGGTCAAGATTATAATTAAAGATATTTGAACTTTCTAACTCAAAGCAAGCTAAACCACCCTTTTCGTAGTAAAGCCCGTCTGCCCCAGAATCAAATCCTGGATCTGCCCATGAGTGCAACGGCTGTACCTATTGGTTGGAGCAGAGTAGCAGTTTACCTTATAATCATGGTTGAGTCCCATGGTGGTGCAGGTGGGGCACTCCCAGGAGTTGGGCAGGTCCTCGTTGACCTGTCCGCCGGGGGGCACGCACGCCGGGTGCACGATGCTGTAGCATACTGAACACTCGCGCAACCCTGACGGACCGTTGCGACCTGCGAATTAAAAAATAAATGTCATGAGCCACAGTCTCTAGCTCGTGGGGAGTCCGCGTCTGCACAGGATAGCGGTTGCATGAGTTCAGAGCCGTTCTAATTCTATTTTCTCATTGTGTTGAAGCAATGAGCTATACGGATAAATATGCTATTGTGGATAATTCGGCGGCGCAGGTGCTGCACTAATGTGGTTCGGTCCGAGTACCTGTTATGCGAATAAAGGATGAAAGTATGCCAGTTTCAAGGTGCCCTCTCATGGCAATTAAACGATGATTATACAGTTGGTCTACAGATTGTGACCAACTGTAACAAAACATGTCAACAAAATCGCATAAGGATTTTTTTTAATTTTTTGTGTTTTTATTGTTTGTGTCTTGTGTAGACCAAAATACAAGCTGGAGCCCCGGCTGAAGATACTACTCGTCTATATGGTATTATGTTGTTGATGATAGTCAGCAACGTCCACAAGCAAGCAAACTGCCGCAATTTAAGTAGCCATTTTGTAACTAATGAAAAAAACAAATAGCCATTAAAATATAAATTATCCAATAATTGATATAACGCGTAAATTTTAATAAATTATATGAATTTACCGGAGTTTCCTTTAGCCTGTGGAGCGACAGGAGTCTGCAGCCAGCCGTCTAGATGGCACACAGCACATGACGCCGTCACTGGGAGCATTGGCTGAAATTATACAAAACAAGTGAAATTTAAAAAAAACTTTTTAAAACAAGCTTTTATTATTATCACCGTAAAGTACTCGTCAAGACGAATCAAATGAGTCCAAACTTGATGGGGTCGCGTCATTTAATTACGGAGTTCCCATGGCCACCTTCCAGCTCCACCATCAGATCAGCTCTATGGCATAATAATATTGCATTGTCATCCGATTTATACATGCATGCAGCTCAATCAGAAACCGGGAAGTAAATCAAATTAAACTCGCAAGATTTGATTACAGACAGACAACGAACAGGTGAAAGTAAATAAAAGCTTGTAAAAATACCTCACATAAGATATAACATAAGTGTAGGGCGCCCGTAGACGAGATAGGGAGACGATATCCGGAAGTTAGCTGGGAGTAGTTTGAGGAAGAAGACAAAGGACCGGCCATGTGGGAGGTCTATGACCAGCATTAAACAAAAGTGGGCTGATGATGATAACAGCAACAAGTTAGGTTTTATTCAAAAGTTGCCCATGTTCATCACTTTATTGGAGGGCATATCAGGTACGTGACGGAAATCGTCATTATTATCAAGCAGCAAACTCGACTAAGCACGGTATGTTTTTATAAGAGTAAATATGGTAATATTATGTAGTATAAATATTGGCTATATTAAATGTAGTTTATTATGTGATTATTACCTGTAAACACTGCCTCATAATACAAGTCTGCTTAGCGCGTCCCAGGCCGCCAAATTTGACCATGTCATGGCAGAACACACATTCACCGCAGTCTGTTCGCTGGCAGGCTTCGCATTTCTTGCACCTTAAATATAAATGATTTTATTAGTGATCTATGCTGTCTCACCTCCGTAATATAATTTATGGTTGAAAGGTAATGAGTTGATGGAGAATGATTTAATAAAAAAAAACTTGAGAGGTGTCAAGGGACACCCGGATGGAACGAAGTTCCTTTCGATTAATGAAAATATCTGGCTTGCTTTCTATAAGCATATATTAAACATTCAGCCGCACAGCTTACAATAGCTTACTATAGCAAAAAGTGTCGTGACAACTTTTCGTTAGAATTTTTTCCGTCTAGCCCCCTTTCACAACGCGCGATAAGGAACTTCGTTCCAACAAATAATATAGACAACATTACCTAGTCCTACGTCTCCGAGGTGCATTATTAGCGTGTTCAGGCCTGGGGCGGTGCGGACCGCGGTGTATGCCCCCACGGCCTCTACCGCTGGACTGACGACGCTCTGTGGTCGCCACCTCATCCGGACCTAAGGAATAATAATATTATGTTGTTAAATGAACATAATAATATCTTTTAAAATAATCTAAAAATGATAATTATGCTGCAACTCAACACTTTTGAGGTTCATTTGATTTTTTTTAGTGAGAAATTAAACATTAGCTTAACATAAGCAGAAATTAAACTGAGATATCGCAAGTTTTTCTTTATGAAAAGTTCCAGCATCTAAGCCAACTATATATTATATCCCAAATTCCGATTATTTGGTTCAGCAGAGTAGGCCTGATGCGTACTTTCGTATTTATAATATTAGTTATTTATGTATTCGTATTAGTAGGATTTAACAAAATATGCCGGAAAATCTTTTCAAATAAAGAAAAACTTTTAGAACCACCCCACAATGGACAAGAGCTATTCTCAAGCGAGTCACGAAAGTCGTCAGAGTGTCTCGATGACAACGACACGATATCGCGGCGATGTCTATGAGATTCGCAATCGCCGAATATGATGGCAGCCTTAAAGACAATATTATGTGAATGATCTTGTTGGTACTCTATTCTACTAAATAATTGAACAGTAGGTAATCCGCGATTGTCAAGTCGCCTGTGATACTTAGTTTAGAAAGCCAAGTTTATCTGTATATTATAATGTTTCAATAAAGTGTAATCAAGCAATATTACTATTTACCTTTGAGCACAGGTATTCCAGTGATGGCCAAGTGTTGTTTATCATGTCGATGTTGCTCCACCAGTGTACGGACGTCCTTCACTAACGCTATCGGGTCTGATAGTAGCTCGGGGACTGACTTGCGAGCGGCTGGTAACTGATGCAGGTACATCACTATTGCCTGGAATATAGAGAAAAACAATACCACATTTAGCTAATCATTAAAATAAATGGTATACCAATTATAGGTTTTAAAACTTTTTAGATAGCGATCGGAAAATTTAAGATTAAAATTTGTTAATGTTTTGGGGGCAAAAATTTATCTTTTTATTTATTGAACAGAAGTAGGAAAATGATATTCTCAGCCGTACAGTTTATTCTGTGTGGTATAGTAACCTTAGTTAGTGTAGAATAAGGGTAGAAACATGATAGGTATCTTACGTTTATCGTCGACCGTTCGCGTCATCCATCTCCACTTATCCAAGTGGAATGTGGTCAAACATAGATTCATAAAATTTATTTATGTATTTTAGCCATTATCTTCCCACTGCAGGGCAAAGAGGTCTCCCTTCCCTTGCATTCCTGACGTGCATTTATAAATTAGCTATCAACAAAAGATGAAGTAGTACCTTCAGGCCGTGTAGTTCGTTCTGCGTGAGATGCACGTGGTCGGCGGCGGCGAGCGGCGGCGCGGGCGTGTCGGTGAGGTGCGACCGCCCGAGCAGCGCGCCCACGTACCGGTCCAGGACGTACCACAGCATCTCCGTGAAGAACGGGTAGCGGAACTTCTGAGGCACCTGCAACATTTGTTTACGTTATATACTGGTCACTCCGATGCCGACGGACGACACGGCAGACGGCAATGCGGCATCCTTACTTAGTGGCGCTACCAACAGCCCGCACCAAGCGTTCTGCTTCGTCGTTTTTAATGAGAACTTGTCGCATTTGAAACACTTTGCTGTCATCTGTGTTTCCCGAGCGGTACAACTTGGATATCTGCAAGGCACGAGTGAATAGGTACCTTTCTAGGCATCTTACGTGATCCATCGTCGACCACATTTTCACTTTCCATCAGGTGGAATGTGGTCAACCGTAGGTCTATATAGTATTAAAAAAAATAACTCACATGGACAGATGACCTCATAAAGGTCGCCGGAAGACGCTGGATGCAGGTCGCTTCTAACCGGTACATATGGAAGTCCAAGAGGCTTATTATATTTAGCAGTGGACGTCCTACGACTGAGATGATGATGATGTTGAGTAATAGTAATTTAAATCACCCAGGTAACTAATCTTTCGCCTTTTATTTTGCTTCTTGCATTTTGCTCTTTTATCGTGATATTATATTATGAACATAATTAAAATAGTTCTACCTACCGCACTAATAAAATCTTCATTTACCATGATTCACAAAAATCAGGTGAAAGACTGACATTTATTATAAGTTCCTACTTAAAGTGCAAATGGGCAATGAGTAACTTCTTTCTCCAGTTTTTAGATGTGGAAAGATTTTCAAAGTTCACAGAAGCAAAATTTCCTATTTATTTTTATGAAATTTTTAATTTTTCCCAATACCTTGGTAACATCCTCTACTTGAGCAATTTTGAGCTGCTTCTCTATCCCGAACTGATGTAGGAAGTTCCCTCCGAAGACCAGGGAGTCACTTGGTGTGTATACAGCGTGAATCCAACCTGTCGGGATGAAGAATGTGTGCCCCGCTTGCAACTGGAAACAGAAATTACAGTTAAATTTCAACTTTATCAACAATCATCATTATAAATTATATTGGCCTTTTGCATCTAGGCATCTAAAATATGGCAATTTAAGCATCTAAAATATGGCAATTTAAGCAGCGTCCATGTTAAAGGTTCACCACTTAGCAAATGGCTAGTATAAAAAATCCCAATGAAAATAAATTGACTGGGAAGTATGTGCGTTGTTTTGTCAGACTTAGAAATTTACAGCAATCCAGATGCTGTAAATTTCAAGATTTTTGCAACTTTCTAGCAACTAGTTGTTTCATAAATCTATGACCGCTGGCGAACATTGGTGCAGCTTGCCAATTTAAGGCCTGTTCAATGTAGTGCATTAAGATATTATGAAACTACCGGCAAAAACAATCCGATGACAGACAGAAATCGGAAGGCTTCAATGCGTAGGCTGTCGTACAAAATACGACATCCGTAGAGGATATGCTGGACAGTTATTTTTATATTAATAGGATGTGTAAAAGCGCTCTAAAGACTGATAAGAAATTCTGTATAGTCAGTCAGTCTTTTATAATATTGTTCCAATAAGATACCTATAAGAATACTATAAATGATATAAAAATTATTAATTAAATATAAAATTTAGTATTAATTTTGCTCTATATAATATACATATGTAAACTTAATATATATTATGTAAACTTACATGAACCCTGATGCATTTTTCGACAGTGTCACCAAAGAAGACGTCCGACTGTTTCCCGGAGAGCACCCATTTCTCATACAGCTGCAGATTCTTCTCAGTAGGCGGTATCAACCAGAACACTTTAGCACCTATAAAAACAACATTTTTCGTCTAAGCTATTTTGTTAATTTTTTAGATTAGATAACACTTTATTGATACAATTTACAAGAACTTAGAACTAAATACAATTTTTAATAATGTGATGTGTTGTGTGTTTGTGTGTGTGTGTTGATTTGAATGTGTTTGTTTGTTTTAATTGATTTTCAGTGGATAAAATATGTTTTGGATGTAATGAAAACTAAGCCATAAAATCGTTTTTTATTGAATGTCTATGTTTGTGCCAAATTTCAAATCCATTCTTTCAGCGCAGCGGTTTGAACAGAGTGGTAAGTCACGAGTTGCTAAATCAGTCAGTCAATCAGTAAAGTTTACTTTTCAGATATTCAGATTAAATCTAGTAATTTTATGGCTTACGAACAATTTTCTTATTATGTTTTAAGCTAACTATATTTATTTCATTTAACAAGAAAGACAATTAACAAGAAAATCCTTTTTTCTGTAAAAAGTACTCTCTTGCCTTGTGCGATCGAATGAAACCAAATTGTAATTATTTGACAGTTGAGAGTAAGTAAAAGTTCTAACTTATATAAAATAATTAAACCCTAGGCGAATTTCTTCAATCAGTTTTCAAATGAAAACCGAATGAATGTTATTGGGTTCAGTGCGTTGGTCGTGATTTCCAATTGAACCGACCTTATTTCTACAATTGATAGCATATGTTACATAGTTGAAAGCAGTTTTAAACTTTAAAGATAAAAAGATTAAGATAGAAAAGTATTTATTAACAGTAAAAAGGAAAATTACATAATGGAAAAAAAAACAACACTGACAATCCACTGATAACTAGGATAGGCTCAGCATGTACCGGGCAGGCAGATCCTGCGCGGCGCTGATTCACTTTAATATCATAGCTACGCCCTACGTTTCTTCGTCTTAGTGGGATCACTGCTTTAATTAACCACTCCTTCGAAAAGTATGAAACGGTAGGCAAGGTGTTAACACAACAGATCCCAATGGGCTCCATGTGTTGCTGTCTTGTCAGCCCCGGATAAAAAATAAGATACATTCATAGAAAATTACCCCTTGAAAAACACCAAACCATAAGCTAGTTACTGACTGAATTTTAGCCCAATAGGTCAATTAAATTGGCGCAACGGATATAAAAAAACATCTACACATTCACCTTTATTGCAATTATATAGTTTGAGTTAAGTACATTTTGGCTGTTTTTTCTTGTCATTTACCTGCACCCAGCGGTTTCAGTTTCGTCAGCTATAGCCATTACTTCAAAGCATAAGCTTTGCTATCTACATACTTAGTCTTAGCTCCATCGGTTCAGTAGTTTTAACATAAATGGGTAGGACTTATCTTTCACACGCATTTGTAGCAGTTATAACATAGAAAAAATTAAACGCTTCCAGATTCTGACCTCTCAAAATGTGGTACCAAACGGAGGTCCCACCAAAGTCAATGTGGAAATCTGTGTAGCACCCCTTCACTGACATGAGGCAGTATTTCTGGACCTTGGGGTACATCATATCGTCCAGAGCATTTGTTGATTCCACCTGGAATTAGGACAATAAATATATTTGGCGTTGAGGTCTAAATTATCTATTACTAGCTGCGCCCAGCGGTTTTACCCGCTGTATTATACCGGTGACTGGTAAATCACTTAGAAGCCTAAAACAGGGAACTCAGTTAACGATTCTCATTCTAAAAAAAATATAAAAATAGGTACTTAAATTTTGGGTAAAATATCCTATGTGTTCTATAAAGTACTAGCAAACCCGGCGAACTCCGTTTCGCCACCAGATGGTTTCCTGAAAAATTCCTGAATTTTCTTTGCTATAAACCTCACGGAGCCCGAGACCTTTCCAACGAATGCAAAACCGTGGAAATCGGTTCGTGCGTTCTGGAGTTATAGCGTCAGGGAGGAAAACCCGACTTATTTTTGTATATTAGAATAGATCCATTTCATAAACGTATATCATATTTTAATGCAAAAATATATGAAATTTCAATATAAAAATACGTAAATAAAAATGATTTTTTAAATACTGCCTAAAACGTTTCGAACATGTCTGACAGCGCGTGACGTCATACCACTGGCTGGTCCTTACGCTTCCTATGAAATGTTCCTGATTTCGACAAATTTTAATTATTTATAACTTAAAAACCACTAAACCGATTTTGATGCAACTTATGCTGTGCCCTTAGTTGGAATAAAGTCAATAACCAAAATGAATCTTATATTTTCAGAGAGACATTTTAGTTATTGACTTTATTTTTGGTTAAAGTATGGACCAACTAAGGGCCACAGTATAAGTTGCATCAAAATCGGTTCAGTGGTTTTTATGTTATGAATAATTAAAATGTGTCGAAATCAGGAACATTTCATAGGAAGCGTAAGGTCCAACCAATGGTGTGACGTCACGCGCTCTGATTGGCGTTCGCATTCGCGTAATAATAAGTAAATTTTTTTGAAATTAAAATTGATTTTATTCAATTTTGGCTTGTAAATAGATCCTTAAAATGTGATTTTAGGTTTTTAAATACTGTCTTTTATGTGAAAAACATAACTTTATATCAATTCGTAACATGTGTCAACATCCCTATTTAACCTCAAATTCACGATCCACATAATTTACACAGTTCAACTTACCACCTTAAAACAAATGCCTGCTGTTGAAATTTAATAAAAATTTGCCCAAGAACACGCTTTTTTTTGTATTCATCCAAGGAGAGCCATTGGCTACTACGTTGCCAGTATTAATTCGAAATAAGGTTGCAATAAAACTTATCAATATCCTCCGCGCCGACACGGCCATTACCACCTTAAAGACAAATGCCTGCTGTTGACATTTGCCCAATACGCGCGTGGTTTTCAATTGAATAACTTATTTTTTTTACTTTTTTTTCATTTCTTTTGAAATTTTTCCTGAATTTTCTTTGCTATAAACCTCGCGGAGCCCGAGACCTTTCCAACGAATGCAAAACCGTGGAAATCGGTTCGTGCGTTCTGGAGTTATAGCGTCAGGGAGGAAAACCCGACTTATTTTTATATAGTAGATTTGTAATCTAAACGGGCCGATTCACACGCGCCTATCCCCCGCTACTCCGCACCGGCGCCCTTTGTGGCACGCCGACCCGCGCCCGCGCCACACCGCCACAAGCGTCTCTGCGCACCCGCGCCCGCATCGCCGCCGCGAACGTCAGTCGTCCGAACGTTACCGAGCGAGAAGCACGCTGCGTCGTATAATTTTAACGCGTCTCGTGGGTGTGCCCCTAAGTGTGTACTGTGTGCCGGCACCTCTGAGCCAGTGGTTTCTTGTACAATTATCGTGGAAGTGGTCCTGCCACCTGCCTCCCTGAGGTGGACACGAGCGGTCGGCGGCTCTCCGTCCGGTAAGTGGGTTCTGTTCCGTTGTTCATGATTTCCGATTGTAATTTTGTATAACGCAGACCTCCCGGCGGAAACAATAGGTATACGCAAAAATCACCGTCATAGTCCGTACCTAATAGGTTTGTAGCCCTCTTACGTATGTACTTTATCGAAATCTACCAGCCGACCGGCTATCTTGTACAGAAGCTACAGAAAACTACAGAAAGCTACGACTAGCGTGGCTTTCTATTGCGGTTTTAATTTGACGTGCATTTAAAACTTAGAACCTTGAAACAGAGTACCCAGTCCACGATTCGTAAAAATAGGTACCTACCTATCTAATTTTGACAAAAAATATCAAATAAGAACATAATTCATATTACAAAATCATTATTATTTATTCACATTTCAAAATCTTTTGCGATGCGGTAGGTATTTGCACAAATCGCGGTCGTAGCGCGCTACAATCTAACCTGTGGCGGCATATTCGGTCAGCTGGTAGGTATCGATAATAAATAGGTAATAATGTACCTAATATCTGAACGATTAATATGGATTTCTTTGATATGTCATTGTCCACTTACCTTGGTATTTTTGCCTGTCCTAAGCCAGGTAAAGTATGAAGGAAAAACGGATCATACCTACCTACTTAGTTATTATTTAGTTACTAAGCCTAATTTATTTATCCAGAGCGCGCGCGTTTAGACGCTTTTAAGGTATTTCCTTTCATCGATGAGTATTTTAGTCTTAAAATTCAATTTGTTATTTCGCGGGTTTAATTTTACTGCGGATTTCTATTGCGGCTTGTATTGATAACCAGCAAAGGAAAATAAGCTCAGTGAAGCCAGGAAAGGATTTATCCCGCCTTCTAGGTTTAGTCTGCTACCACATGCGGCCGCTTCATCGCTTAACATCACGTGAGTGTGTAGCATCGCGTAGCTATGTCGCGTCACAGATCGCGTCCTTTGTCGGTGTTGTCGATACCTACTTTGTATGTAGCTTTACTTACCTACCTGCGTCAGCTGTTCGCCAGTAGTTTAACCATTTTGTTTGGGACATGGCGAATTAATTCAAATAAGATTTTCTCTTAAATGTATTAGTATTGTCTTTGTTTGTTAATTGTAAACATAATGTGATTATATAATTTATCATATCCTTGAAGCTTTTAAGTGATTTACCAGTCACTGTGTACCTATATAGCCTATGTGTTATTCCAGGGTCTAAGCTATTTACCAAATTTCAGCTCAATCGGTCCACCCGTGTAGGCGTGAAAGAGTAACAAACATACATCCAGACATCCATACATTCTTACAAACTTTCACTTTTATAATATTAGTAAAATTTTGAACAACGCATACTAAGGAATCTTTTGAGAACAAAGACGGAGGACTGGGTTGAGTGGCGTGCCATGAGGGAGCTCTGTGTCCAGCAGTGGACGAACATAGGCTGATGATGATGATGATACTAATGAATATTTAATTTGTATTCTGAGGAAGTAGTGTTTTTCTGAGAGTGTTATTCCAACCCTGTAATCTGTCACATGACAATCGTAATGTTCATGCAGACAAGGTAAATAAGAACTTTAAAACCAAGCCAAGCGCCAAGCGGTCATTATGACTGAATCCAGGGAGGGATTTATCCCGCTTTCTAGGTTTACCATGTACCATCTACGGCCGCATCTTCGCTTAACGTCGAAATCGAGGTCAAAGGCTAACAAATTATATTATACTAGCTGCGGCCAGCGGTTTTACCCGCTGTACTATAGTAGAAACTACTGTAGGCTATGCTATGATAGCCTATGTGTTATTCCAGGGTCTAAGCTATCTTCAAACTTCAGCTCAATCAGTCCACCCGTTTAGGTGTGAAAGAGTAACAAACATACATCCATACATTCTCACAAACTTTCACGTTTATAATATTAGTAAGTTACAAAATTAAATTACAAAATTTTGTATTTAACAAATAAATGCTTTAATTACCTGTTGTTCCTTCAAATGTCTCGGCCAAACAGTGTCGACCCAGTCCACGAGGCGGACGATCCGCGGCGCCTGCACGTAGTTCTCAAGCCTGGTGTGAGAGAACTCTAGCGAGATCACGTTTAGGAGGCGCTCTTTGTTCGGGTCGTCGTAGTAGCGCTGCCAGTCCTAAGGAAAACATGAGAATTTGTTATAAAATGGGGTTTATATTCTAGGAGAATTGATTAGTTTAATTTTACGTGTTAATCTCCATTGTAGATTGCAGCCAGATCGCGCAAAACCATACTATTATGTTGGAATTTCAAGTTGCCAAGACTCGTAAAAGACCCCCCAAAATAATCAATCAAATAACATTTTTGACCAAAGAAAAAATCGTAACACATCGCCTCATCGCGGGGAGCGCAAAGCGCGGCGTGGATTCCCACTAAAAACTTGGGGTGTTCCTGCGGGACGCCACAGTGCCGGGACTGCGAGTAGGTACGTCGAATCACTCGCAAAGGGCCAAAAACAGAAGTTGTCGACCTTTACATATGTTATAAGAAAAACAGTGACGTAGAGATAGAAAAAGGTAGGGCAAACTTAACACTTAAAACGTAGCCTAAGGCCCAAACACGGGATTTTTCCTCTGCAGTGCGACGATAACGTCTAAAAACATGAGATGTTGCCACGGTTATTAAAAACACTACATGTTGGCAATTTTTGTAGAGTCTCAGTAGCGCCTTTAGTTAATGCGCTACTTATTTTTGATTTCAACTTTTATCTTTACGCTGCAGAAAAGAGTGACCTTTCAATTACTAGTCTTCTTATAATGTCGCATAAGTGAACATAGGACAACGTTCGCCTACGTAAAATTATTACTATTACCTAACTTAGTCCCACACGAACCTTAAGTTGATAAGTTTATAGTACTCCAGGTTATTTCATCTTTGCAGAATATCGGACAAAATTGACCTTACGCTAACATAAAATGGCTAGACGGTTTGTGAATTACCATTGAGACTCTTGGAAGTATTAATAGAATTCTTTATGGCAGGTGCAAACTACGGCGGGCCGCACCATAACGCAATAACAAAATTACAACTGATCACTAGCATACATTTTATATGAATAAACTAACGCACAGTAACGTAAAGGCACTGTACCGAGCCACATTATTCATAGTCTGCATTAGTTCATATAAATGTAACCAGAAGAAAATTTGAATTGCGATGCATTGCGGTACTGCCCGCTGAAGTTTACACTAGCCTCGATGCGCCTTCCGCTGCCGCCCACTATTATAATGACTTATAAGGGTTTTCAACATGCCCTACAGTGCCAAGAGTGACCAAGCCTGCGCAGTGGACACCGCTGCGCTGAGTCTACTCTTTAACGGCATTCAGTCACCAGTTGCCAGGTTCGCAGGGTGAGGCCGCTTCGTAAATAAAAACAAACCAGTTGTTATCATTTCACTTTGCTGCAGGCGACTACGCATGCGCACTGGGAGACCTTTCCTGATTCCCAACTTCTATTTCTCAGTATGCATGAGTACACCACTGAAGGAGGTTGTGTTACTAGTGAATCCATCTGATTTCGTAATCACGATCTTAACAAAAATATAGCTAAATGCTCTCTTTTATGATAAGGATAAGGAATATTTATCTATTTTTGCTTTGAATTTGAGCCTTTGCCCACATGGTAGAAGTCCTCATACCGCTAGCTTACAGTTTAAAAATCTACATTTTGTTTATTGCATACGAAAGAGTCAGCGTCATAATATTATTATGTATGGATTTTTATCGGAACAACGGACGCTAATAAAATGAAATTCAGTAGGATGCATAATGCATATTATGCACTATGCGCGCTTCTGGCATGGCGTTACAATGCAACAGAAAGAAAAAAAACCGCTATTGAATATAAGAACGGATACACAGAATTTATTCTACAAAGTTTATACATGCTCGTCTTCGTTCCCGGTTCTAACATCAAGAACATTATGGTAATTAGGATTTTCCGGATTTCTGAACTTGCAAAACCCTTTGTCGTTTTTCAACACATGC
Source organism: Hemithea aestivaria (assembly GCA_947507615.1). Taxonomy (NCBI): domain Eukaryota; kingdom Metazoa; phylum Arthropoda; class Insecta; order Lepidoptera; family Geometridae; genus Hemithea; species Hemithea aestivaria. The sequence goes on from OX382343.1 coordinate 6,467,442, forward strand.
GCAGAAAGCAGCCCGCTTGCCGCTTGTCTGAAAGTTTTGCTGACGCTACGACGCTACCGGCATTCTTCGCCGAGACTCTGACCGAGGCGAACGTGCCGTCGAGACATTTACCAAGCCATTGTTCTCGATATCTAACACGAAAATACAACCACATGCGCAGTAGCGCGCCGATGTTACATTATTTCCTCTAATGATATGTGGCGTTTGGGATTCTGCAGATATGCTCTGAGAGAAATTGAGCTTGGGACTCAATACCCTTGTTATGCAATCTTCAGTTTTTCTATTTTTATGTGTGGATGCCAAACGCATTGATCTTTTGTAAGGTTCAGACCTTTGAATAACTCATTGGCCACTTTTCAGCGAGCAAAACCACTGGCTGAGGTTATTAATTTTTAACAGACTTTAAAAGCCGTTCACAATTCGTCGAATCGTTTCTGTTTGTTTACCGATTAAATATTCGAAGAAGTCTGAACCGATTCGGAATAAAATGTTTTAATTATACCTTTTCAGGTCCGATTTAATTTTTATCTCAGTCGGTAGCGCTATTCTCAAGTTACGAATTAAAATGTGCGCTCACCATCATTAAAAGCGAGCTTAAAGCCGCGTCGGATTTTTTTTCAACACTTTAGGCGCCATTTTTACCAGACTGAGGATGCATATTTTGAATTTTGTCTAGAGGTATATTGCAATTCATGTCCTTTGTACGAGTACGTTGAGCAACACGAAATGAATCATTCATAGATGACGTGTCGAGAATTAGATCAGATTTTTAGACTCGTCCAAAACAACATTATATTACACATTATTATTTAGGAATCTTTATAATTCTGTTCCGGACGTATCGACATTGAAATAGGACACTCAGTGGTTTTTATTTCATTTAAACTGTCTCTTTTATTATAATTTATGCTAAAGTCAAAGTATCAAATTATGTAGAGATACATACGAGTATACTTCAAGAGCAAGAAGTAACGACAGATTATTACAATAATAATTATAATTTATCTAAATACATACATACATAAAAAGAAGGAAAGCGTAACTGATTAACTGACTCACTGATCAATTGACGCACAGATAAAAAGGTGGACGGATTGGAAGGAATTTGGGAATACAGATAGGTTTTAAATTACTTTTAGCTTGATCCCACAAGAATTAGAAATTGAACTGTTTATAAAATATTTTTTAAAAGATAGATGTTCTAATTTAAGAACCATTCACAATGTAGGTATTAGGTATATAATTTAACAGATATAATCTTTTTGCTAATTTAATATACTGGTTAATACAGTTTTAGTGCCATAGAAAGCGAGAACGGGAAGGATATGGCCTAACAAGCTAACATAACATAAACGACTTGTGGGTGTATATCAAGTATCAAGTAACCTACAATTTAGTTCAACTAATAATATAAAGGCAAAAGTTTTAGTAAGTGGGTATATATTTGGTCCACGTTCATGCCAAAAGGAGTCAGTTGTCAGATAGAGCTGAAAATGTAGATAGCATTCTAATCCTGTTTTTTAACCCAGGAAAAATGCGTTACGCATAATCACCCCATGCCGGGGGGTGCGGGGCGGTATGTGGGACTCCCCCGCCGAAGATGGTCGCGCCGGGGATACCACAAAAAAACCTGGGGTGTACCTGCGTGACGTCATAATGCCAGGGTAGCGGGTACGCCAAAGCACTCATCCGCGGCAGCTTTCTAACCCTAGAATAACGCTCATTTTCAACGGCAAAACATCAGGCAGCTGGTAGGTACATGATATCGTCGGCACCACTTACAAGTTCATAAGTGCTTAGTCATAAAGCTGTTAACTCATTATGTGCTATTGCAAATCGTCTTCAGACAAATAGAATCGTTCTTGACTAAGCAACCCGCATGATGGTACGGTCAATCTCCTTTATCTTAAACTTCCATTACGCTCTATCGTCGACTTCGTCGTAGAGAACACTACCCTGTCTATATCTTAAATCTTATTAGTTTTAAGTTTTAGGTTAACTGTTATTGTAAAATTTTCTACCTCTATATTATAATGGTCTCAATAAAGAGTACCTAGTTGTAGAGGTATTGTTTCTCATGTCCTACTATTACACTAAATGTTTCCCGCTTAATAAAATATTTTAAAAATCTACTTAAAAGCCCATTTTCATGATGTTTGGACTTTTATTAATTTCATATCTTGAAAATTACTGCTGGTAAAATGGAACACGGGTAGCTGCAGTTCGAAGTTCTAACCTAAATTTTTGAAAAGCTCGACATGTCCTTTTGGGAAAGAGCTACAAATTTTTTGACCGATTTATTTAAACACGTGTAGGTATTTCAGTAAAAGCATGCAAGCACTGGGTGCAATTAATAGGATTTTAGAGGGGCTTGGGCCTTTAAAAGCCCTCCCTTTGTATCCGCCGCCGCTAGGGATGCAATATACTGGTGTTCCGAAAAAAACTAAATGCCTCGTGACCTAAATACAATCCAGATAGCCTTTTCTTTGATGGGCCTATTTCCTGTGCTACATATTCTAGAATGTATGCCGCATGTCGGAGGAACTGTGGGCCTGGACTTCCACTCAGCCGACTTATCCGGATACGATGACGTGGCAGGGCCCTAACCGCCACCCAGAGAAAAGAGTGGAAAGAGATAAGGAAGGCCTTTGCCCATTGCCCTGTAGTGGGACGATACAGGCTGAATAATAAACTGAAAGAGTGACTGATTGACTAATCTTTCAACACACAGCCCAAACCACTTAACAGATTGGTTTGAAATTTGCAAAGTGGATAGATTTCATGACTTAGGTAAGTCTTTTTTGACTCCAGGAAAAATGCGTTACGCGTCATCACCCCGGGGCGGTATGTGGGACTCACATTAAAAAACCTGGGGGTGTTCCTGCGGGACGCCATAATGCCGGGGCAGCGGGTACGCCGAAGCACTCATCCGCGGCTAACTTAGAAAGGCCGGCGCTCAAAAGGATATTCGCGCGCAGGCTAATTAGCTTGCATAAGCTAGTAAATAATTCCTTCCTTCCGCGCAATCACTAAAAAATAAAACTAGTATGTACTCACCTTCATAGTCATTTCGATGTTCTTCTGTGTGTTGACATCCATGACGTCCAGGAGGCGACGGGAGCCGACACACATGCGGACATCGTTCACTGTGAAATTACTGGTCGGCACTCTACAAAGAAAAATTGGGGTTTAGGTAAACTGGTCTTGGGTAACTTTGAACTTTTTGGTCTAACTTTGAACAAAATTATTAATGTGGTGTGGTTTGTGGTTCACTAATTTATAACATGGATAGTTGTTTCATTGAAAAAATATGCGTATAAAGTATCCTTAAAATATTTTCTAAATACTTTAACGATCCGTCCATGTAATAAATTACTAAACTCTTTTTACAACCTCGTTCAAAGTTAAACCAAAATTCAAAGTTACCCAAGATGACTGTATAGTGTATAGGCGAAATTTTGGGAAATGGCGGTAGTAGACCCACAGTTTAACGTGTCTTCCGAACACGGTAGCGTCCAGGCGAAAATCTTTGCCACGTATGAGATTTAAACCCAGGGTCTCCGGATTACAAGCCGGTCGACCACTCGGCCACAGACGCTACAATTACCACTCTATGAGGGGGAAAAGGAAATAACAAAATAAATATGTGATCAATTTCGGATTAGTGGGGGGAAGACCCCCGCTTTCCTACCCCCAGACGCGTTATGGAATATTTATTTTCTCTGAGATATAAATAGGACCTAATTCCCAAACTCCATGGCAACGCGAGTGCCAGACGATAGGCGATTTACTGTCACTCAATATTCATTTACCTAGTTAACTTTTTTTATTTATCCAAGGTTCTTTTAGTATGAATAAAACTGGCCAAGTGCGAGTCAGACTCGGACTCGGACACGAAGGGTTCCGTACCATTCTCTATACAACAAAAATACGGCAAAAGGCACTTTGTTGTATGGAAGCCCTCCTTTATTACTTAATTTATTCTTTTTGTTAGTATAAGTTGTGATAATGATGGCAACAGCAATACATCTTTAAATTTCAACTAAATATCTATGTAACTACATATCACGGTTCATGAGCAATATATATAGCCTTGTGTTATTCCAGGGCCTAAACTATCTCTATACCAAATTTCAGCTGAATCATTCCACCGGGGGAGCGTCGGGAGAGCGCTTTGCTCGTCTTCTACTTCATCACATAAAAAAAAACCGTTAGGCGTGAAAGAGTAACAAACATACATCCAGACATCCATACATTCCTCCAAACTTTCACGTTTATAATGTTAGTAAGATTATGTACTTTTATATAATTTTACCGTGACACAGATCTGATGCTACTACAATGTTGTTAACATTATGTTTTTAATCAATATAATGTGTCCATTGTAAGCCACATAACACGAATGTTATTGTTAGACGAAAATTCAAGCTAAAATACTAAAAATAAAAGTCCTACTTTAATAATTGAATTATTTTGGGAGATTTGGTCATCAAACGAAGTTTATGTCATTTTGAATTCATTTAAAAATGGGATTTTCTCAAGACCTATAGTCCAGTCAATTTAGACATTCGAAGTTACATAAAGTCCCAACAAGCTGAATTTCTGTGAAGTTGTTCAAAACATAATTATAAACAATGTCTAGAAATTCCCCATCATTCCCCTGTAAGGAAAAAATTTAATTCAAGGTCAAAGGTCAAAACAATGAGTTTTTCGCGATTTTCAGCAAAACGGTAAGTTTTATCATAAAAACATCTTAGACAAAATTGTAGATCATAAAATTGTCTACAAAAAATTAGGCTCAAACTATGTCTAAACCAAATTGTAGCTTAATGGGGTCATTAGTTACTGATTTCGTATTCAAACATTGACCTCCTTTATCCCGCCTTAGACTTTGATTTTTGGAATAAAAAGTATCCCATATCATTTATTAGGACTTGGTCTACCTTTGTACCAAATTTCAGCTCAATAGGGCCAGCGGTTCTAAATTTACCATACAAACTTTGACCCCCCCCTTACCCCCTCTTTAAAGTTAAATTGTGTCATAAAAACTATTCAATGTTCCTCAACACAATCCCAACAATCCTTTTACAAAATTTCAGCTCAATCGGGTAAACGGTTACGGATTTGCATACAAACGTTTTTCGGGAATAATTCCTTTTCCTGAGGGAATTTCAAAAAATCGCTTCTTATTGCACGATGAAATCTTCCAAGGAATACGCTGTCCAAATTTCAGCTCAATCCGTCCGGCCGTTTGGGCTGTGCGTTGATAGCACGAAAGTGTACGAACGATTTTATATAAGAGATTACAACTTTTTGAATCGTTATATCTCAAAAACGGTGGCTCGTAGAAAAAAAAGTATTAAATATTTTTTTGTAGACAATTTTATGATCTACAATTTTGTCTGAGATATTTTTATGATAAAACTTACCGTTTTGCTGAAAATCGCGAAAAACTCATTTTTTTACCTTTGACCTTGAATTAATTTTTTTCCTTACAGGGGAATGATGGGGAACTTCTAGACTTTGTTTATAATTATGTTTTGAACAACTTTACAAAAATTCAGCTTGTTGGGACTTTATGTAACTTCACTCTCATTTTTTGGTCTAAATTGACCGGACTACTATTTCAAAACTTGTGAAGTCGTGAAACGGTAAAAAATTTAGTTGTTTTATAATGATGAGGTAGGTAAACCAAAATGTTTCATTTCGCAAAGTTAGAGTAATGTGTATGTTCAAATCTCTAGAACTGCTAGGAACCATGAGAGTAGGTAGCCATGGGCTCAGGGTGGGGCAGCAGTATCAAATAAAATGTAATTTTAGCAAACCATACGTGCAGTCTTACTCCAGTTATTTCTTTTAATACAAAAAGTCACCTTCTATGACAGAGACGGATAGATGGACAGTAGAGTCGAACTATGAAATATGTGCAATAAGCTAATTTAGAGCGCTAAGAAAATTTGAAGTACCTTACAGATCAGAGCCAGGGTGAGGCAAGTGCCCCACTCTGCCCCACCGTGACTTTTTTTATGTGATGAAGTAGAAGACGAGCAAGAGTCTCTCCTGATGTTAAGAGATAACGCTGCCCATAATCAGTACAGTGTTACCTAGGATTTCACAATTATGTGAAATTCTAGGAGCACTGCACCAACGCTTCTTACTCAAGAGTCAAAAGATGTTGATGTGTTCCATGTGTGCTCGTCTTCTAAATGTAGTAAAGTAATGCGTGACTGATTGACTGACTTACTAATTTACCAAAGCACATCTCAAACCACTGAATGAATTGAGTTGAAAATTGGAACAATAGATAGACGTTATGACGCAGACATTCGCTAAGAAAGGAGTTCTTGGCGGGAGCAAAGCCGCACGCGAAAGCTTCATAATAAATGGGAACTTGTAAGTCAAGAATTATTATCTTATCACATCTGATGAAAGAAGCGTAGGCCGAAATGTAACGGAATAGCAGAGCATCTGAACACAGTCTAAACATAAATATTTGTAAGGCTGTGCGCAAACTACAGCACTGGCCGCACCGCATCGCACATACCAGAAAGTTCCTTATCACTTTAGGACCAAAAAAAATTATACCTACTTATATATATTTATTGTTTTTTTTTATATATTTTAGTTTATTTAAGTATACTAGCAATTTCTGAGAGCTAATATTTTGCACGCTGTATCTGCCTCAAGTAGGCCGTACACTCAATGTTTTACAATATTATGTTAAAATTTTACTGTAATAATTTCCTGTGTAGCGGCCAGTTCGGCGGATCTAATAAAAATAAAAATAGTAATAATTTTAAGTTTCTATTGTAGTCTAATTCCAATGGATCTTGGTATGCAATAAAGCATTTTTCTTTTCTATTCTATAATGTCGCCAAGCGGTCATGATGGCCGTGTTCCCATACGATTTGCAGTGAAACTGAGGAGGGACTTATCTCGCCTATACTTGACTGACAAGCACGTTAGCTACGACTGACAACCTTCGGCAATACCACTGATATTGCCCCCCAAAGAAGTATTCCAAATTTATGATTTTTTTGCGCTCGGAATTCGGAATAACCTGATTGCACATACTTCAGTCAAAATTATAACTTTAACACGGCGCTCGCAGCAAGCTGCTCACTCGCGCACATATTATTAGTAAGAATATTTTAATTTTCTTACCGTTTGGAGCAGGCTAAACGCACACTTTTCGTAGTAAGAATTATTTCAGTTAATTATTTTGCCCGTCTGTACCCCCCATAAAAAAGTCCTGGATCCGCCCATGTTGCCCCGTCTAGAGTCGACGCTATCTAACCGTTCAACATCAGTCTACCTATTACCTGTGTATTAGTCTCGAGTCTCGAACATAACAAAAAACTTTAGTTTGTTTGTATAATAACACACAATGCGGCACTCCTGCTGTAGTGGACAATACTTTATATTATAAAATGTAGTAAAATAATGTAGAACCATTTTAGTCATGCGATGCCGTGCGGCCCGCGGCTGTAGAGTGCGCCAGCCTTAACATTAATGTACTTGTGTAATAAGCCTGACATTTCATCCCACCTTTTGTCTTGAAAAGTAGGTCATTTGAACTATAGGGTGGCGTAGATAAGCTATCAGTCATTACCCTGCTATCTTCAGATAGGCAATACGTTAAAATATAAGGACATTCCAATAACTTGGTTTATTTTTGCATGCTTTAATAAAATATTATACTGTTTTCAATATCTCTTGGCAATGTGGTGTGTGGTGTATTTGTAATATTTTTTTTTTTTTTATGTTATGAAGTAGAAGACGAGCAAGACGCTCTCCTGATGTTAAGAGATAACGGCTGCCCATAATCAGTACAGTGTTACCTAGGATTTCACAATGATGTGAAATTCTAGGAGCACTGCACCAACGCTTCTTACTCAAGAGTCATAAGATGTTAAGACTCTTTAGCCCAGTAATTTCACTAGCTACAGTGCCCTCCTACCGGAGCACAGTAATGTTTGCACATCACTGCTCAGGCGGTAGAATAACTGGCACTGTTGGGGTACCCACCTAGACGACCTCCTGCAAAGGAAGTCTACCCCAAGTAGAATTGAAGTAGATTTTGAATTAATAAAATAAAGCCTGTTTCTGTACAAATAGGTTCACAAAAGCTTATCTGTACTTAACTTTCCCAAGATATCACCATTGATATTTTAGTAGGAAACCTTTAAATGATGGCAAATGGTCTAACTAGCTGTGCTTATCATTTTTATCCAATAGATATGGATTATGTAATGGATATGTTTAATCTCAAATCCTATAACATCCAAAATGGTCTAGTTGTTATCCATTTATAAAACTTTTCTCTTGGACTCTCTTTAATTTTATCCTCTGAAATTTTTATTTACTTTATAAATAAGTACAATACTTAGGACTGCCTGTTATCTATTTTAGTTATGTTTTTTTTTAGCCCTGCAGTGGGATCCAGTAGTCTCATAATAATAATTTATATAGATGGACTCACAGATAGACTCCTAATAAGTGTCACCCATTACATTTATATTAAAAGTTCAAAAGGGCCTCTGCGCATTGGACTTTTTGTCTCCGTGCCCACCTATAAAAAGGCCCGGGCTTAGCCCATATTTAAGAGCGACATAATAATTTTATTTTAGTAGACTATTTCAGTTATTTATATGATTTATATGTATGATCAAATTAATTATAATGTAATTGCCACATACCTGAGTCCCAATCCAAGTTTATCCTTGAAGAGTAGTGGTGTGGTGAAGCCGTGTTTCTGCATGTAGCCAACACTGAGGTCAGGTCCTTGCATTTCCAGCACGGCACCGGTGTGTTCAAACCGAGGAGTCTCCAGCTTGTCTGCGAGGGAGAACCCTCGTCCACCTTCTGCTTCATCATCACCGAGGGCCCACTCGTCGGAGTAGAGCTTCCGTTGTTTGCGTTCCCGCTGGAGAAAAATGTTTTGGTTATTTTTAACCCAGATAGTTTATTTCCGCTATGAAAAAAAAAATTGTTATAAATTTTTTTTTAATAAAAAATCCCTTATTTATATTATTATAGGTACCCATAAGATTTTTTTAATTTCATTTTCATTTTGCAGTATGAAAAAATAAATAAAGAGTGAAGCTTGATTTGTTTGCGTTGACACTAGAAAAAAAAATTGGTAAAATTAAGATAATCAAATTAACTTAAAGCAAATTTTAATTTAAACAAAAAAATATATAGGAAGATTATTTATTTTTGTGACATTAAGATCTGAATTCCTTTAACTCTACATATTTGCTGTTGGTTTATTTTTGGTTGTTTTCTATAGGCCCACTCCGGAGTAACATATTTTTTGGATTTTATGTGCAATTGAAGAAAATGTTTTTATTAAGAGCAGTCTCTGCTTAAAAAGTCCTATCTCTGATCTGTTGATTAATCTTACATGAATTTCATAATTATTATGATAATTTCATGATACATGGGATGGGATGAGACTAGGTTTCTATGTGAAATTAGGTTAATATACCATGAGGGCTATTCATATAAATTGGACAATTAAATAATATAGAAACATTAAAATAATAAATCGACAATCAAGAATGAAATTATTTATTGTAGTATTAGTAACATGTTACTTTTTCATTATGATGTTCTGCCATCAGAGTTGATAAACATTGAAAGACTTTAATTTGAAGTCCTATTAGCATAGATTAATATTCTTAGCCATTAGTGTGTGTCAATACTACAGTTTGAAAGAAATGAATTCTACATAAAATCTATGATTTGAATGTTTAGTTATATTTAGCCAAAATAAAGAAGTCTGAAATAACTTTCACTTTTTAACACTTTTTAGCGGAGAGACAAACATTTATGTCAATCCTATGTTCAGAATGCTTCAGCTTTTCTGTGAACAACTTTGGCATGCTCAGTAATAATTCATGATAGTCGCATCACAAAGTAGGTTACTTTTTAGAAACCAAGGCCGATATGTAACTCGAGTAAAGCATAAGGTAAGCATAACAATAAAACTTTTCATACGCGGGTTGGTTTTCGTCGCGACGAGGCAGAGAGCATGGCGGGGCTGCCGCTCGGGCTCGGGAAACGTGTCGTGTATTAAATATGCGACGATCGACTCGTCAGCCGAGTTAATTGTTCGAGGGCAGATTAGACGAGCCGTAGATTGCGGACGAGCGATCGCGCAGCGGGCTCGAGCGCGAGTCTCGCATTCGCGCGACGTGTGGTCGCTCCGCGCACCGAGCCCGCGGGAGGGAAACGCCTTCGGGCAGCGCTCACTCGTTCGGCGCAGCTACACGAGTTCCTATTCCTACCAGCAGTCAGCAGACGCCTGCTATGCCCCGTACGATGAGGACGTGTCACACCTCTCAGCGCCGCTACGACTCACGACGCTCATTGTCATCGTCTGATACATCGCAATGCCATTAATTCTACATCATCTCCGTAACTATTATAGATTTTGACACCTTCTCGCATGCGCGAATGCATACGGCCGCCGCGTTTTAAAACTCGGCCGCGGCGTGATCACAAAAAATGAAGTCCGATGACCCTCGAGGAGGATCATCATTCAGTAGCTGCATAGGGGATACAATCCTAAAATTTGTCTTTGATACAATCCCGAAACTTTGAAGAATCGATATACGATGCAGCGATGCACCATTTCATGTTTACGTGATCCCAGATAAAGCCACCATGGCGTCACCCGGGACTAAATACGTAAAAATGTAACAATAAACACTTACCAGTTGCCTTGGAACTTGTTTTTTGTTATTCGGCAGTGTTTCCGACATGTTTGTGGTAGTCAGAAACACCGCACCGAGAAATTTTCACTATTTTACGTAAATATTTTACACGGAGCACGAGAAAAAGTAACGCAATCCACCATTTGCAATAGTCGACACTGCTGCCAACCACACGGCGAGCAATCACTCCGGTAAAAAATCATAAGGTTGGTACAGCATTCATTGCCCTATTGGTTTATCTATGAACACCAAGCGCGGGAAAATTTAAACGATCGAATCGACGAATTACTCGTTCTTTCTTTAATTTGGACAAATCATTCTCCATGATTTTGAATGTCTGTGATAAAAATATAATAAATAGAAAAATCTTATGGAAAACTTTATATCATTAATAAATATCTATTAATAACAATATTATATAACATTCAATTTAAATGGCGGCTACAAGAAATATAATGTTATTAATATCATTTATAATCAACAGCTTCGTGTAACAATGGAAGTCGGTATTCGGTATAAAGCATTGTATGAGCACATAAAAATTAAACTTATAAAAATAGACACCAATAAATAATCTATATTTTTAATTAGTTGAAGAATCTGTGCAAGAAGAAAAGAGTGTGGTGCGAGTGCGGTGAACTTATTTTTTAATAAAATTAACTATTTCACTTTAAATTACCCTACAATATGCGTCGTTCTCCATTTCTAGCTTCTAGTGCAGTTCTCTTTTTGAAACAGACCCTACACTCTACATAATATATATCACTAGAGATAGCACCTGCTACAAGTTGTTTGCACCTACAACGTTGCAAATTATTATAACCTTTTCCAACGCCTGTCACCTGCACATTGTGAATGAAATTGCTTCTAATAAAGTACTAAGATACCAGCAACCTTCATATTGGGAGTTATTTTTTATTTTATTGGGCTTTAAAACTCTAACAATAAAAATGGTATGTTCTCATCGAGTCACATCACACCAAATCCTGTAACACTGTGACTGGTTGAGAAAAAAAATCGCATCGGGTCACACCTTTGTAAAAGTGTGACTCGATCTAAGAATTCTCATTCTCATCTAGTATCACGGAGTTTAGGTAGTGTTACTCGTTCGGAAAAATAAATCTCAATGAGTAACGGTGCGACTTGATGCGAATATTTATTCTAAGCTAGTAATACAGGCTTGAAATAGTATTGTAATTTTGTGATGATTCAGTTAAAATTTGGTTGTGAATAATATGCCTCTGCACCATGGCCATAGCCTGGGGGGGGTTGGGGGATCAATCTCCCCCCCTTCCTCTCCCGAAAAGTTGAAATTTAAAAAGGTAGCACTCCGGGAGTGCCGGCAGAAGTGAAAACTTCAATATTAACGTTGTGTTTAATTATAAGTATAAAAGTACTATCATTTATGAGGTAGAATACAATGTTTATTTATTGCGCTATCGTACACAAATATGACAATTTATATGTTGTTATTTATAATATTATATCGTTATTTATATATTACATTAAATTTTATCTCTCAGAAAAATCAACTTCCATCCATAATTTCGACGACTTTTACACCATCAACAGAGCAGCACACTCAGGCACGGTAGAAAGAGTGGGAGATACTAGTTCCTCTCCCTTCCCCTCGATCTTACGCTTTTTCGATCAGCATCACGTGACCCTGACGCGAGTTTTAAAGTTTTTACCCATACAAAAAAAAGTGCTCAGCGCCACTAAAGAAGTTTTCACTTCAAAAATCCTTAGAATTGTAAACCAAGTTGACAACTTATCGCCATCACCTATTGTTAAATTATACCACGATCTTGAAACAAAAAAACACTCGAAAACCCTAAGTTTCCAGTACTTACGAATTAAAATAATACGTTATAAGCTCCAAAGTGGCGTATTTTTTAAAAGCCTGTGTTACTAGCTGAGAATAAATATTCGTATCGAGTCACATCGTTACTCGTTGAGATTTATTTTTCCGAACGAGTAACACCACCTAAACTCCGTGTTACTAGACAAGAATGAGAAAATTCTTATCGAGTCACACTGTTACTCGATAGGATTTTTTTTTTCTCAACCAGTCACTAGTGGTGGGTCGTTAACGATTTTTGGGTTAACGCAACGAAGCCGTTAAATTCATCATGTTAACCTGTTAAAAAAGCCGTTAACATTATTATTAGGTTTTCATTAATGTAACAGATTTGTACCAACGGCAACGTAGCAGTTTATAGTAGCAAGCGAACTTAGAAACATAGATATCTCTCACTCTCGCTCGTACAATTTTAAGCTAGCGGCGTCTCGCTCGCTCACATAGGCGCCCTCGCGTTCACTCGGCATATTTCGTTTCTATTCGTTCTTTCAACGCAGAAGAAATAGATAATTTTAACTGGTTTTGCGTTAACAGCTTCAGATTACGTTAGCGACTTTTGAATACCTTTTCGTTGAGATAATAAAAAAGCGCATTGCCAAAATCGTTGAATGTAACGGTTGATAGATTTAGCGGGTTTTGCAGTAAACAAAAAACTGTTAATTCGTTAACATTAGATTAACAGTTAAAAAAAACCGTTCGTTGAATTAACGCCCACTCCTACCAGTCACAGTGTTACAGGATTTGGTGTGATGTGACTCGATGAGAAGATACCATAAAAATGAAGTCATACATTGTTAGATTTAAATCACATTTATAGGTTGTGTGGCCAGCCTACATGCTAAACTTTTAGGTCGCCAAGATTATTTACAAGGCTGTCAGCGTCAGCAAAACTGTCCCATATATTATGTATCTTCTCTAGGCGGCAATAATTGGGACCCACCCGCAGATGGCAGTCAGATTTTTTAAAAGCCATTTTAGGCATGTAAGTATAGATATACTTTTTTTCCAACACTCAAAATTTTATGCAGGCATTCACCTCTATATTAAAAATAAAATCCAAGTGAAAATCTAGATGAACTACCTATCTAGATTATTTTAGTTCATCTACATTATTATTATTTTTTCAGAAATTAGGAATATTATTTGAGTAAGTGAAGTTATTTCTATTCTACTACCTAGGTACCTATCTATTTAGATTTATATTTTTGAAAATGAAAATTTCGGCATTCAGTTAATTAGTTTCAAAGTAGGAAAGCAGGATCATAAAAAATATTGTGATGGGTGATTTTGGGATCTTAAGGGTTGGTAAATTAAAAACGCTATAATACTTTAAAAAGTTTAATGTGATAATATTTTGTTACCTATAAGACTTAAGACTAAATCCTAAGTAGGTACACATAAAAATAACATGATTTATAAGAAATATATTAACAAGTAGATTTGTTATTTTCATCTTCTGCTGTATCTATATTATAATGTTCTCAATGTCATATATTATGTATTTTTTTTTATCGTGGCAAATGCCTTTATTGAGAAAAACAAACTAACAATACTACAGCTACTACAGCAGTAAAGAACACTTTTATTGTAACACTTGTAAATTATATACATATATCATATCTTCGAGGATATTTACAGTAGACTAACTACGCCCAGCGGTTTTGCCCACTGTAAAGTAGCCTATAAGTTAACAGCTGCAGTGCCTATATGTTATTCCGGGGTCTAAGCTATATCTATACCAAATTTCAGTTCAATCAGTCCACCCGTTTAGGCGTGAAAGAGTACCGAACACACAATACATCCAGACATCCATACATTCATACAAACTTTCTCGTTTATAATATAAGTATGAATGTACATTTTTTTTATAATAATATGGTTTCTTTAAGCTGCTTAGGTATTTTTAAAAACAATTTTCTTTACATTTTTCATATTGCAATAAGTACCTACTATTATATAGAGGTATATTTTTTTGGATTTACATTAAATAACGAACAATAATAAATTGTGTTACCAAGATAAACATTGTAAACACATTTTTTTTAAACCTGAGAGTTTCTTGTTCGTTCTTATTACTCGTAAGTAAAGAGATGCATTCCGACCGGGCGGTAGTCTTAAAACATAACGAAATAATTGTAAAATTACTTGCAAAAGTGCTTCATAATAGCCTATTTGATTTTTTTTAACAAAACGTCAGTAGAATTAGAACAATTATTATATTATAATAATATTATGTTGTTGAGGCATCCCATTTTCCATTTGTAAAGCTGGTTAACTAGACATGTCTTCTCTAAGTGTAATATTATAATATTTTAATACAGGATCTTCAATGACAAATTCGCTGTCTTCCATCCCATTTTCATACAAAAAATCTGTATGAGACCTTAGCCAATCTAAATAGAGTTTAAGATACCTATCGCCAGGGTCTAAATCTGTGTGACCTAGGCAGAATATTCTATAGGCATCTTCACCATACTTTCCTATACCAAATAAGTCACTAGCTCTTCGCCATTTTGACGAAACGAATTGATAGCTAAGCTTCCAAATCATCTGACTCCTTTTCTTTAGACCTAACTTATCAAAGAATATTTCCAACGTCACTGGATCCACTCCAAGAACATCGTAAGGAGTAGGATATTCTTCAAAAAAGTTCTTCATATAACGCCTGGCGTTTTTCCCGCTCGTTTTATTCAAGAAGATCGTTGCTATTAACATTGCCCAAGGGTTAGTTGAAAATTCTTCCTCGAAAATCGAGTGCGGCGACAGTGGCATTTCCCTAGGCGTTATGTTAAAGAAAGGCTGGATTGTTAATACATCTTCTTCTAAGGTTAGTTGAGATAGACTTAGTTCCTCCTGGACAGAGTCTTGTGAAGAGTTTAAGGAAGTTCTAGGACTTGTTGGTAGTATTTGTAGACTTTTCTTTGTGTCTGCGTCTTGAAAGAACCGGCTAATGCAGCCGTCGGCCATGGCACTGCAAAATAAAAAGAAACGAAACTCGTTATAACACTCATTTGAACTTTTTTTTTTTGGGTTTGGGTTCAATTGAGGATGAATTTTAGACTGACGTATTATCATGCAAAAAATCTACGTAGGTGTTTGATACCTCCTTATACATATATTATAGGTACTAAATACTAGCTTGTGCTCGCGGTTTTGTATATATGAAGAAATTTTGGATGACTACGTGACGTAGACGTACGTGTCTACGTCACCGTAGGTATTAGGTATCTATCTCTGTGCTAAATTCCATTCAGCGGTTTGAGCTGTTAGCTATCCATATCTTCCGATTCAAAAGTGCACGTCATACTTAATCACCGAATTGAGTGGCGTCCGGCGTGCCATGGGGGAGGCGGGAGGCCTATGTATAGGTATTATAGTATTAGGTAGTAATCATAGGCGTACCCAGCTTCTGGCCTAGGGGGGGCAGGCATGGGCGGATTCAGATTTTTTTACTGAACTTGAACTTTATGTTTGTGTTATGTGCCTATATGATTTAACTTTGATTTCTGCTCGACAGAGCGGTAAGAAAATTAAAATATTCTCCCTTTAAATAGCGCGAGCAGCTTGCTGCGAGCCCCAAGAAAATTTTATATTTTTGGTAGCGAAAATACTGTAGTTAATTTGCTGCGAGTGGTAGAAAAATTAAAATATAGTTCCATAAAAAAGCGCGAGCAGCTTGTTGCGAGCGCCAAGAAAATTTTACATTATTGGCATGGAAAAAAGTGCGGTTAACTTGCTCCGAGCTGTAGAAAAATTAAAATATTCTTCCTTAAAATAGCGCGAGCAGTTTGCTGTGAGCGCCGAGAAAATTTTATATTTTTGGCATCGAAAAGAGTGTAGATTATTTTGGACTACGAAAAGAGTGATCTTATCTTTCGCTGAGGGGTTAGAAATTTAAATATTCTGACATATAGAAGCGAAGATACAGCTTTCTGCGACCAGCGAGAAAATTTAATATTTTGGACAACGAAAAAGTGCAGTTAATTTGCTTCGAGCAGTAGGAAAATTTAAATATTCTTCCGTAAAATAGCCCAAGAAGCTTGCTGCTGTTGCCAAGAAATTTGTATATATTTGACAACGAAAAACTTGCTAAAAAAAATTTTACTTATAAGAGCGCGTACAGCTTACGAGCTTACAGCGCCGAGTATTTTTTATATTTATGACTACGAAAGGTGAGCTTAGTTCGTTCCGAGCTACAAGAAACTTGAATGAGAAAATTTTAAATCTTGATTAAGAAGAATGTTTGAAAACTATATAATTCTGACTACGAAACGTGTGTGATCGCCTTATTGCGAGCGCCAAGAAAATTTTATTTCTTATTCTACAGATATAATATAAGACATTCGATTTCCAGGGGGGGGCAGCTGCCCCCCCCCCCCGCCCCCCCCCCTGGGTACGCCTATGGTAGTAATAGTATCTATTCTTTGCCTATGTCCAGCAGTGGACGAACATAGGCTGATGATGACGATACTTAATCATATTAAAGAATTATTTTAAGCATATAGCGGACAAGTGCATTTCAAAATTGGTCAAACTCTACCGAAGTGTTTAATACAGTAGGTACCTATTTAGTACACATTTTTGATATAACTTGCAAATCAAGTCAATTTAAATGTTACAACATTATAAAGCTTGATGAGATCATCAGAAAATTCGTAGAATCACAAGAGGCACTTGAAACTTTGTGCTTCGCGTAACAACCTTTGAAGTTTTTCCTACACAAATGTACATAAAATAGTACTATTTACCGGTATTTTACCGCCTGAGTAGTGATGTGCAAACATTTAAAATTACTGTGCTTCGGTAGAAGGGCACTGTAGCTAGTGAAATTACTGGGTTGAGGAATCAAATAACATCTTATGACTCTCAAGTAAGAAGCGTTGGCGCAGTGCACCCAGAATTTTACCTTTGTAAAACCACTGTACTAAATATGGGCAGCGTTATCTCTTACCATCAGGAGAGCGTCTTACTCGTCTTCTTACTACGTTGTATAAAAAATTAAATTAATTAAAAATTAAATTTTCTACAGACTTATACGCAGTACAAAAATGTGTAGTAATATAATATGATATATTTACACCAATCAAAAAGTTCAATTTTGGTCAATAGAGTTAGAAATTAGCGCCGCCCTGAGCACAAAAATGCCGCCCTACCACCGATGCCTTACAAGATCTTGGGGGTTAGGTTTTTGAGCTGAAATTTAGTGGCTTAGTCCCGGGTTTTTTTTGTCGGGCGTTTATTCTGCAGTCGGACCGCCGCGCCGTTTACATTATCCGCAGATCATAAAGCTATTTCTCTAGTATTAGTCCAGTAAAAGAAGAAATCTGGATCGAAAAGTCGAAAGCAGAAAAACTAACTTAGTAACTTTGTTTGGACCAGTTAGGAGATAAACATACTAAAAGTCCCCACCCCTCCGAGGTGAGCCCGAGGGGGGGGAGGCCGAAGAAGGTCCCATTTTTAGGTTTTTTGCTTATATGTCAAAAACTGTGCGTTGTACGATATTTTGTTGTACTACATTATTAAACCTCATAAAAATTTCTACAACTTCGCCCTTGACACTTTTCATCTATCTCCAATCGTTGTCCAGCTATGAGCTTCCAAACATGGTCTATTTTGAAGAAGTTTAAATTAGTTTTCCATAGAAAGTCGGTAAAAAAATCTTACAAATAAAATTTGACCAACTTCTGGATGTCGTATCATAATGAAACTTTGCAAATGTCTAAAAATCTGATGACAGTTTAATAACCTGGTACCACTAAGCTGATCTGATGATGGAGCCA
The DNA here is from genome assembly GCA_947507615.1 of Hemithea aestivaria. Taxonomy (NCBI): domain Eukaryota; kingdom Metazoa; phylum Arthropoda; class Insecta; order Lepidoptera; family Geometridae; genus Hemithea; species Hemithea aestivaria. The sequence continues at coordinate 6,485,804 of OX382343.1, forward strand.
GGAGGTGTCTACTGAAACTCTTCAATGGCTATTAGTAAAACCGGCGAGTTTAGGCTCATTACATTCGGATTGATGAGATGTAGGCACCTCCTGGTCCATTATCAGATCCTCGACAGCAAGTGTTATGAAAAAGTCTCATCGATTCGAATGTAATGTGCCCAAACTCGACGGGTTTACTAATAGCCATTGAAGACTTTCATTAGACACCTCCTGGCTCCATCATCAGATCAGCTCAGTGGTACCAGATTATTAAACTGTCATCAGATTTCTAAACATTTGCAAAGTTTCATTATGATACGACAACCAGAAGTTGGTCAAATTTTATTTGTAAGATTTTTTTACCGACTTTGTATGGAAAACTAATTTAAGCGTCTTCAAAATAGACCATGTTTGGAAGCTCATAGCTGGACAACGATTGGAGATAGATGAAAAGTTTCAAGGCCGAAGTTGTAGACATTTTTATGAGGTTTAATAATGTAGTACAACAAAGTATCGTACAACGCACAGTTTTGCCATATAAGCAAAAAACCTAAAAATGGGACCTTCTTCGGCCTCCCCCCCCCTCGGGCTCACGTCGGAGGGGTGGGGACTTTTAGTATGTTTATCTCCTAACTGGTCCTAACAAAGTTACTAACTTAGTTTTTCTGCTTTCGACTTTTCGATCCACATACCCTTTTTGGGCACTCATTGACTGGGCTATATATGACATTATCCAATTATTTTTACACTGTTCAGGTATTTTCGAAAAATTTTTTTTTCATTGAACAAAAACTTTTAAAAACACACTCGTAAAATACTTTTGCATTTACATTTATTTTTTCTCATTTCAAATTTTGCCCGCCCGGTAAAATTATACTAAGTAACACATCAAAGCATACTAAATAGTACTTACTATACCTACTTAGTATTTATCTACGGACTATAATTTATTGCATTATTCTTGTTACTCATTACTTTTATCAGATCAAAATCACGTATGTAGGAAACTCCTTCGTGACTAGTCCTAGCGCTGTCTTCATCAGAAACTTATGATTATCCTTTATTAATTACCTATACGTATAATATTCAAAATTCAAGGGCTCTATATACAGACTGCAGATAGATTTGATAGCGATGCGATCCATCGCATGCTCGGATGAATTAGTCTAAGAACTCGTTGATCGCATGCGACCATAGAACCACGTCCCCATAGATATAATACATAAGTACCTATAGCCTATATTATAGGCACGTCCCGGTTGAATGTGGTACATGGACTGCATTGCGTTTAGTTGCTTCCTCGCTTTTACATGTACAATATAGGTACATGTCGTACCTCTAGATCTAAAGGGAGTCAACTCAAAAAAGGATTTTTTTCAGAAAAGGCCAAAAACTTTTTTTTTAATCTTTATTTATTATAAAGGGCTTGGGCACAAGCTTGTCGCCTTCGAGGCTGATTTTTGTTCCTTGTGCACCTTAGAAGGGAATAGAAATATACTTTTATATAATTTTAACAAACGTATTCTTAAGTTTGTTTTATTGGTCACATAACTCAAACAAGTAGGTAAGTAGATATGTGCGAATATCCCGTTATCACAGCTTTAACTAATGTCAACCCATGAGAGACTATTAAACGAATGTTTATTTACAATAGTGATTAGAATACTCTATCGGTTTTATTGCCTTCTAGGAAGACCATTTAACACGTTTATGTGCCGCACATATCGCTAAAAGTAATTTATGGAAATCTATTTTTATCAACTTTTTGTACATTATGTGTAAGATTTATTTACTGAATCTGTCTGACGAAGCCTTCTGGTAAAGTATCCAAGCGGCAAACGCTATTGTGTCAATAGGTAACGCTAAAAGATGTGTGGGTAGTGGGTAGTGATTCACGAATTTATGTTTTTTTTATAGCAGACTACATATATACCTAGGTAGGTACCTACTGATCCGCCATTTTGATTTTCCTATGTAGGTACACGGTAAAGAGATATACAGTAGTTTGACTCCATAGAAACGGGCGGAAAATGGAAGTGAATAGATGTCGGTAGATGTGGGTAGAAGTGGGTATATAATCCAGAAGCGGGTGCCACGCAGCGACGGGCGGACGTCGCGATAGTTTTTTGCAAGTATTTAGTGTTATTTACGTTATTTACTTTTGACGTATGTATACATAATATAATAAATTATATAAAATTATATATAAATGGCAAAAAAATAGCATACTATATTATGCTGTTTTTGGTAGCTTAAACTTATCATTGAACTTATCAGGAAATCCAGAAATAACATTATTAACCCCCGACGCAAAATCGACGGGGTGTTATAAATTTGACGTGTCTGTCTGTCTGTCTCTGTGTGTGTGTGTGTGTGTGTCTGTCTGTGGCACCGTAGCTCCCGAACGGATGAACGGATTTTGATTTAGTTTTTTTTGTTTGAAAGTAAGGTTAGTCGAGAGTGTTCTCAGACATGTTTGGTGGAAATCGGTCCAAGATGGCCGTCGCTACAAAATGGCGGATTACTTATTTCTTCCGAGACCCCCTCAATATGGGTATCAAATGAAAGGGCTTAACTAGTAGAATACAACCCATTATATAAAATTAAAAATCCAAGATGGCCGCCACCACAAAATGAAGAATTGCGTATTGCGTTGGGGGTTTTTTAAATTTTTAATTTAATTCACTTGTTTATCAAGCAACATGGAAAGGTAATAAAATTAAAAAGGTCAGTTAGTTAAAAAGGGGAGGAGGGGAAGGGGAGGAGGGGAGGGGGAAGGGGAGGAGGGGGGAAGGAGGGGAGGGGCAGGGGAGTGGGGGGAAGGGGAGGGGGGAAGGAGGGGATGGGGAAGGGGAGGAGGGGGGAAGGAGGGGAGGGGCAGGGGAGTGGGGGAAGGGGAGGGGGAAGGGGAGGGGGAAGGGGAGGGGGAAGGAGGGGAGGGGGAGGGAAGGGGGAAGGGCAGGGGGAAGGGGAGGGGGAAGTGGGAGGGGGGGAGGGTAGGGTGAAGGGGGAGGGGGAAGGGGAGGAGGGAGGGGGAAGGGGAGTAGGGGGAAGGGGAGGAGAGGGAAGGAGGGGAGGGGAAGGGGAGGGGAAGGGGAGGGGAGGGGGAAGGGTAGGGGGAGGGGGGAGGGGGAAGGGGAGGAGGGGGAGGGGAAGGGTATGAGGGGAGGGGAAGGGGAGAGGAGGAGTCTTGTCTCTTGTCTTGTCTTTTGTCTTGTCTTGGGTTTTAATATACGCCGCCACGACATGATAGGTAAGTAGGTAGTAGGTAGGTAGCTCAAGTAAGTAGATGATATGAAATAGGTAGGTACCTACTGTATGCGGGCAGCGGCTGCCCGGCAGCCCTATGACTTGCGCATGTACCGCGCGACTGTAGGTATTTATGTTCAAAAATCACGCTCAGTCAAACTACTGTATATCTCTTTACCGTGGTAGGTATCTACCTGGATTTATATACGAGTAATACTAGCTGCGCCCAGCGGTTTTACCCGCTGTACTGTAGCCTATGTGTTATTCTAGGGCCTAAGCTATCTCTATACCAAATTTCAGCTCAATCGGTTCTCAACCCGTTTAGGCGTGAACAAACATACATCCAGACATCCATTTTTACAAACTTTCACGTTTATAATATTAGTAAGATTAGTTTCGTTACTGGCCGCGATTTGTAAAAAAAATTTTTTTCTGGTCTAGGGGGGGGCAGGCAAGGGCGGATTCAGTTTTTTTACTGAACTTGAACTTTATGCCTGTGTTATGTGCCTATATGTTTTAACGTTGAGCAGGTAGGACCTATTTATGGGTACGCCATACTTTGATTTCGCCTCGCACAGAGCGGTAAGAAAATTTAAATATTCTTCCTTGCCGCGAGCCCCGCGAAAAATTTATATTTTTGGTAACGAAAATACAGGCAGTTATTTGCTGCGAGCGGTAGAAAAATTAAACTAAAATCCATAAAAAGCGCGAGCAGCTTGCTGCGAGCGCCGAGAAAATTTTATGTTTTTGGCAACGAAATGAGTGCAGTTAACTTGCCCAGAGCGGATGGAAAATTAAAATATTCATATTTAAAACAGCGCGAGCAGCTTGCTGTGAGCGCCGGGAAATTTTATATTTTTGTCAACGAAAATGTGCGGTTAACTTGCTCCGAGCGGTTGAAATTCATATTTAAAACAGCGCGAGCAGCTTGCTGTGAGCGCCGAGAAAATTTTATATTTTTGGCATATAAAAGAGTGCGGTTAACTTGCTCCGAGCAGTTGGAAAATTAAATTATTCTTATTTAAAACAGCGCGAGCAGCTTACTGCGCGCGCCGAGTAAATTTTATATTTTGGACTATGAAAAGAGTGAAGATATCTTTCGCTGAGGGGTTAGATATTTAAATATTCAGACATATAGGAGCGTTTACAGTTTGCTGCGAGCGGCGAGAAAATCTAATATTTTGCATAACGAAAAAGTGCAGTTAATTTGCTTCGAGCAGTAGGAAAATTAAAATATTCTTCCGTAAAATAGCGTTAGCAGCTTGCCGCTATTGCCAAGAAAATTGTATATATTTGCCAACGAAAAACGTGCAGCTATCTTTTTGTGAGCGGTTAGAAATTTAAATATTTTCACTTATAAGAGCGCGTACAGCTTACGAGCGACGAGTATTTTTTTATTTTTCTGATTATGAAAGGTGAGCTTAGTTCGTTCCGAGCTGCAAGAAACTTGAATTTTCTTACTAATAAAAGCGCAAGCAGTTTGCTGAGAGCCGAGAAAATTTCAAATCTTGATTATGAAGAATGTGCGAACGGCTTATTTCGAACCCCAAGAAAATATCCTATTTCTGACCACGAAAGTTACATGTAAAGGATATACTACTACTACCTCTATAGCTATCTACGAGTGCCAAGAAATTTTATAAATATTGTTGTGGACTGAATTAAAACTTCTTATTTCTTTCGGTGGAGGCTTCTTTATTGTCGGGGTACCAGCGGCGAAGTGCTTTGTCTCAGACAATCGTCCTACTTTTATACAAATTCGGGTGAAAGCGGGTCCTTCCTCCCACAGGTCAAAAATACGTTTGGGGGCGTGGCCTAATCGCCCTTAAAATTGGTTCTTTTAACATGTATTTTTACTATTGAATTAACATATTTTTAGGTCTTATTCTATTTTGGTTACTTCTTATCCGTAATGCTAATTGTTTTAATAATGTTCGTGATAAGGGCTAACTACTAATTACACCTGTATCTGCCTGTCTCTACAAACTAAGCTGTTATTCAATAAACTATTCACAACATTTTCGGATTTCCTTCATATTCTAAAGCTATAGGCTTCCTAATTAATAAACTCTAATAATCTAAACATCATTTAGCAAAATAAATTGATAGACTAAGCTACTATATCTGTTTTTATGTCTAGGCCTAAGCGAAAATGTACACGTTTCTCATAACCGCATGGTATTTCTGACCGCGTGGTTTTTTACTTATGTCTAGGCCTAAGCGAAAATGTACACGTTTCTCGTAACCGTGGTATTTCTGGCTGTGTGGTATTTATTTATGTCTATATTCTATGAGCTATATACTTATTCTATCTTTACTTATATCCATAAATAATTACACTAGCCATGAAAATCTTTATTTATCTTAAACTTATCTAGCTAATTACTATTTTAATCTATCCTTAAAGAGCCGTCCTCGACAAATATGATGACAAAAAATGTGCATTTAGTACGCTCCGAGTGGTGAAAAAATTAAATATTGTTACTAAAAAGCTAAAAAATATATAATTACTGACTACAAAACGAGTGTAATCGCCTTATTGCGAGCGCCAAGAAAATTTTATTTCTTATCATGCAGATATAATATAAGACATTCGATTTCCAGGGGGGGGGGCAGCTGCCCCCCCTGCCCCCCCCCCCCCTGGGTACGCCTATGCCTAGGTTTCATGTTAATAGGATAAGTACTTAGTACCTATCTACTTGGAACGGCCGTATATCTAACATCTTTTTAACTCAATTGTCCTTAAAAAAAATATTTTACTAAACCTACATAGACATAATACATAAAATTCTAAATAAATAGGTACACGTAAGAATAATTCAAGTAGATACCTACTTCATTCAATATCGCACAGTCTGTGTTCTGTAAGCGTGAAGGATTATTATTATTTAAAAATGTTTTAATAACTCATTATAATAATATTTTTTTATTATACTGTAGATACCTTTTTTTTTTTTTTTTTTTTTTTTTTTTTGCGCTGGGAAAAATGCTTTACGCATCGTCACCCTACGTCGGGGGGCGAAGGGTGGTATGTGGGACTCCCCTACCGAAGATGGTCGCGGCAGGGATACCCACTAAAAAACCCAGCGGCACTTCCCGCTTCGTCTTTATGGTGGAGGACTGGGAAACCGGCAGAGCCTTTACATCCAGTCCCCCACCGACGACGGCCCGCCTTTACAGCGGGGCCTTCACGCCCCTCCCATTAAGGAGGGGCCCGGAAATGGCGTCGTGCTGAGCCATTCCCGCAGGCGGTGGTGGTAAAGTTGTGCAATGCAGATGAAGGCGCCCCCGCACCTTTCATCTGCTATTCACCACCATGGGGCTGGAGGCGACGATCGTATTGTCGCCTTCTCCCACCCCTTCTTCGCCGACGGAGCGGTGCCGCGAGGGGATCGTCCTCCCGCGCACGCTCTGCTGCCTCCTTTTGTGACATTACTTCTTCACAAAAGGAGGCGACTGCTGTCCAGGTCTCCTCGCTCTCCAGCATGGAAGTGACCACGCTGGGAAGCGAGAGGTCCTGCCCTACTGCAGCAGCCAGGCTTAGGCGCTGCTCGGACCACGACGGGCACACCTCTAAGGTGTGCTGCGCCGTGTCTTCCGCCGCGCCACACTCGTGGCACGATGCGGTCTCCTCCCTTCCGATCCGGTGCAGGTATGTGCCGAAACAGCCATGCCCGGACAAAACCTGCACCAGACGAAAAGAGAGGAAACCATGGGAGCGTTCGAGCCAGTTTTTCAAAACAGGTCCGATCGCGTCCAGGGTTCGGCGGCCAAAGGCAGCGGTGGCGAGGTCCTCTGTCCAATGGTGGACGATAGCGTCCCTCGCCTCACGCCGGACGGCCTCCCGCTCTTCCATCGCGGGGCGCTCCCCGAGTGCCCTGCGGGCCGCCGTCCATTCATATACTCTGGCGAGCACCCATGCCTCGAGTTCCCAAGGTGGGGTGCCAGCCAGAGCACATGCCGCGGCAAAGCCTACAGAGCGGTAGGCTCTTGCCACCCGCAGTGCAATAGCCCTTTGAGGCCTGCGGATGGCGGTAGCGTTCTCCCTTCGTTGAAGGGAGTCTGCCCAGATGGGGGCCCCATAGAGGGCCATGCTCTTCAAGATGCCGGCATATAAGCGCCGACATCGCACTTTGGGACCTCCCAGATTCGGGAGGAGCCAAGAAAGGCTATCCGCGGCCTTTAGTAGTCGCGCCGACAACCCGCTAAGATGGGGGCCGAAGCGCCACCTGCTGTCCAATATAAGGCCCAGATATTTCATCTGGGCCTTCACTTCAACCCTCACTCCCTCCACAATTATGTGAGCGTCTGCCGGGATGCGCTGCCGAGGCCCGTGGAAGAACACGGCCTCGGTCTTGTGCAGCGCCACACTAAGGCCCAGGCGACGGATCCTTCCTGCAACTAGGGTCCCACCCGCCGAGGCTAAAGTCGCCGCTTCCTCGAAATTCCTCCCCCGGGCAGTTAGAAGAGTGTCATCTGCGTAGCAGATGACACTTGTGCCTCGAAGGAGAGCTCCCCGCAAGAGCCAGTCAAAGCCGATATTCCAAAGGAGTGGTCCGAGAACTGACCCCTGTGGAACACCGGACTCTGCACTATATCGCCGTACTGCACCTGTTCTGTCTACAAGGAGGACTACACGATCCTCCAAGTAGTTGGCTAACAGCTTCTGCAAGTAAGGAGGCATTCCGTGGTACCTGAGTGCCTCCAAAATCGTCGAGTGGGGGACGGAATTAAAGGCGTTAGCTATGTCAAAGGACACAGCCAACACCCCGTCCCTCATCTCCACAGCCGCTTTCACCTGCCCCCTTAGTTGGGACAGCGCGTCGATAGTGGAGCGGCCGCCTCGGAACCCATACTGGGCGTCCGAGAGGTCCGGCCCCATCTCACGGAGGTGACGATTTACCCGGGCGGCAATGATCCCCTCGAACAACTTACCGACCTCATCAAGCAAAACGATGGGACGATATGCCGAGGGGGAATCCACCGGGCGTCCGTCCTTTCGGAGAAGGCATAGTTGTCCCTCCTTCCAGGATTTCGGGAACCTCCCAGTTGTGAAACACGCACTGAAGAGGTCCCGAAACCGTTCCTCCAAATGGGAGATGGCAATGGCCACAACACGCGCGGGAACACCGTCAGGCCCAGGGGCAGTCTTCTTGGCGCGGAGGCGGATTTTTGCTACGCCGAACTCTACCTCCGTGACCGGAGGTATCTCCTCCTCCGGTGTAACCACCTCACGCGGGGGGTCCATGACTGGAGGGGTGAAGTTGGTCCTGGGCGGAAACAGGGACCGAACCACCCCATCCAGCAATGCCGGCTCGAGAGTCTCCGCCAATGGGGGACCAAAGGGACGCAGTTTATTTCGCGCCGCCTTGTATGGTCTCCCATAGGGGTCCCTGTCAAGACCCTCCAGCATCTCGGCTTTTGCCGAGTCCTGCGCAGCACACATCGCCGACCGGAGCTCCTCTTTCGCTTTTACGTATAACGCGTAGAGGCGGTCTTCATTGGCCTCGTCACGGGGGCTGAGGCGCCGGCTCCGCGTGTAGGTCCTCCGATTTGCCACACACGCAGATCGGAGTTCCGCCAGCTCCTCCGACCACCAGTAGACGGCGCGTCGGGGTGGTGGACGTTGCGACCGAGGCATGCTCGAGTTGCAAACCTCGGTCAGGGACCTACGGAGGTGTACAGCTGCAGCATCTACGTCCAGGACTTCGGCAGGAGGTGATAGCCAGTCCTGGAGGAAAGCCGCCTCTTCAGCCGCTTCTCGGTCGAGACGAGTGAGAGCCCACCTCGGGAAAGGGGATCGGCCGGAGTGCGCCGTCCCCACGGAGCTCTGAGTGGTGGAGATATCGAACCGCACATATCGGTGGTCCGACATAGTCTCCACCATCTCCACCCGCCAGTTGAGAACGCGGGCGGCCAGCACGGGAGTGGCGAACGAGACGTCCACCACTGACCCTCCCCGTTGCCGCACACACGTCTCGACCGTCCCTCTGTTGAGAAGGGATACGCCAGTTGAGGTCGCCCAAAATTCAAGTGCGCGTCCCCGGACGTTACAAGAAGCGGCTGGGTTTCCCCAGACCACTGACTTAGCATTGAAGTCCCCCAAAACTAGGACCTGACGTGGCGCCGCTCTACCAACCACAGCGGTATACTGTAGATACCTATAGCAAGTTATGACTCACAACTTAGAACATAAAATTTTGGTTATATTCATGTTAAAGAAGATGTCTTTGAATTTTAAAGAATATCAAAGACTTTATCTTGGATATTAATGCACCTATCTACTTACGTTTAAAATATATAAGTTTTTTAATATGGATGGATATTCAGCCCAAAATATAATATACAATACCTATCTACCTTTATTTAAAATGTAGAGTCAATCATTTATTTAGTTTCGTTGAAATGAAGAAGCACCTACATTAAAATAACATATCGTTAGCTTACTACAACAACGGCATAATTCACGAAAAAATATTTTTCGAAGGACACATACATAACTACTTAACTTATTTATTTTTATTTATTACTTACAGACTATTTAACTTATTTATTTTAATTTATTAATCATCCTGTTTTTAATATATTTCAAATAATAGGTGAACTATTTATTTAAACAGATTCAACGTAAGTGCAATAGCGATACTAGAATTGGCCTGAACAGCTGCATGTGAATAGCAATAGATGCCGATAGTTACAACGTAAACTGAACGCAGCCGGCGAACTCGAGAAAACAGTTCAAACAATACACACTTTGATCGAATACACAGTACACAGGTGAGTATTGAATCAATAAATAGTTCTATTGTCCAGCGTTTTAATTAACACGCCTTATAAATCGTCGTCGCGTGTTAAAGATCGAACCTGCTTTTCTTCAACTTGGTACGTCCGCTTATTGTGAGACACTGCACGACCGAGGTTGCACGCGCGTCGCGATTTTAAAAATAAACTACGATAACGAATCGAATTCGCGCCGCGAGCGTCGACTTAAAAACAAACGACTGTTTACAAAACTCTTTCTTTCGATTGGAAACTCGCTTGTTTCGAGGAAGTGGTTTCTAGTGACTGAACTTGTGTTTCTGGAAGGTCAAGGAATACAGGTCGTGGATGCATTCCGATACATCAGGCCAGTTCATCATTTGCAACGGTAAGAGGTGACAACACTCACTACCTATACTCGTATATCTAAGCACGTTTCTATATTGATAAATGAATTGGCAACAACAAACATTTATTAGTAAGTTTAAGTCATTGATATTTTTGTTAACGAAATCAGTAACCATTACCTAACATTTGGTAATTGATGTAGTCATTTACTTAATAGTCAAGACTAAGTTAAATAGGCATTTATAGGTTTAATTTCAACCATGTTCCAATCTAGAAAGTGTTATAGAGGGCGCAAAACTACGTTGGAGCGGCATTTTAATTTGGCAAACTACAGATCATTCATAAAGATTTGTACGACTAATACACAAACCTAATATTATCATTCCTTAAAGAATGATAATGGCCGAAGAATAGCCTTTTGAAGAGGATTTACAACCAGACATTTAGAGTAAAATATGTCTACATCTCAGTGTTTTCCCCTATTCGGGTATAAGTAATGGTAATAACTGAATAAGTTGTATGGATAATTTCTGTAAAGGGCATACGTTATCGCTTAACATCAGATGAGCATCGTGCTCGTCTCGTTCTGCTTGCATAAAAAAGTGACCTACTTCAAGGTAAAAGTCTTAAATTGTACTCCGTCTCACTAATTGCCTGAAAAATTGGCACTTATTAGGGACTTGTACTGAACGAAATCTATAGTTAAATAATAAGCTGCCTTCAGCAGTTTTACCCGATTACTCACAGGCAATAGCACACATAACACACGTAATAGCACATTATTCCAGAGTCTGAACTTCCTATCAGAAATCAGAAATTTTTCTCACATCATACACACACACACACACAACGCACGCATACACTTGTATTATAAATGCGAAAGTTTGTGAGTGAGTGTGTATGTTTGTTACTTCTTCACGCCTAAATGGGTGGACCGATTGAGCTGAAATTTGGTATAGAGATAGCTTAGGCCCTGAAATAACACATAGGCTATAGTAAAGCGGGTAAAACCGCAGCTAGTTTGTTATAAAACATGTTTAGTATAAATAAATTTAATAACTAGTACGGTACTAGTTAGTATACTAATACTTTTATACCAGTTTCAGCTCAATCGGTTAAGCCGTTTAAGCGTGAAGAGGTAACAAGCACACACATATTTTCGCATTTTTGACAGTAATGGGAAGTATGATTGATAGGATAGTGACAGCTCAGACGTTTGTTATATTAGTGACTGACGACAAAATTATGACTGACAACAGGTGGTTCACTACTGCGTGCCCGCCTATGCGACAGCAATAGTTTCTCCTAATGTTGTTCACTACGGCTTTTACAGCCCAAAACTGCACATCCTACCATTTCACTACCACTACGAGTACACATAAACCATTAATTATTCCCTGAAAGCACTTAAAATCTTAAAAAATAAAAGATAATGATGGTATATTTGTCACAAAGAAATCATTTGAACCATAGTTTGAACTTGTGACAAACAAATAAACCAGCCACGCTGAAAGGGACGGAAGAAAAATAGGTTCTCCTTTTTCTTCATATAGAATTTTCCCCATTGCCGTCACGCTCACACATAATATGGGTACTTCTAGTTGTATTAGTTCTTAGACTGACAACGTTCAATACAGTTCAAGTTCGTACAGTTAAAGCTGTCGATAATACTGGTAGTATAGTAAAATTTAAAATAAATTATACATTTTTAGCATACGTAAGGTCTATTGATTGCGCCACATAAACTGGTTTAAAATCAACTTGTAATATAATTAAGAAAAATAATCGACATATAACTAATGAATGCATTATTAAAGTTGTGCTAAGATGCTAGACTAGTCATGATTAAGTGGCAGACATTGAATCCTGCAGTCACACTTATGTGCTAACAACCTCTATAGTTCATTTGAACAGACATTCAAATATAAATAAAATTAAACATATTGAGTGTTTAATTTTATTTTCAGTATCTAAAATAAGTAAGCTTCACTAAATTAATTTAAAATACTTTACCTCTACTTATCACGTTCTAATACGTCAGAAAGAAGACGTTTTGTTAGAGACACTTTTAATATGTCTATTAAAATTAATTATATAGGCAATAATAATATAACCTGGCTTCTCAAATACTATTATGAAAAGTAAAATGGATGATAGTTTGTCTTGAATTGACAGCAAGACCCCACACGTTCCGTGCTAGCTATGTATGGAGTATGGATACATACAACAAAAAACTTCACATACCACAAACATATGTTTTACTCGTTTTATACCTACAGATGTGAATATTAATTACCTGGTGTTAACAATAACAAAATATTTAAAAGGAAACATAATAATGCATACATGTCTTTTACTTACTAATATTATAATGCTAAAAGTTTTTCTTCTTTGAATATTATTTAAACAAATTATGAGGAAAAGATTGGCTACTCTACAGGTATATCACACACCTAATAAAATACTGGCATAACTCAAAAATGAACTTTTTTATAATTACACCTACATATGTAGGTAGGTAGGTAGCTACTTAAATAAAAAGAAATAAATTAGATAGTATTGGAAAAAATATATATTTTAGTTAAGCTAGTTTTTTTTTTGTACGATGCAAAACAGTTTATCAAATTCTTTTGCGCGATCGAAGATCATATACGAGTACCTACGTACACTGGCGGATCCAGGATTTGGTTCTAGGGGCATACGAAAAGTGTGTGTTTAGCTTGCTCAGCTTGCTTAAACAGTTAGAAAATTCAAATATCCTTAATAATAAGTGCGCGAGCAGCTTGCTGCGAGCGCCGAGAATAAAATTATAATCTTGACCATGAAATATGTGCAAAATTCGTAGCTCTACAATGCTTCTGGGAGGGGGCTTGGTCCCCTGCCCCCCCCCCCCCTGCCTACGTACGTTAAGACAGGTTTTGTTAGAGGAAAATACTACCCAGCGCCGCGCCATCTAGATTAGAAACGCCAAATTATATATGTAAGTATGTTGTTGTTCTTCTACGCAAAAACCGCTAAACTCTAAACCGATTACGATTGAACAACATACTAGGTATGTGGATAGCTGTAAACCTTGAAAAACATAAGGTATTGTTTATCCCAGTTTTCTCACTTGATCGGGATTTACTCGGGTGAAATCGATAGGCGCAGTTTGTAATAATTATATAGGTATTTCAGTTGTCTGATTACCGTGCGTGAAAGGTGTCTCAGTGTTATTACACAAGGGCTTATGCCCTGCATTGGGCTGTTGTTACAGGCAGACAATGATTACATAATAACTACTTATTCTTATTGCTCAATTCCACGTCCATGATTCACTGTAGCATTTATGAAAAAGATAATATGTATTGGAAAATTCCTTTTATAGAAGGGTGAGGCGCAATTCGACCATCCTTATTATACGGACAACTATTACGACCTATTTGAGAAACGATATCTTAAAATGTTTAAACGTTTTTGGTTTTATTTAATAATTTGACTCTTTTAAATAGAACTGGTCAATAAGCTATAATAGAATAGCTTTTGTCTGTATAAATCTTGTGTAATAAGTATAATGTTCGTCTTTGAAATATATAAAAATTAAGGTTGATCAACGCAGGCTAAAATTTCTGTGAATGAAAATGGATTTGGTTAAAATTTGGATTTTATTACGTAGGCATCCGCTAAGATAAGGTTTCTCCACTTGTACCAAACCGTAAGCATAAGTTAGAGCTTAGATATAATAAATAATTATTAAATAAATAAATAAGTCTAAGATTTCAAGACAAACAAAATCACTATGCGTTGTGTTCTTTTTTATTGACTAGACGTTGTTTTAATTATTTAATTACGGATACGGCTTGTTATTCTTATAAATGATTAATACATAACGATAAATTTTACATCATAACTAATGAACTCACAAAAAATAATTCCACCTTACACCTTATTTCGTAACAAATAGTAGTAACTATTACACACGTTTATGACATCACCTGCTTATGGTCACGTTTACGCTATATTTTATACATTTTAAAAATAATAATATGATTATTAGATCCTTAGAAAATAAAACCAACGGGAAACGACGCAACTACACTAATTAACGCACACACTCTAAAAAATTGTCATACACTGGCATAAAATATACGCACTAGTGAACATTACATACACACAGAGATGTCCGGCGGTCTCGTGCTTTTGGCAGAGGGGGACGCTTGACAGTAACGTATCCAGTCGAATTTGGGATCTAAGATTAGATCCCACGGGGGGGGAGGACCTCTATTTTATTAAATATCTGCTGTTACTTGTCATTTCTCAACGGTCGACGGTTGAGATTGTAAATCAAATAATACATATCGCCCACTTGCAATGACAGTGCGATATCTCAAAAAGCGGGATTAATAAAACGAATTTTAAAGTTTTTGGAGTCGTTTTTGCTTTCAATGACAGTGTGAGATATCACACTGTCATTGCAAGAGGGTGATAATGTTTTTGGCACTCTATATTGATCCATTAAGACATAATATACTTAATAAATTATTATTGTTACATTAAATATCGTATAATATATTTATACTACCTTTTAAGATCATACATCGAACGCTCTCTGTAAAATTAAAAAAAAAGCAAACTGAATGACTCGAACAAAAAGATAATTACGATTTATACGCTGTATATTATGTACGTATGCATTTATTATACAGGATGTTGACTGTATTAATAACAGTGTAGGTCGAATGGGTAAAAATTATCAAAATTATATACAAAGACCAACCTACACATCTCAGTGCCTCTGCGTTTCCCAATGACGTAATCCGACTTTTTGCTTAGAACTTCGACCCGACATTACAAAGATTTTTTATCAGAAGTAACAATTAACAAGCTTTTTGTTAAATTAGCACAGTACCTCAGATTGTATCATTAAACAACACCGTATAATGATTGTGGGCGTCCCCAAAACATCAATTATGCTAGTAGTTTATAGTTCGTACATAATTTGGGAAATTCCAATGACTGATTGTATCTAATATTAATGCACAAAGTTAATTATGAATTTAAAAATAAAAGTTAATTATGTTATTATGCCATTTTTTATCGTCAGGTGTACCTACAAAAAACCTAATTTGTTTTTATTGAACTTTTGTGAAATCGGAAACCACCGTTTTTCCAGTTTTGTCTATTTCCTCTCCCTTTACAGTTTTGGAAGAGATCGCTTTGAGACATGAGACCAGCAGTTGGTAACCATTTAATTGTTTCTTGTAAGCTTAACTTTTCTGAGGTAAAGATTTGAAGAGTAAAAACCTTTAAAATAATTAGGATAACGTTTGTCATTTATTATAGGGACATATAATTAATATACAACATCTGAGTAGGTATAATAAAGTACACTGGCGGATCCAGGATTTGGTTCTGGGGGGGGGGGGGGGGCAAGGTGCAGACGGGCAAAAATATAATTTTTACTACGAAAAGTGTGTGTTTAGCTCGCTCTGAACAGTTAGAAAGTTCAAGTGTCCTTAATAATAAGTGAGCGAGCAGCTTGCTGCGAGCGCCGAGAAAAAAATTATTATCTTGACCATGAAATATTATGTGCAAAAATCGTATCTCTACAATGTTTCTGGGGGGGGGGGGGGGCTTGGCCCCCTGCCCCCCCCTAAATCCGCCTATGATAAAGTATAGTTAGATATGAAATGAGAAAAGAAGGCCAGCCGATTTTACCCAGATATAAAACGTGTTTTCAATATTTTATTTTATTATTTTGTGTCGAAGGATTATTTATTGATGATAATTATTGAAATATACCTAAAGACGGATGGATACCTGTTACTATATTAGGAATTAGCACCGGTTATGCTATAATTTTACAGTGTTTTTGTTATGGAAATAAATAAATGCCAAAACATTTCTTGGAAACCAAAACGGACATTAACAAAGCGGTATATTGAAATATATATAACCTATATTATGTAAGTCGTTAGTCACTATAGGATTCTATTTGTTTCTATATTATAAATGAAAGTATGAAGTGTGTGTGTGTTCGTTACTTTTTCGTGTCAAAAAGCTTAGGCCATTTTGCAAGGTATATTAGGTATTTACTACAGATTTAAGGTATACCTAATTAAGCTGAAATTTTGTATATATTAATATTTTAGGTAGCTTAGACTTTTTTTTCAGAGAGTAAAACAGCTGTAGTATATTATATTTTCTTTCAACATAAGGTTAAAGAAGGTTCATTATTCGCTCGGTTGTCACAGTATTCAATACTTGTAACAAACACCTTTTCTTTGAAATTTTAATATTATAATGATATGCGACAACTGCAAAATGATTCAACTTGTCACTCGTCATACACCGCCGTAGCATAATTTATGCTCCAACTTAATATTTACCGCTAATACAGAAAATGTCAAATTCTATGCATACAAAATGATATAAAAGAAGAGTTATATAGGTATAGCTTTTTTTTCCTAATATTTGTAAAACTGAAGTAGAATAGCTTATACCCCAGAACTCCATTCCATTTTCGTACACGTATACGGGCGTATTGTCAAATTCTAATTCAAAAAATCCTTTTGGCGTCCTTTTTTTCTGTTAGATAAAAATTATTTACACATTTTCGGCATTAGGTAATTATTAAGTATATGTAACAACAAGGGTAAAAGCGGAATGGCCATTTTAAGTAGCACAGTAACTTATCAGGCTTCCAAAGGGTTGTTGGCTAACTCAGAAAATTAACTAAAGCCGACAAAAATAAAATGTTTCAGAAACATAGGACGGTAAAGTTATAAGGGGTTTCTTTTTGCTCGTAAGAAGCCAGAATGAACTACTACTTATTATTATGTAGGTATGTATATTCATGGAAGAAGAAAATATACCGTATTAAAAGTTGTATAATTTTGTGTGAATGCGTGTTTTTTTTGAAGTGAAAACTTCTTTAGCGGCGCTGAACACTTTTTTGTATGGGTAAAAACTTTCAAACTCGCGTCAGGGTCACGTGATGCTGATCGAAAAAGCGTAAGATCTAGGGGAAGGGAGAGGAACTAGTATCTCTCACTCTTTCTACCGTGCTTGAGTGTGCTGCTCTGTGAATTTGGTTTAACTATGTCAAATGATCGCAATTTTAGCACAACGAAATACAAAACTACTATTGATGCGGTCTTTATTAGACACTTAAATAGGTTCGAATCAAAACAGTTTGTTTCTTACTTCAGTTATCATAAACCAATTGTATCAGTTGTAAAAATTTGGGATGATGATTCTGATAATAACGATGGTGTAAAAGTCGTCGAAATTATGGATGGAAGTTGATTTTTCTGAGAGATAAAATTTAATGTAATATATAAATAACGATATAATATTATAAATAACAACATATAAATTGTCATATTTGTGTACGATAGCGCAATAAATAAACATTGTATTCTACCTCATAAATGATAGTACTTTTATACTTATAATTAAACACAACGTTAATATTGAAGTTTTCACTTCTGCCGGCACTCCCGGAGTGCTACCTTTTTTTTTTTTTTTTTTTTATGTTATGAAGTAGAAGACGAGCAAGACGCTCTCCTGATGTTAAGAGATAACGGCTGCCCATAATCAGTACAGTGTAACCTAGGATTTCACAATTATGTGAAATTCTAGGAGCACTGCACCAACGCTTCTTACTCAAGAGTCATAAGATGTTAAGACTCTTTAGCCCAGTAATTTCACTAGCTACAGTGCCCTCCTACCGGAGCACAGTAATGTTTGCACATCACTACTCAGGCGGTAGAATAACTGGCACTGTTGGGGTACCCACCTAGACGACCTCCTGCAAAGGAAGTCTACCCCCGGTGTTTTTGTTACTTCTTCACGCATATACTGCTGGCTGGCTGAACCAATTGAGCTGAGTATTGGTATCTATATTGATAGCTTAGGCCCTGGAAAAACACGACTTATTTTATGCTACTTTTCGGCGGTTAAACACACACAGGTAAGTACCCAAAAGTACAAAATGTTTGTCAAAAACCAAGATTTTTTGTTCCTTTGTGCATCGAATGGGCGAATATTTCAATAAATATACTAAGAATAACCAAGTAAGGTTACCTATAGGTAATTAGGTGAACCTACCTGCCTATTATTATATACCTACCTTTTGAAACAAAATAAAGTTTAGAATAAACTTGATTATGGTAAATAACATCTGAATATATAGGTGATTAACTTTTTTAGGTCACGATCGTGTCTGTTTATTTTTATACCTTCTACACATCGAAAAGGAAAATATCTAAAGACAAGCAACGAGTACAAAATACTATACTCTAGTAACACAGAAGAGTTGCATTAACACAGAAATGAAGCATTCGTAGCAAGCGCACTATCTCACCTAATAAAATACTATCTACTAGTAAGCTAAAAATTTAAGTTATCGCAATCGCAAATTTATATCTCTACTTATTTAATGTTGTAATAATTATAAAAAGTTCTTTTTTGAGTTATAACAGTATTTCATTAGATGTGCGTCATGCTAACAAATTCTACACAACACAGCTTCATCACATTGCATGTCACGTGACTGTATCTTTATTTACTACCATGGAACAACTGTTATTTTATTACAAGCTTTTATTTACTTTCACCTGTCCGTTGTTTGTCTGTCTGTCTGTAATCAAATCTTGCAAGTTAATTTGATCCACTTCCCGGTTTCTGATTAAGCTGAAATTTTGCATGCATGTATAAATTGGATGACAATACAATATTATTATGACATCGAGCTGATGTGATGATGGAGCTGGAAGGTGACATGGGAACTCCGTAATTAAACGACGCAACCCCATCGAGTTTAGGCTCATTTGATTCGTCTTGACGAGTACTTTGGTGCTAGATGGTAATAATAATAAAAGCTTGTTTTTTTATATCTCTGGTTATAATGTTAGAGACAGATACACTTACACAAGCAAACAGCCCGCCTGGTGTTAAGGTGGCTTACTAGGTGTGCTTCATTTTTCTCATCAAACTCAGTCCAGTATTTCAATTATATGGTAACAAAATATATCTGCCAATACTAGTTCTGATTTATGGGGAAAATATTATTCGCAATTAATATGCGCTGATTGCTTGTCTTTAATTAATATGATATCTAATCCACGTCAAACGCTGATGATCTTATATTTTATTTATACACTGCCGATCATAATTAATTTCCTTATAGGTAGTCTATTGTCGCCTACCCAATATTTTGTCACGATTCCATCTTATATCGACACGTGAGATTCAAAAGGGGGGAGGGCGTTCAGAAAATATCACGAAACACCACAAGATGTGAGGGGGTGGGTTGGTTGTTTTTTAGTTAACGCCGAGAAAAAATGCGTTACGCATACCCTCCCACCGGGGCGGGGGTATGGGAGGGTTATGTGAGACTCCCGTGCAGGACGATTGCACGGGTATACCCACTAAAACAAGTCGGCGGCACTCCCGCATCGTCTTTGTGACGGGGGACTGGGAATCGGCAGAGCCTGACATCCAGTCCCCCATCAACGAGGGGTGGGTGTTGTAAAGGGGGCGTCCATAAATTACGTGAGGTGTTTTTTTTAATTTTCTGTCCCTCCCTCCCCCCCCTGGTGAGATGTTGTGAGATTTAATTCAACCCCCTCCCCCATCCCCCAATCTCACGTGAGATTTTTCAAAATGTGGGTTTCTTACGTAAACACGTTGGATTGTTATTGTAAAAAGAAAAAAAAATTGATTAAAATTACGATAACGCTTAAGATTAAATCTTAAGCATGTACAATCTGAATTAAATGGACCAAAATATTTTTTTTTTGTTTCAATCAGAAAAAAAATTGCGTGATATTTGCCAAGACCCCCCCTCTCTCCAACGTAAGATTAGATGAGATTTGAATCGACCCCCTCCCCCCCCTTAAACATCTCACGTATTTTATGAACGCCCCCAGACCAATCACGTGTATTTAATTGTTCGGTGTTGAACGCACCGGCATAAGCTAGGTATATATATATTTTTTATGCGTATAATAAGTACGCCTTTGAAGGCAGAATTTTGTTGGAATCTATTAGTTTTAAGCTTTTATTGTACCAATATTCTGACAAATAAGTGATCTCGTTCATTGTGAAATCCTGGGTAGCACTGTGAGCACTGATTATAATGGGCAGCGTTATCTCTTAACGTCAAGAGAGCGTCTTGCTCGTCCTCTTCACATAAAAAAATCTTTATAAATGTTTGGCATTCCAACATTAATGTATATTGGTCAATGACCAATCAACAACTAATTATAATTATTATTGTATGTTACACCTTGTACTGTTAAATATTCTGTGGTTACTCCAAAAGGCGTACGTCAACAAAAACCAGTTATTGCGAGTATGTTTTTGTTTGAAGGCACTTGTAAACGATCATGGACCGAAACTACTGGACGGAACCTATAGAACAAAGCAAAGAGGTACCCTTAATAAGCCCTCCTCGACTTCTCACATAAACATACACTTTCATTCGCATTCACACACATAGTATTTGTATGTCCAATTTTGTAAAATTATAATAAATTTTGCCGCTTGAATACTGCGATATTAACAACATGTCGTATGGGACAAATGAAAAATTGTATTTCAACATCATCAAAATTATAAAATATGAGGAATCCGTGGTGGGCGCCAACAATTTTATACAAACTGTAAAGTTTCTTTGAGTAAACTCCCAGAACACTCACAAAAGTAGAGCTACATTATTCGTCGAATTGTGCAACTTGTCAAAATCTCAAAAAAAAGTTAGTATCAATTATCAATATCACTTTGTTGTTATAGAAGAAGAAATTAACACGGCGACACACAGTGTGCTCATGACTACAGAGCTGATGAAAATCGCTTCTCATTTTGCTGTCCATTGTCAAATTTTAAGAAATTTTTGAAAAAATCTTGAAAATTCTTACGATACCAGTACAAAATCAAATGCAACTTTATTTTTTTTAATTTAGCATTTTTGGTTTTTCTCAAAGTGGCGTTTTTGAAAATAAAAATGTGTTAGGTTATTTTTTTGCTTACGTTTTGCTGAGCCATCGTCTCTTTTTTGTGCAGAATTTAGGCCCTGGCGCCTTTGCTATGCCTCTTTGACTAGTTATTAAAATATCCCTATTGTAAACGGTATTCACATTGTCTATTCGTAGACGTATCGATTTTACGTGTCACTGTGAATTCAATCAAGGTTGTTTTGATTAGCATCGTGCACGGACGCTACTTTTAATTATTAAACTCTATCTTAGAGTCATAATGTTAGTCGGTCATTAGGTAAACTCTAAAAATAATATTATTAACGGAAAATTGCACTTAAAGGATATTAAAGTGAATACTTCTTTTATATTTTTATTATTATTCGCCTTTTTTACGTTTATTTAAAATAATACCCTAAGTACCTAAGTATATTTATTAGTCATTTTCTCAGCAATGGGATAATGGGACACAACAAGCTCTGAAATTGTTATGTTATTTATTTACTACTCTTATTAAAATCATTGAAAAAAATAATACTTATCACTACGTTAATCTAATAACTGTCACATAAAATATTAAAAGTGCACTTATGTCGTTGTTCATTAGATAGTGCGATATGTTAATATTTGAAGTTAGTCGGTCAATCGATGAATGTCAGCTACTTGTTAATAAGTAGATAGATATTCAATATTCACAAATCATAATGAAGAAGACATGTGAGGTCTTACACGTATCTATACTCTATACCTATTATATTGGTCATATATATCAGCACCTGAGGTAGGTAATCACTTAGTTACCTCGATTGTGTTATCTCTTGTTACCATTAGATAGTATTGACATTTTCATAATGACAACAAGGTTGCAATTGACGTAGCATTATCATTTTGAAGCTAGAGCCACACCACTGTAGGTACAGTCAATTAAAAAGAGATGTATGTATCCATGTTAGTTTTTTTTTTTTTTTTTTTTTTTTAGCTCTATATTTCCCCCGTGTGTGGAACAGGGATTTTATTTTCCTTTCTTTTATCTTCATCCTCTTGTTTTTTCTTTCCTTGCGCTAATGTGCGCTATCGCTATTTATTTTTTAAATTCACTTTTCTTACTACTTCTTCCGCATATGTCAAAAAATCTTCGCGTTCTTTTCCTTTCATTATGTCTACGATTGTTCTTGCTGTCACTTACATCCTTATCTTTTGCTTAAGATCCTCCCGCTGGCGGCCGAAGACTGGACAGTCAAATAGAACGTGAGGAATCGATTCTTGTTTGTCGGGATCGCATGTGCACGATGGGCTCTCCTTGCATTTGAATCGGTGCAGGTACTCCGAGAGCCCGCCGTGTCCAGTCAGTATTTGACTTAGGACTCCCGACAGCTTTAGATTCCTCACAATTCTATACGCTCCAACCGCGCACGGGAAGAACATTTTAGTTACTCCAGCAGTAGTTCCAGTCGTGTATCTACGACTCCATTCGTCAAGCGACTTCTGGCGAATCTGTCGCTTGACGAATGATATCGGACATTTGTCATAATCAGGCAACTTCTCGAGTTTGAGTGTTAGAGTTACAAAATGAAGTAAATTTTTATTTGCCACAATGAACTACCCTTGGTTCGTGACATTTCTAGTAGCAATCAAACTTTATATTATCATCGACTCGTTTAATATGCAACAATGATGTATCCCACTACTTTTCCTTAGGTGATACATAATAATGGCATTTAAAATGAATCGAATATAGTATAAGATTTGGTGGATACTGAAAATGTCACGAAGTAAGGGTAAATAATTTTTGCATACTAAAAGTTCCTTCATTTTGTAAGACTAACATGGATACATCTCTTTGTAGTTGACTGTACAACCAGGGCCGGATTTAGCCCTGGCGCCGCCCTGGCACGGTAGAAAATGCCGCCCCACTACCGGAATTTTACATCCTACCTAATATCCCTCCCCTCTCCTATCCTAATATCTGGTGAGTATACCAGCAGCTCAGACTAAGCGATTCGCTTCGTCTTTCATTATGAGAACGGCGAAGTTATGGAACTCGCTACCACTCTCAGTGTTTCCCGAATGCTATAACGAGGGTTTGTTCAAATCAAGAGTAAATAGGTTCTTACTGAACAAGCGTGCTACAACTGAGACTGCATCGTCACTTACCAACAGGTGAGATTGCGGTCAAACGCTTGATTAGTCTGCTATAAAAAAAAACCTACATTTATGTGTATTTTGTTTGATTATAATGGGGGCGTGAAAAAAAATGCGTATAGCTCGCTCCTCTCGCATCTTCTTCAAAATATGTATGTCGAAAGAATGATGCGCGAGAGCATCCAGCAAACGCCGAGAAAATTGTGAAATTCAAACTACTACAGGGGCGCGATATAAATTTTCAATTTTTCGGGTTAAAATGGATTGGTCTTTTTCACGTTTCGAGTTTTGCCGCCCCCTGAAAATTTGCCGCCCTGGGCGCTCGCCCCGAATGCCCCTAGTGTAAATCCAAGGCTGTGTACAACTACCTACCTAATATAAAACATAATACCTACATATTATTATGTTTCGCGTAATTGTTCGTGCGCTAAGTGTTGAATTCTCAAACAAATTAAAATTTCAAAGCAAGAACAATACAAAAACATTTTGGTTTTTCTTTGGAACGTAGGTATACCTGCCTATGCTAAATCAGCCTGCAAACGATATCAACACTATATCACGTCTTTATAGTATCCTATTTCTAAATTACACCATAATTATTTATCTCACATCTAGCTCTAGGCTTTATCCTCTTCAAGTTCTTGAATATTCACGCAAAATATAACGTAAATGGATTTGCCTGACATTTAATGGAGTTCTGCCAGAGGTCGAGCGTTGCTGGTAACTCGGTTACAGGCAGAAATCACCTTCCGGCAGGAAATAAACTACAGGACAAATATGAAAAACTGAACCTTATCTGCACGCAGTAAAGCCTACTATCACAACGGCATAATAAATATTTGAAGAGCTGGCGAATAAATGCAATTTTAACGTAATCTTTTTTTGTCGCAATTTTTATAACACTTCTTAAAATAAACATCTGTGAAATGTCAATCAATTATGTTTGTTATTAAGCCCACGACGCACTTCGCGCAAATGATCGCACGCAGTGTAAAATTCTCAAAAAAGTAATTTTTGTTCTGTTCCATTTGACACTTACAAATGGAGCTGTGAGCTGGCCTTGTTCATATGTACACACAATCGTCTTCAAAATCCAAAATTCTTTACCGGAAAGTGGCTAAGGCCATAAGACAAGCGACGAATAGAACAACCTGTCAAGTATAATTATTATTATTCGAAGAGTGATGGCAAACCCTGCAGACTAGAAGATCACAAAGTATCCATGCTTTATGAAAAAGCTTCATTTCAAGCATAGGCGGATTTAAGGGGGGGGGGCAGGGGGCCAAGGCCCCCCCCAGAATCAATGTAGAGTTACGAATTTTGCACATATTTCATGGTAAAGATTATATTTTTTTCTCGGCGCTCGTAGCAAGCTGCTCGCGCACATATTATTAAGGATTTTTAAACTTTTTAACTGCTCAGAGCGAGCTAAACACACACTTTTCGTAGTAAAAATTATAATATTTTTGCTCGTCTGCACCTTGCCCCCCCCCCAGAACCAAATCCTGGATCCGCCTATGATTTCAAGTATAAACTTGAAATGAAGCTTACAACTTGCAATGTACTAAAACCACACCTCTAGCTGGATAATATTTACTTGTCTCAAAATATCACCACTCCTCATCTGACAAGTCCGCATTTATATTGTAATCCAGCTCCTCACATATCCTAATATCAGTTTTAATATTTAAATTTTATTACCAACAGACCTCGTAAAGAAGTTCAACGTTATGTACAGGAAAAGAATTAGATTACCGTGGTGCGATAATTCGCAAAAGGATTCGAATAAATTACCACAAATTCAAGTGCAATTGCGTTAAAACGAGCGCGCTGTTATAATCCGAGGTTGCGATAAATTTTCTTAACTGCAGATTCAAAATGATCCTTTTAAAAAAATGTTATTGAAATGAATTCTTTGGTGAATTTTCGCAGTGGAACAATTTAAGTTACTTATTGGTTGAAACTGATAAACATGACATTTTGAAAAATATAGCTCTTTTATGAGGGAATTATGTAGGCTGGTGTATCGCCAATCGCCACCACTTGAGATTCAAAACCCTAGCCGAAAATCGTGCAGTCTTTAATAATAATGTGATCCTTAAGATTTCTTTTTGCTGTAGTTAATTAAAAACTGATAACTAAACCTAACCTACTTTTTATTATCTACGGGACTCATAAGTAAGATACATGTCAAAATAATCAAATATACATAGATAACACTATCACTGTCATAGGCGGATTTAGGGGGGGGCCAGGGGGCCAAGGCCCCTCCCAGAAGCATTGTAGAGTTACGAATTTTGCACATATTTCATGGTCAAGATTAAATTATTAAGGATATTTGAACTTTCTAACTGTTGAGCGAGCTAAACACACTTTTTTCGTAGAAAAAATTATAATATTCTTGCATTTCTGCACCTTGGCCCACCCCAGAACCAAATCCTGGATCCGCCCTTGATCACTGTGACAGGCCATCGTTATCGATTTACATCAAGCGAGTGTCGAGCGTCGAGCTCTTATATCTTTCATCTGCAATAATTAAAAGTAAGTAAGTAGCAGAATTCTTCATTAAAATATTCAAACATTAAAATATGTACGGGATAAGTCCTGATTAATAAAATTAATATGAGCAATAAAATTTGACGACCTCTGTGGCGCGGTGGGCTTGCAACGCAGAAGTTACGGGTTCGATTCCCGCATGGGACAAATATTTGTGTGACAGGCATTTGTTTCTGGTCTGGGTGGATTTCAATATCTATTATAAATAAGTATTTACAAAAGAAAAGTATATAATTATTATATATCCGTTATCCTAATCACCATAACACAAGCATTAAATTGCTTAGGTGGCGCTGTGTGAAATGTCCTGATTTTTTTTTTGATTATCAGATAAAAGCAGTCCTCTCGTTTTAGGGAAACAGTGAACGTCTGAACCGTGGCAAAATATAATCAGTAAGACAATGAAATAATTAGCGGCGATGAATCTCTCGTAGGTCGCGTAAATCATAGTAATGTTAATTGCTTTAATACCCATCAGGATAATTGGAAGACAAGGTTTATTTTGACGATTGTTTAATCAAAAAAAAGCAAGACAAGATCCTTTTTTAATCGACTTGGAAGAGGAGTTTATCAATTCGATATGGACCTGAGAGATTTACGTGGGCCAAAGTTTCTAAAGAAATTTAACAAAATCAGACATGTACTTAGTATATTTGTCCTAGCATTTATCAGAAACCACTGGTCACTGGTTGTATTTTGACAATTCTTTAAAGCCACATCGATGTACATTTGTCATTTTAACCCCCGACACAAAAACGACGGTGTTATTTATAACCATTTCGTATAGCAGTGGCGACGCAGTGGTCAAAACAGTTGTAGGATTCACATAACAGTAGGGTTTACTAACGTTAACGTTAAAACTAGCTGCAACCAGTGGTTTTACCTGTTGCTTTCTCTATAAGAAATTTCAGCTCAATCGATCATCCGTATCGGCGTGAAGCAGTAACAAACATACACACTCACACAGTCGTGTGTGACTGTGTGAGAGACACAAACTATCGCATTTATAATTACTTTCTAAGACAATTATTTTTCTCACACTCCCCCTTCCGCTACCCCGTGTCTGAAGGGTAGTGCGAAGGCATTTTTCCCTAAACACAGAATATAATGTTATATTCTCCAGGAATCAGGAAGGTTTAAACTAAACTGGTGGAAGGTTACGTAAAAAGATAGCCATAACCATTCAAACGAGGATGTCAAGTTGCTTGTTATTCTTTCCTCGATTCGTGCTCGAATTTCGCAGTGTTTAGGTAAATGCTGACCCTCTCACATACACATTAGGTATCTTAAAGTGTTTGGATAAACACTTACTGAGGTATTTATTACTGTTTATGAAGGTTAAACATGCACATAGCACTGAGCACATCCATTAATAAATGTAGGAACAGAGGGCTAATTAGCTAATTCTCACCCACTACGATTGATGGCAACTTCAATGTACATTGCTGCGTTATTTTACTCATTAATGATTAGGTTTAAGCGAGTAATGTACCCAATTTTTTCTATGGATTCTAGTGTTTTACATGTCGTTTGGCGATAGCCAATAGGTCTTCTACTCATCGAATATAATAATTTGGATTTATACTTCAACAGAACTACTTAGGTTAACCTACTTACACTATCAGCCAAATCACAATCGCAAGTATATAGTTGTGCGGCTAAC
Source organism: Hemithea aestivaria (assembly GCA_947507615.1). Lineage (NCBI taxonomy): Eukaryota > Metazoa > Arthropoda > Insecta > Lepidoptera > Geometridae > Hemithea > Hemithea aestivaria. The sequence continues at coordinate 6,513,461 of OX382343.1, forward strand.
CTATAAGTTGCAGTTTCAGTTCGTTAAGATTACTAGATTACACGACCTAACGACTGACACCTTCATAGTATGCTATAGGAAACAGCCGGGAGCCACAGTACCTAATACGTGCCTTCCGAAACACGGTAGAGTCCAGGCAAAACTAAATAATTTTTTTTTTTAAATAAATAAAAAAAAAGCAAAATGGACGTATGACCACCGGCGGGTCACACACGCTACGAAAAAGGTTTGATGATAAATTATGAGGACAATACACTTGGGCCCATTATGGTCATGTCGCGGCGCCGAATCGAAACCGAGATAATTCAGCGATTTGGCATGCAAGTCTCGAATACGGTATTCAATTTCTTTACAATATTTTTATTTGCAAATTTATTATCAGGACACGAGTTTAAAGTGTGCTTTTTCCTGCATATCTGGGTACAATGTCCTTTTCATTCTTCGCAAAGATTTGCCAGTCACCGTTGCATTCAAGGGCGGATCCAGGATTTTTTTGTGGGCTGCAGATAGGAAAAAATATTATAATTTTTACTACAAAGTGTCTTTAGTTCGCTCTGAACAGTTAGAAAATTCAAATAATCTTAATAATAAGTAATATTTAAACGCACTTATTAGATTAGAGCGCCGAGAAAAAAATTATAATCTTGACCATGAAATATGTGCAAAATTCGTAACTCTACAATGCTTCTGGGCGCTTTGGCCACCTGCCCCTAAATCCGCCCCCCCCCCCCCCTAAATCCGCCCCCCCCCCCCTAAATCCGCCTATGGTTGCATTAAATATCGGGAACACTTTGCATAACGGAGAGGTTAAGCCGGTGTCATACAAAGCCTGCGGAAAAGCATTCGCGATTTGAGTCAGAAGTTTCTTTTATTTTTGAAAAAAACAATGCTTTCCCGAACTATCTGCTGGCTCTACGTGACGCCTGCATAACACTAATAGCGCTTCCGCAATCGTTCGCCATCTTAGAAAATACATCAAACTAACTATTGATTCTAGCAATGATTATGCGGTGCTTCTAACATCTAAATATATAAAAGGAAAGTGTGACTGATTGACTGACTGATCTATTAACGCATAGCCCAAACCACTGAACGGATTTGGTTGAAATTTGGAATACAGATAAGTTTAATGACGTAGACCTCCGCTAAGAAAGGATTTTGCCACGCAAGCAAAGCCGCAAGCATAAGCTAGTCATATTATAAACGACGATTTTAAACGATACCTTCACTTTGCTTTCTCGTGCCTTTGACAACTGTGATTTAGTGACGGTAGGTCCGTTACTCGGCCTGCGTAAAGATACAGTATACAAACATAACGTCGATTAAGTTCTATCACCACGTAAGTCTTTTTTAGGATGTTTTCAGGAGCGTCGAAAACCCGATTTATTAATTTATGGAATTGGGGGTTACTTTGGAAATCCATAACAATAATTATATATTATTAGTTATTAAAAAATATTTTGTGTTAACATTAATTAATATTACTAACTAATTATAATATTAACCGATTTATTGGAAAGCGAAAAACTAAAGTTACATATTTTGTTTGTAGGTAGGACATACTTCAAATTTTCTTAACAATAAAACCGTGTCGTTTTTAGAGCACAAATGTTGTATATTAACCTTAATATCGTGACGTACACCCCAATATCATGTGTTTTGTCAAATCGAGATATTAAATTATCATAATTTTATAGCTTTTATAGGTCGTTAACTCTGAAAAGACGTATATTTCGATTCTCTAGCGAATGAAAAAAAAAAGAATGGCATGAAAATGTCAAAACTGCTTAAAAAATTAGTTACGTGGTGGTAGAATATAAACGACGATATGGAAATGTGAAATGAAGCGGTTTGACCAGCTGTAGAGCGCGAGGCGCCTAGCAACACGATCATATTGGTACGTGCTTACGTTTGACGCATATTGCAAGTTACTGTAATTCCTTTACTGATTATAATGTAATACATATTTCAAGGCTATGTGTGTACTTACTACATATTATACAGGGTTATTCTTACGCAAAACTATATGACGACGAGGACAAAATTCTCAGTAACTGAGGTATTCTTTTAGCTATATAACGTGTAGTGTAACTTTCTTTCCTACTATGATTTTTCCCGTCATAAAAATAAAAAAAAATCGTAAATATTAAAGCAGCTAAAAATTATAGTATCTTTAAAATTAACCTAAAAAATATCTTATTGAAAAGGCATTATAGCATTAATGAATTTTTGACGGAAAAGAACATAATGTTATAATTTGGTATATTATGGGTGAATATGAAATTTTATATTGTATGAGGCGAGATTCTGTATCTTTTAATTAATTAATAAGCGAAATTTTAAATAATTTTATATATTTTTTGCATGTCTAATAGGCGAAATACATTGTTACTAATATTAATTTAAGATCACAATTACTGTATTTACATGTATTTGCAAATAAAGATATTGAATATAATTCCGGGACACAAGAAACAATTGCCCGCGGCCCCGACAGTCGATGTCATCGACACACCATCGACTATATGGTGTGTATGTAGGTACCCACCCGGCCAAATAGAGGACTCAACAACAAGAGGGCGCATTACTAGAGTTATGTTGTCATCGACGATACGCATAGACACCGCATGACATACGTCAATGTCTTTGAACCAAAGAGTTTCTATGTAGTTACTTTGAACGATCAATCCTAGCCTTCCGCACCCCACCATGTTTTGGCGATTTTGTTTTCATACAGAAACCACATTATAATATCGGGGTATGGATTAGTGCGTGTATGTCTGTGTATTCGGCTTAAGATAACCCTGTATACACTTATCGCCGTACCCGGCGTATAAACGGATAACTGCAAAAACTCAACTTTACAGGAAAAATTAAAAACATATTTTTCGTTAGAAACTTTTATTCTAGAAACGAGAACTTTTAAGACGTATATCTTTTTTATTTATTACAAAAAAAATGTAAAAAATGAATGAGTATTTGGACTTTGGACCTATATAATTCGAAAATTTAATAAAAGCAAAAACAAGACAATGGCGATTATCCGTTTATTCGCCGGGGATAGCGTTATAACAAAATATTATAATTCATTTGGAATAACGAACGGTCATTCGCCCGAGACCTCCTTGAGATCTCTCTTTTCACACACGGGGCAGTAAAACGTGAACACTGAATATATTATTTTACATATTATACAATATTTTAAAGTTATACGAGTTTTGTTTCGTTTCTTGTAGCCTTTTTTCGAACGTCAGTTTGTTATCTTGAATAATGCCTTTGTGAATAAAGGATTATTTATAACCAGTTTAGCATTTGGACTTTCATTTCTATCTGCAAAATAATTTTTATATAAGGATCTTTCCAGTATTTTTCTGCGTTCCGGTACGATGGTAAGTGATATAAAGGGAAGGATTTTTAACTTGCCATCTCAGCTGCGGCCGCATTATCGCTGAAAATCAGAATATGATCGTGTTCAAAGTTCAAAGACTAAATAATATAGAGATAAAAATATCAGAAAAACGTCCCACAATCCTAAAAGCCTAATATTACAGTTGTTTTTATTATATTTCCTAAAAAAACAATATCAATGCCGAACTAAACAGATATTTTTTGGTAGACAAGTGAAATTCTCGACGTTAGAGCCATTGGGTTTGGGTTTTTCAGCTATCGACTTCGGATCTTTTATAGGTCAAACATAAGGTCCTATGTAAATTGTGAAGGAATCGGACATCAACCTTATGGCTCTAACGTCGGGAAGTATTAACTGGACTATGTAACTCTTACATATTATTATCTACTAGCTACGCCCAACGGTTTTACCGCTGTACTATAGCCTATGTGTTATTCCAGGATCTAAGCTATCTCTATACGAAATTTCAGCTCAATCGGTCCACCTGTTTAGGCGTGAAAGAGTAACAAACAGCCAGACATCCATTCTTACAAACTTTCACGTTTATAATATACTGTATTGACTTGAATGATGATGTCCTTGAAATGATAAACATTATTACAACCGCTACGATGCGTAGCATTGACCATCAAGCGGACGACCTGTCTGACCATAGTTAAAATGACCATACGGCTTGATTTTGATAGGACAGTCTCACTTTGCCCGTATCGCTATGCTATCGCGTAAAGCCAAAACACTGTATAAAGTACAAAAAAGTTGTAATATCATAGCATAAGCACCTTATGTATTACGAACTAGGTTTTGAAAAAAACACTGTATTCCGGTATACAGTGTTTTGGCTATAGGTACACGATAGCGATGGGGTCAAGAAGTCCCGCTTTGAGGTCGCTTTCCCGCTGGAAAAAGGAAATCCTGCATTGAAGTTAGGTGGCCCGCTTTTACACCGAAATTTGCAGTAATGCCCTTTGTTTAACCCCCACGCTCCACTTTGTGCACGAGTACGAGTAGGCGCCCATTGCCAATTCTCATTAAAAATGATTTTGACGTTAGAGAATTTATAACACTGCTCACTGCGCCATAGTGTGTGACGCAAGTGGTGCTAGCTCTTTAGTTATAAAGTTCCGGTGAGATCTGTTTTACATACAACAATTTCGCGCATAAAAATTTTCGTGATGAATATTTTTTTAGAAAAACTAAATTTTCGGTAGATTTATTTAGAAACGAAAATTACGCTGGTGTCCCGCTATGACCACAAATATAAATGGTCATGTTAGCCATAGCGGCCACAGTTCGCATCAAGTTAATCAAAAAAAGCTATACAGTATCCACTTTTTGCCCAATGGGTGATGTTAACTGGTTTTTGTAACTACTAGTCATAGTAACTTATCCCAGTGGCTGACTAATTTTGTATGAAAGAAACTTTTAACAAATGCTATCATCAATTCTATTAATGCATAAATCTATGTATCTACCAGGGGTAGACTTCCTATGCAGGTCGACTAGGTGGGTACCTCAACAACTATTTACCGTGAGTACTGATTATAATGGACGCAGCGTTATCTTTTACCATCCTGGTGGTAAGAGATAACGCTGCGTCCTCTCCTGAGAGCGTCTTGCTCGTATTCTTACTTCTTTGCATAAAAATACAGAGCGTCGGGTTCTGCAGGCGTGACCTCCTGATGAAGGACTTCGTAATTGTCCAAAACCGTGGTTGAGATATTCTCAAAAATATTAGACGTGATGTTTTTGTTTAGTTAAAAAATACAAACTTTAGCGTTTATACATTTAGTGTGATTAGGAAGTAGGATTCCATTTTATTAGTTTGCACTACTTTTAAAGCTGTTTTGGCGAGAAATGTGCTGTTATAAAAAGAATCTAGAATCGAACAGATTATGATTGTCTGGCCTCAACCTCTACCCAAATATAATTCAAATGAGTTATTTAGTAACAATGATGCAGATACGAGAATATCAAAATCTTTGACCTTTATAAGAAGGATAATATTCTTTCAATTCTCAAAAACATTCTGACATTTAAGCTATTTTTTGTGTACTTACAATGTTTTTGTGTGAAGTTTTCCAGGACTTGTGTTTTCCTTAGAAATTTGTTTACCAAGATTCTTTTGAACGTATCTTTTCTGACCAAATAAACAGGTAATAATTCGTAGGTAATAGGATTAATGCCAGTAAGTAGTAAGTAAGCTTATTAAGTTGTTTTTCTTTTTAATGATAGGGAGAGCGCGAAGGACCAAAGTATAAGTAGGTATGTACTCGTAATACAATGCTTTTTCTTTCTTCTCTCATTGCGATTGAGAAAATTGAAAGAATTATTCCTTAAACCTATCGTGATTATTATAGAGAAAAACATCTATGTTTTACCTATATATTGAGCAAACAAGCAGACGCCCACCTGATATTAAGCCCTCCAACTTCAACAAAGGGCCGTTGTTGGGGCGCGGCGTTGCCGGCCTTGGTAAAACTTGTAAATGCGCTTTTTGAAAGAGGGCATTACGTAAAATGATTGAGATAAATAAAACTAGGTACCTAAGTGGTGCGTGTGTTCGATCACTCTTAAATAGCAGGTTTCCAAAGACGTCAAGAGCATTATGTTCGACATAACAAATTAAAAGTTTATTATATTGCTTATACTATTGTGTATATTAAAGTTAATGTATACATTTACAATACCTATAGAGTTACCTTTTACCCCACGTAGACATCCGGGTCGACCAATAGTTAGACGAACTAAAAATGACATCAAAGTGGAGGGAAATGGATAGATGACAGCACAGATCAGAAGAATTGGATGACAGCGACAAGGGACAGAGAATGGCAAAATCAAAGAAATGCTACAGTGGGCAATTGAAGGCTGATCATGATGATGGGTATACCCACAAGTCTAGAGATTGGATGATTCCCAGACTTCCATCACAGCGACTATGTGGGAGTGCCGTATCTATAAGAGTTATTTCACATCATTTTACTCAAAATCTTCCTGCACGAGGAGTCCCACATAACTATCCCGGACTCCCGTAGGATACACGTAATGAGTTTTTTCTCAGCGTCAACAATAAAAGTTCTTACAAGACGACAGCAATTATCTTTTAAAAACATACTCGGCGGGAATTACCTTTCAAAACACTCATAACTTATTGGTAAATAAACAAATATAGCAGGTATATATATACGGCGACAAAACATGAGCAACATAATGCACGTTATTGTAAGCACGTGTTTAGGACCGCTCGGTCACGCGGGCCGCGGATCCTGATATTAATTGATGCTTATCGCGCGAATTACACGAGTTATGAGGAAACGCTAGCCGAAATGATCGTTTGGTATTTCAACCATCTATTCGAGTCGAAATCAAATAGTTCTGTGGACGAAATGGCTTTTTTTTACTGGAAGGCTTCGGCCGTGGCTAGTTACCCAGTGGATAAAACCGTATATAAATAAATAAATAAAATAAATATTTCAGGACGTTTCACACAGCGTCACCTAACCCCAAACTAAGGAACTTAATGCTTGTATTATGGTGGTTAGGATAAGGGATATAATACTTAGGGGGAGCCCCCACAGCGCATACGTCCTCGTCGTCTCCCCTGGGCAACGGTACCCGGTTCTGACCACCGTAACGGAGTGGCAGACCGGGGAACATCTTTACCGGCTAAAGTGCGCTGTACGATTCGCTATTCTCGAGGTGTTTCTGCGAGTGTTGGTGTGTTTTTGGCTATGCCGAAAAAACCTGAGAGGGACGCCTTCGGGCGTTCCTTAAAGGGCCCTTCTCAGGGCCAAACAAAAGGCCCTTCTCAGGGCCAACCAAAAGGCCCTTCTCAGGGCCAAACCAAAGGCTCTTCTCAGGGCCAACCCTCCGACGCGCAAGCGTCGACTAGCCGCGCACCATCGGCGGCTAGTGTGGATGTGCCGGTTCGGATGTCAGACGCCCCGTCTGACTCCGAGGCTGAACCCGTGCCGGGACGGGTCATTCCGTCTCCGGAGGTGCTGGAGGCTCTAGCGGAGCCACTAGTTGGTGCCTTATGGGCGCCTACATCTCGGAGGAGACAACGGTGCGACTTGTCACCGTCACCCTCGGTGTCTTCCACCGAGGGTGAGTTGATGGGACCTACCTACTACCTCCTCATCCGGCACAATTCCTTATAAACCTTATAGGATCGCAGTTACTCTTCCTGACTTATTATTTATTCGTAGTATTATAGGCAATTACTTTAATATTTTATTACTATGTATTTTTGTTTTTTCCACGAAGTAAACGAAAATAATTCCACCCCCCCGGGGTTGTTTTTCTTATTTGCTTTATTTACGGGTACGAAGTATAAACAACCTGAAGTATCAATTAGCAATTAACGTTTTTTGTATTATATCATCTGATATTTTTGTAAACAAGATTTTTCTCCGTAAACACAATTAGCGATACCTGTTGCAAATAATATTATTATGAGAGCAAAACGAGACTGGATAGACTATTATTAGACAGACTGAAAGGTTTCATCCCTTCGCTTTTGTTGCCTACCATGTTACGAGTTGCTTATAAATATACAGGGCGAGTAGTTCAAAACAAAATGTAGGTAATTAATTTCTGAAAGAATTTTAATTGAAATTTGTACTGAGACTTGTGAAAGGACAGACTTCGTCGATAACTGTATATTTTTAACGTCTTCCACTGGGGTCGTACGTCCGGCCCTGTGTGGCAAATCTCGCCAGGACTTTTGTAGTTACAAAAAGCAGAAGTGTTGATTTAAATTCCTAGTGATACCGAGCAGGTACCGAACGTTACGAGCATCATTTCATCATCATCATCAGCCCACGTTAGTCCACTGCTGAACATAGGCCTCACTCATGGCACGCCACTCAACTCAGTCCTCTGTCTTCCTCTTCCACCCGCTCCCCGCGACCTTCCGAATATCGTCACCCTATCTCGCCCAACGACGCCGTAGTGATCTATTTGAAAGATATTCAAGTTTAACCCTTTTTTGTGGGCTGGCTTTAAAAGTCTAAAAAAAATCACGTATATATAGTTTCAACCATGAACTCTATAATCATCCAGGTAAAAATATATCCAGGAAAACTATAGCGGTTAAGATAGCTTCAAAAGATATCGTTGACGAAAGTTAAGGCTTTGCCAGTAGGTACCTAACAACGGAATCTTATATTGCGGGTAGCCCGAATAGCGCTTGGCCTATTTGTCTAGAGACATGACAGGCTGCAGGGCCATCGAAGGAAATTCTGGATCCGCCCATGGTTCATAGTCATAGAGCGGTAAAGTTTAAAAATTCCTAGCACGATACTACATGACAAATTTAAATAAAAACATCTTTTGACTTTAGCTCTCTATGGCTCTAAGAATTTTTAATTTTGTCCGATAGCCAACTCCTATTCAAAGCGATTCAAAGGCCTATTACACTTGGCTGAATTTAGTTCCTAAATAAAGAACAGATTAGGTCAGTCAGAAACGATACTTGCTTCTGAATTTAGGATGCTAACTTGCTAAATGTTATTAACTTGACTTAATTCAGGAACAACTGAATTTACGCTTTTTAACCCCCGACGCAAAAACGACGAGGGGTTATAAGTTTGACGTGTCTGTCTGCGGCATCGTAGCACCCGAATGGATGAACATATTTTGAGCTAGGGTTTTTGTTTGAAAGTAGAGTTAGTCGAGAGTGTTCTTAGCCATGTTTGGTGAAAATCGATCCAAGATGGCCGCCGCTACAAAATGGCGGATTACATTCTTTTCTACAACCCCCGCAATATGGGTATCAAATGAAAGGGCTTAACTTGTAAAATACAACACACTATAATAAATTTAAATTCCAAGATGGCCGCCATCACAAAACTGCGAATTACATATTTTGAAAGCATTACGTTGGGGTTTTTGTAAATTTTTTAATTGTTATGTCGAGAGTCGAGACATCCAATAATAGGACCTCAGAATAGGACAGTAGTTGCCTAGTTAACATGATGTAGGTATAATGTAACCAGTTTAATACGATTATCAAGATAAATGCCCTCCTTACCTTGCGTTGGATTAGCAAGAATAGACAGTGACAATGAATTAATTGAGTTCATGAGTCTGTATACTATTTATATGACTTTGAACCTTTTTTACTTTATAAAAAGTTGTGTATAGCAATTGATGTTGCATGCAAAGATGTAATTTATTTCTTTGTTGCTAGCGAGTTATAGAGTTGCAACGTTTTAATAAATTATTATCATATTGATTGATATAGAATAAAGATGACATGAATGTATCGTAGCACTAGTTAGTAATAAGTTTAATGTAATTTTTCTATGAGTCTCAATAAAGTGTATTCTATTCTATTCCGTTATCCTAACCACCATATTACAAGCATTAAGTTGCTTAGTTTGGGGTTAGGTGGCGCTGTGTGAAACGTCCTGAAATATTTATTTATTTATTTTATTTATTATTTATTCCATTCTAATGACAATGACGTGGCGGGAGCGCCGCCTAGTTGTTTTAGTGGGTGTACCCGTGCCATGGGCGTAGCTACGGAGACTGGGGCACTTGCCCCACCCTGGCTCTGACATGTAAGGTACTTCGATTTTTTTGCACTCGAAATAAGCTGATTGCACATACTTCATGAGTCATGATTATGTTGTTTTCTCGGCTTCCTATGATTATGCCCACCTATTTGTTTATTGTTTAGTTACACCATTTTATTATTTATGACAGCTGCCTAACCCTGAAACGCTCATGACCTGTACAGTCGTCATGCACAGGGAGTCCCACATAACCCTCCTGTACCCCTGACGCGTTTTATCTCAGCGTTAACAAAAATAATAGGCTACATCTACATACCTATATTTAATATTTACCAATTTTCAACGTAATCTATCCAACCATTTGACTGTGAAAGATTATCAAAATCTAACTACACTAACTAAATTAATAAATAGTCAGACTACGCGCAATGTAGGCTTCCATAGTACTGGCAAATTAAATATTAACAGCCTTAACTTTCATTAACAATATCCTTAAAACTATTAGTTCTTTAGTAAGATGTATATTTTACAGCTACAAGCAAAACCAAATGGCACATTTAGTGAATAATGCTCTTGTATTCTTATATTATTAACACCCAATTAAATATAATAATAACACAGCGCTCAGTGCTATTATTATTTCATTCTATGAAGACATTAGCAACTCTTACGTAATAACACATGCCACAATGACTTATAACTAAGATAAGTTGTATATTTTTACATGACTTCAAAGAAAGGAGAGGCTCACAATTCGTTAGATTATTTCATGATATTACTTATACCAAAGAATGGAAACTATTACTATTTCTGTACCTTTTGGTACAGAAAATATTTGTCTCGGGTTATCTCAGGTGAAATCATTTCAATTTTATTGAAATCTGTCACACCTACTTCTAGGAACAGCATGTATAATATAAATTTGCGATAAGTATTACCTATACAATAAAAATGTATTTAATTTTATCTGTGACTTATTTTCTTAAAGGTAGGTCCTGTGGCAACATCTAACTAAATATAAGCACCTAGTTTTCCTTATTGCCAATATAAAATTAATTTGTTCAAGCCCTTATAAGAACAGAGATTAATGTGCCTACGTAAGCACTAGAAAGCGGCGCGCTTCCGTTGTTTACCACTTACTTTACCAGTCACCAATACGTTGCGCCTTTACGAATCTTAAACACAACCACGCAAAAGCTATATTGCAGTGAACTTTCCGCAACAATTAAAGGTTGCACTCTAAACGGATGTGAATCAATCGAGTTATTCTGGATAGTGAAATGTCGCCAGTGAAAACTTTAGTCGGTTAACCATTCTACTTAAAAAGAAAAATGAGTACCTACTTACTTATGTAAACTTTAATACAGAAAATATTATGTACTAATATTTAAGTATTTAACACAGAATTGTGATTGAATAATAGTATTATTTTGTGCTTTTAATCGTTAACACATTATGTTAGTAAGAAAGTGGGAGATATATTGTAAACTTTTAGAAAAATAAAACGTTGTTTACTTACGTGAAAATGGAGCTGGTGCGTAATTATGAAAATTAAAAACAGGATACTCGGATAGACTCAGTTATAATCCCAATCCAATTATATAAATACAAGGTCGTCTTTGCGAGAATTTCACATTTTTCTATCTCAATTTCTACGAGTTACCGCAATTTTATACAATGTAAAATGTAAACAAATAAACATAACACAGCTGTTTTTGACAGAAATACTTGAAGTGACACTGACATAAGATAAATTTGAGAATTAATTAATTTGAGACAACCTTGTTGGCTTTGAAGGAGAAACATCCATCTTCACCAACAACAAGTAACATTAGTACTCCCTTGCCACCAGGCATCGACGACGAAAGCTTATCAGTTTCACCACTCGACGTAAGATCAGCCATCTTCTCTTTCCCAAGTGGCTCAGCGGGTGGCCTCGACTCTCTGACACCACAACATTTAAAAGATTTGCTAAGTGCCGGTTGTGGTGAGGTCGGGGACGCTCTGCTCAAAGAAATAACATCCCTAATAAATATGATGCTTGATGGCAAGGTTGAGGAACAAATTGCTGAAATATTATATGGAGCGAATCTTTGCGCCCTCCTTAAAAAGGATGGCGGAATAAGACCAATTGCTGTAGGCACCGTTTATCGCCGTCTCGCCGCAAAGATTTGCTGTAAGAATATAAGGGAAACCCTCTGTAAGGAGTTTCAACCCTTACAGCTAGGTTTTGGATCGCGCGGAGGCTGTGAGGCGGCGGTGCATGCTTTAAGAACCTTTTTGAATGAACAAGGAGGTGATGTTGTGGTGAAAGTGGATGTAAAAAATGCTTTCAATTCAGTTGATAGAAGCATCCTCCTTAGTCAGGTTAAAGACAAAATTCCTCTTTTATATAACTTTATTTGGCAATGCTACGGCAAATCGACTAAATTGATTTACAAAAATAATCTCATTTCATCGGAAGTAGGTTGCCAACAAGGCGATCCCCTTGGGCCGGCTCTTTTTAGTTTGGCAATTCACCCCACCATCAAAAAATTAGAGTCAAAATTTAATGTTTGGTACCTAGATGATGGGACTCTAGGAGGTGATACGGTCACCGTCTACAATGACATTAAATTATTAATAACAGAATTTAACTCTTTAGGCCTAACTTTAAATTTTTCCAAATGTGAATTATTCGTACCAGAAATATCAAAGCAAAAAAGCACTCTAGATATTTTCGAAAAAATTGCTCCAAATATTAAATTATTACAAAACGATTCATTGCGCCTCCTAGGATCTCCGATTTTGGATGAGTCATTAAATGATTTTGTTAATGAAAAAATTCAAAATTTCCACTTAGTTTCGGATAGACTTGGAAAAATTAATACACACGTAGCTTATTTCATTGTTCGTTATTGTCTTTTTGTCCCTAAATTTATGTATACTCTTAGGTGCTGTCAGCTTTGGAAACATCCCTTGCTTACACAACAGCTTGACAACATTTTAAGAGATACACTCACCACCATACTCAATACACCCTTTGATGACCATGTTTGGCGCCAGGCCTCACTACCGATTAGATTCGGAGGCTTAGGCATTCGCAAAATTTCCAGTGTTTCATTGCCAGCTTTTTTGTCTTCAATTAATAGCACTACAACACTAATAAACACCATTCTGTCGAAATCGTTTCCAAATTGTCAGTTAAGCTATTTAACGGAGGCAACAGAAAGCTGGAAAAGAGCCTGCCCGACGGAATCCTTGCCCAAAGCCCCTAGTTCCCAAAGACAGTGGGACGAGCCGCTCTGTAAGCTAGAATTTAATGACCTGGTGAATACACCAAGTTCTCCTACAGAGCGTGCTCGTCTCCATGCCGTTGCTCGTTGGGAATCCGGGCTTTGGTTGCAAGCTCTACCTTCGCGTAATATTGGTAATCTTCTGGAAAATAATACTTTCCGATTGGCTGCATCCTTACGTATCGGCGCTCTTTGTACAGCTCCCCACAACTGTGTATGCGGAGAAAAGGTAGACCGTAACGGTTACCATGGACTGTCCTGCGTTAAGAGCGCAGGACGCATGTCGCGGCACGCCAGCCTAAACGATATCATCCGTCGGGCCCTTGTGAGTGCAGGCGTCCCGTCAACATTGGAACCTAACGGTCTAATGCGGGATGACGGCAAGAGGCCTGACGGCATGACTCTCATTCCCTGGAAGATGGGTAGGCCTTTAGTATGGGACGCCACGTGTGTCGATACTCTGGCACCTTCCCATCTTTCAGGAACAATGTTGCTGGCTGGTGCCGCGGCTAGTAAGGCTGAAAACCTCAAACAGCAGAAATATGCTAATCTGGACAGAGCTTATATGTTTTTGCCGTTTGGGGTTGAAACTATGGGTCCATGGGGACCGGCAGCTTGGGAGCTGTATAAAGAACTGGCCAAACGTTTGGTGGAGGTATCGGGTGACCGGAATGCTGGCGTGTATTTTGCACAAAAAATAAGTATATGTATTCAGCGGGGCAATGCCGCCAGCATTCTAGCTACCTATCCCTCCACCATAGGATTATTAGATTTAAATTTAGATTAAGTATTTATAAGTTTTAGATTGTAGGTTTAGTTT